>JAFNEN010000440.1:0-472027 GCA_019343175.1 Oedothorax gibbosus | reverse complement strand
AGAGGTCCACCAGTTGAGAGAAATTGAAGCAGGGCTGTCAGGTTTTTCGAGCTACTGCGCATAACATATTGGCACCGAGGTATCCCAAGATGCACCGCTTTAGCCTGCTTCATTTGTGCGCTACTGCGCATATACAAGACCTCTCTACTCTCCTTCCTAGCTCTATGGCTGTAAGTAGATCGATGCGTTTAAGCAGCCAAGTCGGCGAGCACAAGTCGCATATTATATACTACTACAAAAACTAAGCTGTAAAAATGGTTATTTGCTCTAACTATAGTGACTAGAAGGGTAGTGTGTCGCGCCAGCTATTCTAGCATTAGACTTCGAGTTTTAAGAAAAGTGCTCCGCGAGATGGCGCTGATGCAAGCAGCGATGCTTTGTTTTGAAATTCTCGCCTCTTTAATCAGCTGTTGATCATATACTTTCTGATGTGCCTTTTTCATTTTAAAAATGGATAACCAACTTGAAAACGTTAAAAATAAGAGCAGACATTGTTTTGTGCCTGGGTGCAAAACGGGATATAGGAGCAACCCTCGAAAACTGACTTTGTTTGGAGCACCTAGTTCAGAAGAATTTAGGCAGAAATGGAGAAAAGCCATTCCTCGTGCCGATCGAGAATTCGAGAGTCATTGCGTAGTATGCGAAATTCATTTTGATGAATCGTTTATGAATGTTAATATGTCGTTTCATGAATGTGGTTTTTTTATAATACACATTTGAATAAAATGTTTGAACATGTAAAACTTTTATAAATACATTATCTTAATACATTGTTTTTTTATTTATATAGTATTTAGTAGATTTTCATTTTTGATTGTATTGCATGTTTTTTTATTTGTCTTTTAGAATTAGATAAAATAAAAATTCAATTGTCTCTAAATTTTAAAAATAAGTTACAAATTCTTGTTTATAATGAGAATTACTGCTGTAGAGAATAGAGATTGTAGCATCGCTGCTGAGATGAGCGCCCTCGTGCGGAGCATTTAGTACGGAGCCAGGTTTTCGCAGGCGCGACACACTATCCTTCTGGCCTCTATAGCTCTAACACTTTTGCACATCCCCACGATTTCAAAGTTACAACATTTTTGCAGCTGTGTTAAGGCGTAAAGCAACTCCAATCGTGACGGTTAACAAACAATAAACAAAGCATTGTAAGTTTGGTGTTTTGGTAATAATTTTTTATAACGTGAAATAAAAAAAAAACGCTTACACTTACTTCATGTTTCTACATTAGTGTCATAAGCATTGGTATTTCTTCAGCAACAGGACATTAACACATGCTTATGCTTCATTCCTCGTAGTACAAGTGATACAAATGATGCAATATATATCTGTATAATTGGGCAATATAATTTATTGTGATTCGAAAATCTCAAGTTTATCAGTGACAATATAATAATCTTTAGTTTATATGCATAGTTCATATCTGATATTCTTGCTTTTTGAGTTTGAAGATACAATTGTCTAACCACACTGTTCTCTGAATTGCCATAAAACAATCACAGTTTAATAAAAAGCTTTAATTTACTCATATAAAAAGTGCTAATAGTCACTTCCTTTTTCACTTATCTGAAATCAGTTTAAAAAGATTTTTATTCGTTATTTACTTGTTATTGAAGGGGTTACCTCTAAAAACTTTTTATGCATCGCAAAATTCTCTGTATGATCCATATTGCTTTTTGTACAAATTACTGATTGATATTGCACTGCCTCTTCAACATTGGTAAAAGATTATATTGCTCATCAAGACTGTTTTATATCCTTATAAAAACTTGAATATAATAATCAGATTATAAAAACTAATATAGGAATTTATTTCTGGGCATAAAAATGTCTTACCTGCAAAACTTTTCATGAATGCATAAAAAACTAGTAAAAAAATTTTAATTAGACAGTCTTACGATAAACTGAAAGAATATCTGAAAAATAATAAGCTGAAAAAAGCCCCATACACGTGAGATCTACCTAACAATATTCTGAAACATTTACTCAGATAAACAAGTGCCTCATTATTAACTGCAGGAAAAAAACTTTGCAGCAATTTCTAGGCTGAAAAATTCTCACAAATGAATAATTCCAAAAAACACAATTTTATGCCTATTGAAGAAAACCATTATGCAGGCGAATACAAGAAACAAACTCATTCATGTCCAGCCTGCTATAAACAGTTTTCTCAAAAGAGTAACCTCAAGCTGCACCTCCTCATACACACTGGTGAAAAACCTCATGCTTGTGAACATTGCAATAACCAATTTTCTCAAAAGGGTGCTCTAAAACTGCACGTTCTCATACATACTGGTGAAAAACCTTATGCATGTGAGAATTGCAATAGCCAATTTTCTCAAAAGGGTGCTCTAAAACAACACCTTCTCATACATACTGGTGAAAAACCTTATGCATGTGAGCATTGCAATAGACAATTTTCACAAAAGAGTGGTCTAAAACAGCACCTCCTAATACACACTGGTGAAAAACCTCATGCTTGTGGAATCTGCAACAAACAGTTTATTCATAAAAGTGACCTCAAGAAACACCTCTATACACACACTGGTGAAAAACCTCATGCATGCGAGCTTTGCAATAAACAATTTTCTCAAAAGGGTGCTCTAAAACATCACCTCCTCATACATACTGGTGAAAAACCGCATGCATGTGAGCATTGCAATAGACAATTTTCTGAAAAGAGTGCTCTAAAGCAGCACCTCCTAATACACACTGGTGAAAAACCTCATGCATGCGAACTTTGCAATAAACAATTTTCTCAAAAGGGTGCTCTAAAACAGCACCTCCTAATACACACTGGTAAAAAACCTCATGCATGTGAGCTTTGCAATAAACAATTTTCTCAAAAAGGTGCTCTAAAACGGCACCTCTTCATACATATTGGTGAAAAACTTCATGCATGTGAATTCTGCAACAAACAGTATTCTCGTAAAAAGGACCTCCAACAACACCTGGTTATACACACTGGTGAAAAACCTTATGCATGTGAATTCTGCAACAAACAGTTTTCTTATAAGGATACTCTCAGACAGCACCTCCTCCTACACACTAGGGAAAAAACCCTTACATGAGGGCATTGTAATAAACAATTTTCTCAAAGGCTTCTGTCATGCACCACCTCCTCAAACACACTGGTGAAAAAGAAATCCTTCATGTGAGCCATGTAATGAACAGTTTTCTCAAAAAACATGCATTAAACTAACTCGTGTATAACCTCACACATGCGAGTTCTGCAACAATTTTCTCAAAAAATAAATCTCTAAACACACCTCCTCATACACACTGGTAAAAAACCTCATGCTTAAATGAGCTTTGCAAAAAACAGTTTTTTCAAAAGTATAATCTCGCACAGCACCTCCTTATACACACTGAGGAAAATCCCCTTGCATGTGAGCAGTGCAATAATCAGTTTTCTCCAATTAGTGACTTTAAAAAAATCTCTTTATACACACTGGTGAACAACCACACAATGCAGGTTCTGGAACAATTATCTCATCTCTTATCACACATAGGGGAAAAACCTTATATATGCAAGATATGCAATAATTTTCTTACATGATAAATCTTAAAAGACACCCTCCATCCCATTCTGGATAAAAAACTTGATATTTGCAAGTTCTGACAATTTTCTTTAAATGATGCTTAAAAAGTATCCCCTCATATACATACTAAAGAAAAACGCATGTAAGTTCTGTTACAAGCAATTCTCTCAACTAGATCAACTGGGTGAGTTTCGTTACAATCTTCTGGAAGAGCCACCCTCAAAATACATATTCTAATACACTTTGAGGGAAAACCTCATGTGTGTGCATTCAAGTTTTTGTAACAAATTATCTTCTCTAAAAAGTTGTGGGCGCTGGGTAGTCTAATCGTTAAGATGCTTCCCTTGCATGTGAATGGTCCCAGGTTTGGGCTCGAATTTGCCAAAATAACTGCCACCTGTAAACTGCCCCCGCAGTCAAAAAGACTGTCAAATAATAGTGTTGAGGGATTACATGTTGTGAATATGTTCCTAAGTCCCAACGCTGCATACAGTGTTGCCCTTAGAAGTTGCATTGGATGCCTATGCATGTGTCGGGTCCTCACTTCTCTGTGGCTCTGGATTACGACGTCTGTCTCCAATAGCCCTCATGTGTAGCTATATTGCAATGTTAATTGAACTCTCTAAGGCTGTGTCCTGACTACGACATCAAATGCAAAAAAAAATTTGGCAACCGCCAAGAAGAGATGCAATAGCTTGGGGCTGACTCTGCCAAATCGCAAAGTTTTGATGTCGTAGTCAGGACACAGCCTAGGTTGCCTCGCACATTTATTCTCATTCATACTGGTAGAAAAGCTTATGCATGTTAATTCAACAAGAAGCATTTTAATGGAAAAAGGTGTACCTCAAATCCATTTTCTCATATACACTTTAGAAAAGTCTAATTTGTGGGGGTTCTGCAACAAATTCATTTGTACTGTATGATTTTGTTGAAACATTTAAGAACCAGTTTTTGATATTATGGGTGAAAGCATAAACTACAATTATTCTAGAAAGTAACCCTTTTTATTATAATATATGGAAAAATTACTTCCGACACCTTAATAAAATATCTATGTATCGTAAAACTGCTGTTATGTTTTTGTATATAATTTCATTCAGACGTTATTATAATAAATCTAATAATTCTACCTTTAAAAATTAAACTTATCACTTATGATACAAATCTAATTCTGTATATGAACTTTTTAGGCAATCCCTTACAGGGATCTTTTAACATTGTATAGATTTAATGGTATCTTTTTGTACTTTTAACAAGCCAACAATCAATTGGTTGTTGTTGTTTTGTGCCTCCAGTGCTTACTGCTTAGTTTGGAAAGAAGGATTTGTGCAGTAGGTACTGTTGGCACAAGGCTTTAATCACCCATGAGAGGGAGGAAGTTTGACTTTTGCCCCGAGAGAGCGCCACCCCTCCTCTCCCAATTGAGGCGTATCGCTGGAGTGGCGGTTCAATTTTCTCCAAACAACCTGCACCCATGGTACTATGCTATGACCTCCCCTGGAACTTTCAGACCCACACAAGCACATTCTATGCATGTACTCGAAATATTATTGGGGCAAAAAACGTATTACCAAATATATAAATTATTTGTTGACTTTTATACTTAAATTTACTTTACTAATTGCTGGCGCCCGTAGGCGAGCAAGGTCGCACATCACTGGATTAAAGAATGTCACAAGATTGAAATTTGAATAGCGTGTGGGGCGGTTTAATGCTAGGTGACGTCAGACCAATCAGAGCAGCGTTTGTAGTCACGTGACCAAGCTTTGAAATATCGCGATTTTAAAACTTGATTTAAATAATATCCGAGTAATTTTTTGAAGAAAAACCAATGAATATGCGTTTTCTAGTTCCTATACTATGTTTATATAACTTCTTTGGGCAGTTTCCCGATTTAGTCAAATACCCTATTAAGCCCATTTCACACCTGCACAACTACTTGCAATTCGTTGCAACTAACTGCAACTCGTAACTTGTGGTAACCTGGTTCTTCGGGTTTCCACAAAAAATTATTTATCTCACAATTTGGCAAGTTTTATCTTTTTGTAAAACTTTTTTCAAACCATAGACTCGCTCTTATCTCATTGAAAACATTGCATGCTCTTGAGCGTGAAATTTTCGTTGTTCCTAAAAGTAATTTGTTTCGTTTGTATAATGGAGTCACCAGCCAGAGAGTTTTGCACGTGTTGAAGTCTTCTAAAAAGAAATTATGGGCTAGAAAATGGATTCTTAGAAGAAAGCAATTAGGTTGCTTTGATAATTTGGTGAGGGAACTAGCATTCGAAGTAAGTATATTATCGGATTTGTTATTTTTCTTTAATCAATTAGATTGGGTTACTTTTATATAAAAAATTTAAATCGCATTTTTTCCACATCAAACGTTTTAAGTTATATTGCATGGATAATTATTTAAAATTAAATCATTGTGTATTTTTATTATTGCATTTTAACCCAATCAATCAACCCATTTTTAATTACGCAGATTTTTGAATTTTTTTGCAAGCATGTAAAGTTGGCGTCTTAAAAAGTAAATAAACAACCAGTTGGCGAAGTCTAGTTCGTCACAATGTAGCCAAACAAATACGCAATTTAACTGATTTAAATAATCAACTGAGTAATTTTTTGAAGAAAATCCAGAATATGCGTCTATTTAATCATGTTTTATAACTTCTTTGGCAGTTTCCCGATTTAGTCAAATGCCTATTACGCAGCATAAATTAAATACGCATTATTAACTTACGCATCGTTCGTTGAAGGTGTTAAATGACGCAGTAGCGCCTCCCCCCCACCCGTGATGTTATGCAGAAGCATTTGGTGTTCTACCTTTCAATTTTTTTTTCTCAGTTACTACACGCTAAATTTTTAAGGGTGTGAGCGGTATCCGAAGATTTTAAAATAGTTGTCAAATTATTCTAAAAATTGTAAGTTGTAATACTTTTTTAAGTAATAAACTATTTAAGGTCAAAGGTCGCAAATATCGTTTTTTTTTTGCATTTTTCTCGTAAACGGTGTTATCATAAAACTCTTGTGTTACCATAAAAATAGTTTTTCTCGTGTTATCATAAGTCTTGAAATACACGAAAAAGGACTAAAAATATTATTCATATAATAGAAATAGTAAAAGATAGTACAGTGATCCGCCACACACACAACCTCAAATAACATTCACGCCAGATGGCGCTGATTTACTTCGGAGGCACGTATATAATAACCAATAATAAATACCTCTGGGGGTGACAAGCCAATTCTGGGGATTCTCTAGTTGGCCTCTGTCTCTAAAAATTAGATTGATCCACTTATGTGTGTGTGTTGTCTGTTGTGTCTGTCTTACTTGACGAAGGTTTATAAGCGGGTCTCTGACCAAGCACACAAACCTGAATATATATGTCTACCAACCAATAATAAAATGTAAATTTTCATTTATTTTTTTATATTTAACGTTTTAGCATGTATAAAGAAATATTTTATAATTTTACGGTCCGGGTGACAGGGCAGGGGTGAACGCCCAGGGTTATACTCTATCTGATGCCTGATACCAGGACAATTTCTTTATTTTAAATCCCGAACCACTATCAACAACCAGATTTTTTCAGTTGAAGTATTTAATACCAACCAAAAATAACTTCAAACTAGAAGAATCATAACTGTAACTATGTTAAGTAAGGTGTCACGTGTCTAATGGCCGAAGCGGCGGCGCAACGGTTAGGGAGCTAGCCTTTGGAGCCTCTGGGTTCGGGCTCAAATCCCGGTAAGGCATGGATGTCTGTGTTTGTCGAGTATATGCGGAGCACATGCACGTGCTCGTTAAATCTGTTGGGTCCGAAAGTCCTGTGGGCGGTCATTGCAAAGTTTCCCACGAGTACAGGTCCCTGGAGACTATTTCCCTCCCCTTCAAGGACATGTCTAAATTGTGGAGGTGGTAATAGATGGCAGCATCTGTCATATATGTGTGTGTATGTCGTGCCCGTCCTTCTTGACGATGGTTTATAAGCAGGTCTTTGTGACCAAGCACACAAGCCTGAAAGTATATGTCTACCAACCAACCACCTGTCTAATGTTAATAGTAAACACTAAAAAAGAATTTTTTGTCGACTTTCGTATCTTCAAGTGCATCTTAAATTGCGCAATGTATTTGAACATAATTTCGGTAAACATTTGGCGTAATATAGCCGAAACGCAAGTTATCAAAGAAAACCACTTTGTTCTATCTCCTAAAAAATGGTTAGAAAGGTTGGCATTATCGGTTATGGTAACTTAGGTACGATAACAAAAAAAATTGGTATACATCAGCTATACTCAGTGCCGGATTTAAAGACTTGATTTTTTGGCCATTTTATTTTTTTAAGGGCCCCACTGACTAGCCCCCTAGGCCCGGGTCTTGTAGGCCTAGGCCTTTATTCCAGCACTGGCTATACTATTATTAAATAATTATTTGTAGGGTTCAAAGCTATTCTATTATTAAATAAATAATAGAATATTAAGTAATGGTGTAATTTATGAAGTTAGGTTATTTTTATTGAAATTCAATAATAAATTTATTGAATAAGGTTTTTTGTCGAATTTATATTATTATTCAACTTTATTTTTGTTACGTATATATTTGGGAACAACTATGATTCAATGGCCAGTCGCAATTTGTAATTGCTGTTATGTTACAAAGCAACTAAAAGGCCCCGATAAAATGTAGTAAGCATTCCACTTTTTAATTTATATAATTTGATAGGTATAGCACAACGACCCTACAATAAACTTTCTAACTCTCCAGCAGCTGCCAATGAACACAACACACCAGTAATTTTATCATAGCTGAATCTGTATTTGTTTCTAATTCAAAAAATATTTATTATCTATGAAAACTAACATCTTGAGTTGCAGAAGTTTTTAGTGTTAGTTTATTTAAATTTAAAACTTGCTCATCAAACAGTATAAATTCCAAGTTAAACCTATTTTTACGCAAGTTTCTTTTAATATAATTTTATTTCAGGAAAGTTTCTTGTTTCAAAGATTTATGAAAACCAAAACTATGAGTTAGTATTTGTTTGGAATCGAACCAAAGAAGTTTTTAAAGAAGTTGACTTTCAGCACCTTGTTTTAGAGGACCTGAATAATTTTGCTTCTACAAAACCTGATTTAATAATTGAAGTCGCCCACCCATCTATTACAAAAACTTATGGTGTTCTTATATTAAAGCATTGTGATTATATGGTAATGAACTGCATAATTGTTTTATTATTTTTTAATAGATAACTTTACTTTTTGCATTGGAATTTTTTTTTAAATTCTAATATCACTTTTGACTATTTAAGTGTCCTTAATGATAAATCTAATTTTAAAGCACAAAAAAATGTTAAACTTAAATTATTTTTAATATTAGACTTTCCTAATTCTGCTTCATCAACATTTTTAAGGTACTTTTCCATTTTGCGGGTGCAAATCTCGTGAAATAGAATCTTTAGCAACAAACAGAATTTTTTGGCGACAACACACTTAAAAGGTTACCATTAGAATTATTTTGTTTTGCAGAGGGTATATTTTTGCCGACTTTATCCCTTGTGTCCACAAAATGGAAAAATACCTTTTTTAACTATTAATTAATACTAACTTATTCAAGTTTTCTTTGTGTGGTAAGATCAGGGCTGATGTAAAAGTTTGCTTTGATTACGTTGAAACATTACTTCTTAGAAAAAAACAATTTTAGCCATAAATTATGTTTGGTTGTTTAGATTTAAGTCCCACTACTGGGCATAAAGTAATGAACAGAAATACAGGCCTGGGCGGTAACGCGTTACAAGTAACGCATTATTTGTAATAATTACTTTTTACAGTAATCTTATAGGTAATTCGTTACATTTGAGAACCCAGTAATTTTACAGGTAATTCGTTACACAATTTTCGAAAAAGTAATCTTTGTTACAGTAACGCGTTACTTTCATTAATTTTATCATTATCACTAATAAGTGTCTAAAACAAAAAAATTCTTTAAAAAAACGAAATAAAAAAAAACTTTTACATACTCTTTGCGTAGAGGCGAAATATTGTTCCCACACAAAAATAAAACGTTCCCTACTGATTACAGTTATTATGAACACTCATCTTTCCGCCGAAGCCGATTTTGAGTTGTCTACATTTTTCCATAGTAACGACCATAATATAACTGTATTCTGTACTCTACCTACAGTTAAAAGCATGTTCATAAAAATATAATACGCCCTTATCATCCAGTGCGGCTGTTGAAACGTTAGTTCTGGTGGTTTAGTGTCTCCGACTCAATCGTAGCTGTGTAAGCGACTAAAATTTTGAGATGCAGCTGTTGTTCTACCACAACACGTAGATTTTCTGATAACTGTATAATAAAGTTGATTTTTAAAAAAAAAATTCATTTAGTCATTTATATACTTTATTTTTCAAAATATTTGTAAATATGAAATTTTGTTGTAAAAATTAATTGTAATTGTAATTTGTTACTTTTGGAAATTAGTAATTTTACAGGCAATTAGTTACTTTTTATGAAAGTAATTGTAATTGTAACGAGTTACATTTAAACAAGTAACGGCCCAGCCCTGCAGAAATATATGAGATAATCAGCACTGTTCTAGAAAACAAAGGTACCTAACGTTTAAGTGACCTTCAGCTAAAATTTTGTGGTGTTTATCTTATAACTTATCATTATTAAATCGATGAGAATAATTCTTCCAAATTGCCCAAGAATTATCCTAACTGGTTCCCCAAAACAAGGCAAACACCTATCGTTGGCATTGGTTCATATTTTGAGCGACAGCAAAATAAACTGTGGACATCTACTCGACCGCTTTTCTACAAAAAGTAAAAACAAACTTATATGTATCTATACAATTATGTGTACACTTTCATTGATTTTTTCAATTAATCATTATCTAGATTGGATCACCTACAGCTTTGAATGACGATGAACTGCTTAAAGATTTACGAAATGCAGCAAATTGTCATGGATTGTATGTTCCCAGTGGAGCATTTTGGGGTGGAGAAGATATTCAAAAGCTCTCAGAATCTGGAATGCTTAGAGTATGTACTGTTTCAGTAGCTAAAAAAAAGTCTGCATATTTAGAGCTTAACGTATTCTGAAAATTTAACTAAACTAAACTCCTCGGTGCAGCAGCCTGCTTCTTGGCCAAGGCCTGCTGTGCCCATTTCAGCTTGCATAATTACCTGACCAAGGGCTCTGGGGTGCTAGGAATATGCCCCAGTTAGGTGGTCAACCTAACGTTGAACCCCCACTGTTTAATTCCCAAACATGCTTGGTCCTCATTTTATCGACCTACTTAAAGGATGACTCAACCTCGCCCAAACTGGGACTCGAACCCCCGTACCTGTGGCATGCCAATGCAAAGAACTACCACCAATCCACAGGCCTCCAGAATTTAACTACACTTAAAAATAGTAATCTTACATTAGCTAAATAGTTATATATGTATCAAATTAAAAAATCGATTCAAATCTAAAAATTTTGATTATAAATTCTCTTCCACCTCTTTCACTTATGCCTCCTTGCAATTACTATTGAAGTAATTTAACTACAATTTAATTTTTCTTTTTTTTAATATATAATATATTCAAAAATTTAATCTTAGTTAAATTGGGTTTGCTAAATGGGTTATTTTTTATAACCAATTCAGTAAAATAAATACAAAAAGAGTTTTGCTTCAAACATTTTGATTTTTAAATGTTTTATGTTTTAAAAATCTTTTAATTACTGGTTTTTGAAAAGAGCCAAGGGCCACAAAAATTGCCTATGGAGTGTACTAGTTAGTGAAGATTTAAACTATAATTAAACAAGTAGGTTTGTAACAGAATCTGTCACAGCCCGCTTCCACACAACATGTGTGTTCAAAAGGAAAAAAGTCGCCAAACACAATATTAATTCTTTTATAAACATTTACACGCTAAATTTTTCTTGTTTCATTTATTTTATTTAGAAAATACAATAATTGTTATCATTTGCAAAAATTAATTTATATTTCAAAGAATGTATGTAATAAAATAGAACCAAAACATTTCATATCAACATACAAACAAAGAATGTCTCAGTGAAATATATTTGACGTCATTTCAAACTGAATGATGTCTCAAAAATAAATATCTTTTAATTTATTATTTAAAAGAATTAAAGTTTCTCAATTGATTGTTGCGAATGGCAATGGTGATTTAATTCTAATAAAAATGGCTCCTTATGCTTTTTACCTGAGCATAAAATTTTGCAATTATTTACATAATTTAGAATTTATGTAAGTTGTAAATTATTTACATATTTAATACTTCGAATTTGAACTTTTTTTCTGAGATTTTCAATGTCTTCTAATTTCGATGCACTGAATTTTTTGACATATCACACTTTCCTGTAGCATTTGTAGTTTGGGCTATGAAAGTGGGTGACACAGACAGAACGATTATAATACCTTCCACTTTTTATGTTATAAACGTAGTGCGGAAGCTAAAAATTGGTAATCAATGCTCTTTTTTAATTGCATCTTAGTCCGGAGTGCTGAAAAGTGATTTTCTTAATAATTTCTTTAGTTTATTATTTTTTGTACTAATATTAAAGTTACCAAATGTTGATGTTGTTGTATCCATTATATTACATGGGGGGATGGTTGCTAGATACTACAAAGAAGTTATATTATTAAATATCATTAGCTTTTTAATGTAAATGTAAAAGCATATTTTTTCAATGTCTAAATCTTGTGTTGTTTATTTCTTTGCAGTCTCTTTCTATAACAATGAAAAAGCATCCTCTGAGTTTAAAACTACAAGGTCATTTGAAGGACAAAAATTCTAAAGTTATTAAAGATGCAATCACATTATATCATGGTAACACAGGTTCTTTTTACTTATTGATTTTTTTATGTACACCACATTTTTTTTTAATCGCGAAATTACTAATTAAATTTTCACAATTTTTTGTACTTTGTCTCTTGTATCTAAGTGCACATTTCATAAATTCTAAACATCAAAAATGAGTTTATTTCTGTTGCTATATTTCTTTAAATTCAGTACCTCAGATACAATTGTTTGATTTGTTTTTTTTTAAAAATTAGTTTCAAATAGTACTTAAATTGAAGCGTATTTATGTGTTTGATAGTTGATATGTAGTTTAAAAAGAGGCGAAGTGTGCGCCTTTCATTTGGACAGTTTTTTTTTATGCTTTTTGCTCCTTTAAGTGTTAATTATTTAGTTTGGTACACATAGGTTTTTATTGCAATAAGAAAAGATTCATATTTTAATTAAATGTTTTATGTATTTTACAAATTAATTTTTTTTTGGAATAGCTATTTTTATTTGGTCTTAATTTTCTGCAATTTATCCAATTAAAAACAAGTTTACTCACAAACTGTATATTTTAGTTACAGTTAACTGTACATTACAAATATCATTAGGATTACATCATTAGCATATTATTAGGATTATATCATTAGCATATTATTAGGATTATATCATTAGCATATTATTAGGATTATATCATTAGCATATTATTAGGATTATATCATTAGCATATTATTAGGATTATATCATTAGCATATTATTAGGATTATATCATTAGTATATTATTAGGATTATGTTATTTATTAGGATTTGTATAATTCCAGAAGATTTTCAATTTTAAAAATTGTTTCCCTAGCATTACATTTTAGACAGAAAAACATTATGGTGGGAAAGCCACTCACAAACTTTTATCAATTATTAAAAAAATAAATAAAACTTTTTAATGTTGTAAATGTCAAAGTAAAATTGTCATTTACATTTAAATGGCTTATAATTTTCTTCGAGTGTGGTAACTTTTACCCTAGAGCAGGGGTTCCCAACCAGTGGTACACGTACCACCAGTGGTACGCGGGAAAATTTCAGGTGGTACGCGTAAGTGATGGGAGCAACATAAGGCTAGTAATAGCTTCTGTACACATGAGCAGTCAGTACGCAAACATATTACTCATTATTTTAAACATTAACATTATTTTAAAGAAAAATCTTTAATTAACTTCCAGGTCGGATGTAAAACCTAGTACCCTTTGATCCTCCGGCAAGCTCTGTACTCCTAATGTTGATCTTTTAATCACAGGCAAACCACAACAAGTTTCGCACTAAAGACCATAAAAGTATATTTTGTATGCTGATTATATTTTTGCTGAAGTTTGTACTTTTTTATTTGTATGTTTTTAGACCTATTGGTAATAAATAAAACTGTAAATTAATACTATTTTAATCTTTTATTTCTCCTTTATTATAAGCATGTTATAAATAAACAAATATCTAACCTTTAAATATGAAGTTTTCTCAGAAATTTAATTTAAAAAAACCTTTGTACACTTTTAGAAGAGTAGATATTATACTTTTATTCAAATATTTAGGTCTGGTGGTACAACAAAATTTCTCAAAAAGTCAAGTGGTACGCAGGAGCAAAAAGTTTGGGAACCCCTGCCCTAGAGTGTAACTTTGGCCTGAGCTTTTCAAGCTAATAACTTCCCACTAAATACTTTTTAAAAATGTGCTTGCCTTATCATTAATGGCAACCCTGCCTTGACCTATGAGTAAAAATCTGTTTTATAGAAAAGTCAGTCTAAGATTTTAAACTTGAGCCAAAGATACTCCTTTCGACGGTACATAAATAAATTATTTGTATGGCTATTAAAAAAAATTTAAAATATGTACTTATTTTAAATACAACTGAAATATCTTACTTCTCATAGAACATTGTTATTTGCATTATTTTAAATTATTTCCATTCTATACAAAAATATAATATTTTTTTCCCATAGTTAGTATGATATTTTATTGAATTTGATTTGTGTTAGTCAGTCAAACTTTAAGCATAAGTTCACAGTTTTATATGAAAAATAACTGCTATCACTTCATGTCAAGTAGTTTCTTGTTAGCAGAGTTTGACTATGGTAAAATTTTCCAGGACCTGTGAGGGGAGTTTGTTCAGATGCACCTAACAATACCAACACAATGGCAGTCGCTGCAATTGCTGCTCCAAATTTAGGCTTTGATGGTGTTGTAGGATGTTTAGTATCAGATCCGAGGTAATACCACTCTTTTCACATGGTAAAAATTAGTTTAAAGTTTTCGGGTTTTTTTTACATATTCTATGTCTGTTTAACCCTTTCAGTCCTAATGACAATTTGGGATTATCACTTTAGAAATTTTTTTCTGATCGTCTATAGCCGTTTATGATATCAAAAAGCACATCATTCGATTCTTCAAACTTTTTTCTATTAGAAATTTTTTTTCTTAATCCCAATAGATGTCAGCCCTATTATTTTTTTAAAATTATGATCAGAAAATGGATGCCAAATGGCATCACTGGGACTGAAAGGGCTAAAGTTTATTTATTTTGTGTTTCATGAAACATTTATCCCATTGAATAAGAGTTGAAAGTGTACACAAACAAGGCTGTCCATTTTGATTTTCATAGCTATCAGGCCCCTATACAGGACATTTGTCCGGGGTGGCATATCCGAAAGGTTGCAGTAACCTTTCCAAATGGAATGCAAGAGAAACCCTAAAATCAAGCTAATTCTCCTGGAAAATCTTATTTTGGCCAATATGTCACTTTAACATGTGGAATATTAATTAAAAAATTAAATATTGAATATAATGTGTAATATTAATTAAAAAATTAAATATTAAAACGTATTTACAAAATTTTGAAACTGTATGGTGGAGAAACAAAAATATGTGGACCTTAAATGCACGAAATTCCCTTAGGTCCAACCGCTGATAATAAAATTCTGGTTTAATTTGTTAATGTTACCAAAACTGTTTTGGACTGAAAGATATCATTTTATTTCTTAATAACTATATTTTTTAAAGAAAAATTAGAGGGTTTCAATTGCTGAGCTTAGCTAAAAAAAATCTTGTCACAATTGGCTTGTTTCACATGCTTTAAATCATTCCTAATTTCATTCCTGGATTTTATTGATTATTTCTGTGATTCGTGGTTTGACATGATAAGCTCCTCCCACTACATTGATTAACCAATTGAGATCTTATTTTCATTCCTGTTGAAGTGTTGCCACTCAAAGCGTGAAACATACCTATTAATATTTTAACTTCTACATTTGTTCTTGTTGCAGTTTGGTCAACTATCATATCGTTGAAATTGAAGCTTATGGTCATCCTAAGGCAGATGGTACTTTCTTCCATGTCCATACAGTTCGTAAAAATCCAGCAGCTCTTGGAGAGGTTACTGGGCATGCTACTTTTGCTGCCTATTTTGGAAGCGTTAAAAGTAATTATTGTTCTAAATAATCAATACATCAGGTATTTTATTATGCTATTTTAGAACATGGTTCTTGAGTTTACTTTTTATAAAATGTGCTCTGTGATAACTGTAAATATTGTGAGGCTATATATAATTTGTAAATGATTGAAGTTACTGGGCATGCTGCTTTTGCTGCATATATTGGACGCTTTAAAAGTAATTATCGTTCTCAATAATCTCTTCATAATAAATATCTTCAGGTGTTTCATTTTGCTATTTTAGAAGATGGTTTTTGAAGAGTTTACTTCTGTAAAATGTGCTCTGTAATGAAATAGTGAGACGTTATGTATAACTTGTAAATGATTGAATATATGTTTCTTCAAAAATATGGAAGACATTTAAAAAAAAACAATAGTTCTTAAAGAACTAAAATAGCCCACTATCCTGTTACTTAAATACTTACTTAAATTCTAATCGGGAAACAACTAGGTTCATAACAGTAAATATCATCATCAATTGTTTCTACAAAAAAAATCGCTAAACACAGCATCCAGCTATAATTTAAACTTCTAAAAGCCAAAATCAACTTTTTTCCTTAATATTCTTTCATAAATAACTTATTATTTATTGTCTTCTCGATTTATTTGTATTTTGAAGAATAATTAAATATTTATTAATAACAAAAATAATGAAACTACTCCAAACTGCATTGCAAGTTAAAACTAAGCAGAGTTGTATGCAAAAAATATGCCTTGCCGCTTTCTTGGTAAACAATTAATGAACAATCAAAGAATCACATTGTGCTACATTTTATGACGTAATTCCAAAATAATTCATGAAAAAATTATTTTGCTTCAAATATTTTTAAATAAAGTTTCTCATGCCACTGTTGATTTGGCAACAGTGATTTATTGACTCAACATTGAATTTCAATGATAATTCAATGGGACAGGCGGACAAAAAGTATGAAAATTGGGTCTCTGAGGCCATAGCTTTCTAACAAAAAAGAATTTTTAAGATCCGAATGATAGAACCGATTTTGGAAGGGGGCTACGGACATTGACCGCATATCAATATATACTTTTTTATTTTTTTAATTCTTTCGAATTAAAAAAAAAGTAGGCTAAAAATGCATTACTAATTAAAAATAAATTTTCTTTATTCGATTTTTTTTTATCAAATAACATTATAAAAATATTTTTTCCATTGTTATTGCATCTTTAGTGAGGTAGCCATAGTAAGTGTTGAAGTGTGACACTGAATAAATACGACTCTAATTTTGGTTAACAAGGAACATAACTTATTAAACTTGAGTATAAGTAGGGAATGGTGGCACAAGATGGTTTAGTTCAGTTCCACACCCTCTAAATGAAGATAAGTGGGGGTTTACCCAATCTTGCCCCGCTTAATCAAATCGCCTTTTTTACTACACTCATCTGTTATAAAGTAACCCAACCCTAAGCTTTATCTTTTGGTATGACCACTAAGTACACTGCTCAAAACAATTAGGCGAGCATTTTTTACACTTCCAACTTTTACTTCACTCCCAACTAATTTTTATTCTAAAAATCAAAAAATTGTGAAATAGATTCATAATGCATCCAGAATGAAATAGTGAAAAACAAGGGAAAAAATCTTAATTTTTTTTAACTAGAATTTAAGGGGAAAAAATTGGAATCATAACTTTTGGATAAATGATAACAATAATTTTTTCCAAACTTTATTTGTTAAAAATAGTTAAAACATATTTTTAAAGGTCTAAAAAATGCAAGCATGAAGAATTTAAGGTCAATTTATTTTCTAAAATTATTTTAGAGCGAATTCTGTTGTACCATGTTTTCCATATTTTCATTTAATTAAAACAAAAATTATTAAATTCTTCAAAAGACATGATTCTTCCATCTAACGATACATAAGTGCAAGCTTAACTTAGTCAGTAAAAATGGCAAACTGGGGAATCCAAATGGAATTATTGGGGGTTAAAGGTGTTTAAACCATGCGCTCCCTTAATTGTTTTGAGCAGTGTAGTATGCTGAATAAGGAAAAATTTAGACTCGTGTGTTTTTGTACTAAATCAGAAAGCGGTATGGGAAAACTTTTCTACCAGCAATTAAGAATTGAACATCAAATCTCACTTAAATTTGTTTTTAAATTCTTGTTAAAATTTCCATATTATTGGAATTTCCAAATATTTTCATTGATCATTTAATGTATCCATTACCCAGGTTATCAGGTTTTATTTTTAAGCGTTATTCTTAAATTATTTTATTAAAGTTTATTCTTACAAAAAAAGTCTTAAAATTCTTTATATATTATGAATAGATCCTAAGTTATCAATCAAGATTTTGCGCATAATTACCTCATAAACTATTGTACGGACAACTGTCTAGAAACTACCCCTCTTCTCCAAACTACTTTCATTTCATGAAATAATTTTTTTTAATATAAATAAGTTTTTACTAACTCGTTGAAATGCTGTAGATATACAAGGATAGGGTGTCAAGATTTTCAAAAAGTTTTTTTACGCCTAAATTAAGTAGTATCAGTAAAAATTTAACTGTTTACAACCAAAGATTTTTAAATATATTTATTGGCACAGGCACACCACTTTTTTTACTAAAAAACTGATACAAATACAAAAATTGTTGACCAACAACAGGCCAGAGGCCCAGCAAGGTTGGTCCAAAATAAATCTAATACATTACCAGTTTCCAATGTCCGTCAAGTTTCTTCTTAAAATCTTCTACTCTCTTCGAATGCACAACATAATCTGGTAAAGCATTCCACTCATTGACAACTCTATTGTAAAAATAATGTTTTCTTACCTCCCTTCTAAAGCTCGATTTATTCAATTTCTGATCATGACCTCTGGTCCGGCTATTTAAAGTAAAATCTAAGCCCTCCATGTCTCCCTCTTTTATGAACTTGAATAACTGTATTAAATCACCCCTAGCTCTCCTGTTTTCCAGGGAATACATGTTTAAAGATCTTAATCTGTTATCATAATCAATACCATGATTTTGCTAGGCAAATTATTATACCAATTCCATGCTTAAACATGGGTTGAAAAGATGGTGAGAAGGAAGTGTAAAGTATTGAAAAGTTGGTAGAAATTTGTAAATTTGAAATTTTTAAAACTTTAATAACAAATCAAAACTAATTGTATCCTGTTAAACTAAAACACTTGTAATCCTACACAAGAACAAAAAAAATTTGTAAAAAAACATTCAAGAATGTTTACATTTATTTTGTTATTAACCTCTTGCGACCTGGCGTCCCCATTTGGGGACATTTTTTAAAAACCCCTCACAGACAATTAACGTGTCAATTAGTTCCGAAAATCGACCTAGTCCAATAGAAAAAGATCCAAATATCAGTTTTCAGCCTTTGTTTACAGGTGTCAGTCATTTATTTCTATAAAAATGAAGTTGAACGAGGTCAATACGATATTAAAGTTCTCAAAAAAATTAATTTGAACTTATTTCAAACTTTTCAAAAAGTTCTTTTAGTAATTCATTTTAATGGCATTTTCATTAACAGTTTATTTTAACATTATTTTTATTACAAATAGGTGATACACCTTTCTTTTTGCATTTATAGCACAAAAATGTGTATTTTTAGAGCTTAAGGCGTGTCTCTTAGTAACCATTTAACATAATTTTTTTAAAAATTACTTTTCAGCATATATTTGTATAAAAGTATGTTTAGATTAAGAATATACTGTAGGGTTTTGCTCGGGTCTTAAGAGGTTAAATAATATTTGCCACTACCTCATCAATTTTTTAACTTTTATATAGTTATGGTATTTTTTACTTCAACATACATATTATGCTGTTTGTTTCATCAAGCAGAAATTTGTTTCTCGTAGGTGCATAACTGCGAATATTATTCGAGTAATATACATTTTGTATTACAGTGATTACTAGACTTAAATTATTGATATGTTCCGCTCTGTATTGTCGTTTTGTAGGAGCTGTTGGAAAAGGTCCTGGCATTCATCTGTGCTGAATAATATTGCTATCTAACAAACTCAGTCCAGATCATTTAAGCATGTCAATGTTATCACTGTCTTGGAAATTAAGATAGAGTAACAAATGGTAAATTGGTGTGCTTCCCTATTTTTTTTAAACCTACTTTCCTATTAAAAATTATTTATGTTTTGTTTCTAATAGTAATTTTACAACACTTACTGAAATCACAATGTGAGAGCTTAGTAAAGATTCCCTTTTCTTAACTTAAAGTCCCTGGACAAATTATTAGATGCACTGTGACCCATAGGGATACATGGCCCAATGCCCTTTCTCAGCATTGGAAAAGTTTTATAAGTTGAAAGTGGCATCACTTCTTTCCTTTCAGTCAGCCGACCACATGGTGAAAAAATCCAACTGAATCATTGTGTATATGTTTAGCTATACAAAGAATAGAAACACCCGAAATCTTGCAGTGCATCTAATAATTTGTCCAGGGACTGTATATTTTTGCACATTTTATAACTGCTGTTTTTAACGCATTGAAGTGAAAACGCAAAACGTTAAAGCTTATTTTCACCTTTTTGTCACTTTTTCCTGTTCATTTGGCATGTTCTTCCACAAAGCTCTTCATTTTATGTGTTACTCTTTACATTTAATAAATATTTATGCAAAATGTATTTTTTCTGTTTAATTTTTTCATAACTTTTTGGTGAAACAAAAGGATTTTATGATTTCTGCTTTATTTTAAAATAATATTTTATTAATTTTAATGATAACCTAATTCTTTACTCATTTTAACCCCGTTGAAACTGATTTATTTAAAATTTTTAGGCACTTACCTGTAAGGTTTTTATGTCTCTTACTTTCAGGGTTTTATTCTGTCGTGACAGGTAACATGCAGTATCTAAACTATGAACTCAACACCTTTAACCTACAAGAAATTATAACTAAATGTCTGATTTTTACTGGACAAAAATTTTCCTATATATTGTTTTTGTTTTGGTTACTGCAATTTACCTGTTCATCAGTATTGAAGAGAGTATGATGTATAATCTCTGCTTCAATTGCTTATACACCCTTTTTTGCTTTAAATATAGTGTAAACAATATGAATTTTTCTGAATTTCATATTTAATTTTAGTTTCTTTAAAAATAATGACAACATTGTAATTTTCTCTGTTACATGGAATATATTTTATTTAAAATATTCTTTATATTTATGTTCTACATTCTCATGTAAGCTATCCACAACCTTCCGTGTAAAATTTTATAGAATGCCAGCAATGTGAAAAGAAAACTAGTAAATATGAGCTAGTGACTTCTTTAAAAATAATTTTGAGGGTTTTACAATTTAAAAATATTTTTTAGATGTGTCCTTTACCAAAAATGGCTAAGCAATATGGAAATTAAACACAAAAAAAAACTTTGCATAACTTAGGTGCTTCTCCACTGAAAATAAAAGTTAAAATGCCTTAAATTGCATATTAATGGTATATAAGCTTTTTAAAAATTTTAAAAACCCTACTTTTTCTAATTTTTCTTTTTATGTTTTGACACACATTCTATTCGATTTCACAATCATGTACGATTCTTGCCATAACTTCGAAAAACAACTTGTTTCAGGCTACATATGTGTGTTATTAACTTCCTTACATGCATTTTAATTTGAAAAAAAGTATATATTTCCTAATATTAAGTGTCTCAAATATACATGATTTGAACTTGTTTTTAACACATTTTTTAAACCTAATATAACACATCCTCAAGTGAGTTTTTTTTAGTTTTTAATTAATATAATCCTGTTTTTTTTTTTTAACTTTTTGAGATTTTTTTTAAATTAAAAAATAAACATTAAAAAACAGCCTTTCAAAATCTTTTTTTTGTCTTAGCACAATATATTTTTATTCTGGTCTGAAAAAGATTTTGTTTTGTTTCAATTAACTCACACTAAAGCTGCACGAGGAGGACTATTTGCGACCGACCTTGTAATTTAGAACAGTTATCTAGTGACTAAGCCTAAGCCAACACCTAAGCGCTGGCTCTCAAATAAACCTTGAGCCACATCATACACTATACACTGCGTCTGGACTTTGTACCATGACAGATTTAACGTGCACTAGTTCTATATACACAACGCTACTTATTTGGCGATATGTGTGTGTTTTCATTGCACAAGCCGTTCATAGGATGGATGGCTGATGCAAGGCAGAATCACGGAAGGTAGCTTCAGTGGCACGAAGCTTTAACGCCACCACCATGCTTTTCTGAAGAAGAATCTGGGTCTTGTATTAATATCAATAGGAAACTATTGTATTTAAAATAATTTTCATTTCTTTTCTATTAATTAGTTGTTATTTAGCAATAAAAGTTTTCTTCTAACTAAAATTGTTTTCTTTCAAAAGTTAACTTCCATCCAAAAATCTTTCTTAAAAAATAAAACCCAGAATGAAGTGGGTTATTTAGAGGTTTACTAAAATTAAGCCCAATTTCCAGCTTTTAAAAAAAATCGAACAGTTAAAAATAAAACACAGAAAACAATATATATTTCTTCATCAATATATTTCTAAGTATAATATATTTTATCTTCAGTTAGAAAAATATTTAGGGTCATTTTATTTATACCAGCAAGTAATTATTATCAGTATAGATAGTTATTTATTAAATAAATTTGTAATTAATATTTTTAATAAAGGTTTATTTTAGACTGAAATTGACCGATATGTACTATCAAATTTTGGAAATTACTACCGAACATTTTAGTAATAATGTCAACAAGAAATTATGGCGCATACTACTTAAATATTCATTAATTTTATTTTCGTTTTAGTTATTTTACAATAAGTGTTTTTCTTGACTAAAATAGTTTTCTTTTTTTAATTTTATTTTGGCGCAAAGTACTTAAATATTCATTAATTTTATTTTCATTTGAGTTATTTTACAATAAGTGTTTTTCTTGACTAAAATTGTTTTATTTTTTAAAATAACACTTAACATTTAAATGCATGTGTTTTATTCCGGGTTAAATATTGAAAACAAAATTCCCCTACCCCCCCTTAAAAAAAACCCGGGGAGCCCAGTCGGTAATGCATAGTTCGGGGCATTTCCAAAATAATTGCCTACCTATAAACGGCCAGTGCAGCCAAAAAGCCCGACGAATAACACCCCAAGTAGAGGGAGTGCAAGTGAAATATACTCGATAGTCCCGAAGCTGAGTACAATGTGGCTCCTAAAAGTTACGTTGGGTGCCTACTCAGGTGCAGGCTCATCACTTGACTATGGTTCTAAATTATGATGCCCGCCGGCAATAGCCATCGTGTAAATCTAGTACGATTATAATTCAACCAAACCCTCAAAACCCTGTGTTGTCTATAAACTCTGACAAGTCTATAGACTTATATAAGACTGACTTTATAAACCCCTCTCTCTCAATAAACTTTGAACAAGAGTTTTCTTCGCGTGTGGTCTTTAAAAAGAAACGCGATTTTGGCTTTTTTTTCGACAGTAAAATTTCATAATAAGTGCTAAAAATGGCACGAAAAGAATTTTTAAATAATATTTTAGCTCCATTTCAACGAATGTTTTACGACCTATGTCCTCTTCTATACCTGGAACTTCATAAGCAATTATAAGTTTCCAGGTAACCCGCATATCGGAGATGATTCGTCATTTGCTTGTCAGCGAATTGTGCTATTTCGCAGGCGGAAACCCATGAAAATCTTAGTTTCAATGACCTTCCCGCATGCTATATAGTTTAAGTTTATTTGTTTAAATGCTACATTTGGTTTGTATAGGGGAATTAGAATTTATTTAAAAATTGAATAGCTCAGTCTTGGGTCCTAAGTAGCCAGGCTTTGGCCATCATTCCCACTTAATGATCCTAGGAGGAATTGATCAATTACGGTCTGGTGACCCTAGCGTCAAATAAGCGGATCATACTCTAGCAAAAATCGCGAAGGCTGGAGTGCCCAGTGGGTAAGGCGCTTGCCTTGCATGCGAAAGGTCAGAAGTTCGAGTCCGGGCATTGCTGAAATAACTGCCGATCTATAAACGGTCTGAACAGTCAAATAATGTCCAACGAATAATACCCCCGCAGAGAGGTAGTGCACGTTAAATATGACCAAAGTCCCAACGCTGCGTATATGATGTCGCTTTTAAATGTTTCGTTGGGTGCCTACTCAGGTGCTGACTCGTCACTTGATTGTGGTTCTAAATTGCGACGCCCGTTGCAAATAGCAACCGTGTAGCTCTAGTGCGACGTTAATTCAACTCCAATCAGCTCGAATCCCGGATACATATGGATATTTCTGCTGTCCCAAGTACATGCGAAAAACGTGCTCGTTAAATCTGTGGATCGGAGAAGTCCTGTGGTCGATCTTAGCGCATTTACTATGGGTGCAGGTTGTTTGGAGCCTTATCTCTTCCAGTGACGTGTCTAAAATGAAGGAGGTGACGCCCTCTCTGAGCAGAAGTCAGACTTTTACCCCATCGGGTGTTCTAGGCCTTGTGCCAACAGAAACTATTATACCCCTCCTGCCTTAGAGGAACTTGACAACAACAACTCAAACGAAAAGTACTACGTTACTAAGGTTCCAGTTTCAAACGAGAAAAAAAATTATCCTGATTCCGCATGTCGATAAGAGATGGAGTTGAGTGATTAAAACGTGAACGGACTGCTAAGTATTTGTCTATTGTGTCAACTTTATGCAGGTATTGGCGTGGTTTTTCAACTTTTAAAGTGAGCCGAGCTATAAAAAGTAGTTTGACAAAAAAGGTTTTGGCTAATTTTTTGTACTGCAAATTTGGATACATCATTTTTTCGATATGACGCATAAAACCTCTAAAAAGCTATTAAAAATTGAATTGTAGGTAAGGATTTTTCATTGCAAGCTTTTGACATTGTCCTTTAATAAATTATCACTCTCTTGTCATTGAGAGTCAATAGATTCAATATCTTATTTGCTCACTGTTAAAAATGAAACTCTTAAAAATAAGTTCTAAGGATGTTCTAATTTTATTGGGTGAACAATATTCTCAAAACAAATACTTAAAATCTCAAATTTGATATCTTAAAGTCAATTACGGAAAAAACAAGAAGTTCTGAAAGAACTAAAATAGCCTACTTTCCTGTTACTTAAATACTTACTGAAATTCTAATTCGGGAAACGACTTGGTTCTTAACAGTAAATATCAACAACCGTTTCTACACTAGATTTTACACATTAGAAAAAAAATAGCTAAACACAGCATCCAGCTATAATTTAAACTTCTAAAGCAAAAATAACTATTTTTCTTAATATTCTTTCGCAAATTAACTTAAAATTATTTATCGTCTGCACGATTTATTTGTAATTCGAAGAACAATTAAATATTTATTAATAACTAAATTAATGAAACTACTCCAAACTGCATTAAAAAATACGAAATGTAAATTAAAACTAAGCATAATTGTATGCAAAAAATATGCATTGCCGCTTTCTTGATAAACAATTAATGAACAATCAAAGAATCACATTGTGTTACATTTTATGACGTCATTTAAACTGATTCATGAAAAAATTATTTTGCTTCAAATATTTTAAACTAGCAAATTTATACCCGTTCTTCGCACGGAATAATAATAAAAAATATCAAATAGATTCCAAATATGTGTACCATATACCCTGTTAAGGATCATAAACTTATTATTGTTTCCACTGTTATAAATTATAAATCCCATTTCATTGCCTTAAAATTCCAAAATGAAAAATACGCTATAAAATGCACTCATAAATGTCATCACAATTCCCTCATAAATACATAAAACCTTTTAGCTCATTTGGCGCGATTTGGGAAATAATTTGGCGAGAAAATAGATATAGCTACCAAACACACCATTATACAGCTCTAACACAATGACCTTCGAACAACCACAGCTTATAAATTATTTATAAAAGAAATTGCCTATTTGGCGAATTTTAGTTAATAAGTTGGCGAGATTGGCAACGTATTTGGCGAAAAAATAAAGACATAAAACACTAATAGCTCTAGTGCGATGGCTTTTATTAACCATCATAGTTCAGTAATAGCTTAACTATACATTTATTGCTTAAATATGCATACATGCAGTCAACAGAAAAATCAATAAAAAAATCATCAAATAAACCCAAAATAAAATCCGGGAATGAAGACTGTCGGAATTACGTCATTTAAGCTATTTGGCGAATTTTGTTCAATAATATTCAGTTTGCAAGTATTGGCGAAAAAATAAAAAAAAAAACACTAATAGCTCTAGCGATGGCTTTTAACCATCATGTTCAGTATAGCTTAAACTATATTTATTGTAAATATGCATAATGAGTCCAGAATAATGAAAAAATCAGGAAAGAGAAAAAATGATAGGTTGTGAGCGAAAGTGGTGTATTTTTTTCAGAAAATTCGAATTTTCTCTAAAAATGGAACAAATATGAAAAAACTAAGCCTCAGGTGCACACGTTGGTATTAAAGGGAATCTATCTTGAAAATTTCGAATTTCTAAGGGCAGTATAAGTAGGTCTTTTACGATCCGAATACAAATACACAGACACACACAGACTCTTTCTTTTATTATTATTAATAAGTTTCTCATGCCATTGTTGATTTTGCAACAGTGATTTAAATGACTCAAAATTGAATTCCAATGCTAATTCAATGGGAAATTCGCCGACAGATAGTAGATTTATGTCCGTCCGGAAGTACAGACAGGCGGACAAAAAGTGTGAAAGGTGGGTCTTTGAGGTCATAGCTTTCTAGCAAAAAAATAATTTTTAAGCTCCGATGGATAGAACCGATTTTGGAAGGGGGCTACGGACAGACAGATAGACGGACATCGACCGCATGTCAATACCTACTTTTTCATTTTTTAAAAAATTCTTTTGAATTAAAAAAGAAAAGTAGTCTAAAAAACAATTTAAATCCACAACTTAAATCAAATAGCCGAAACACTCATTCTCGCTCGCGATCGGATGGCTTAGATGGATCACGCACAGATTGCTAGGATTAGAGCGAATCCTCCCATTGTGGGTTCGAGCCCGTGCCGGACACAATTGTTTTCTCTACATTCCCAATGATGAGAACATGCATTTTTTTCAAATTTGAGAACTATGTATTCAAAGATACTATGGTCGATTCTAATAATGAGAACCTAATTCTCAAAGTTGAGAACCCGTTTTTAATAGTGATGTCACTGGACAAAACCGTTAATAATCGCATTTCTAAAAGAGCGCTCTTCTAAAACGCTCGACTTTCTTTTTAATTAGAAAAACGACAATTGCAAATCATTTAATAAAATTAATACAACTCTTAGAAACAATTTGCTAACGTTTTTATTTAAAATGTAATTTAAATATAGTTTTTTTTTTAAACATGCTAACGTAACAAGGAAAAACAATCGCTCAGCATGCTATTGTTTTAAGATAATAACTGATTAGCATTTGCTGATTGTAACAAAGTTCATCGACACCAGCCTAAATTATTATACACTCAAATGCTCTCAACTATTCATTATTCACATCCGATAAAATCAAATGCGGTCATCGTGTATTAGACTGAACCTCACTTCCGTCTACCTTTGTTCTGATGAAGTATAAGTGTCTTTTAGCCAAACAGGCGTAACTCCGTTAATTTCCCCAAATAATTATAATTTTGGCCTGGCCATAAATCAAATAAAGTTCTTATTAGAAATCCAATATATTAACATATGACAGCGTATTGAAATATGTCTCAGCTCATATGCTTTTGGTCCCCTCGTTAAAAATGGTTTTCCAAATGAATTGCTAAATTTATATAGGAGTGTGTAACAACTGACTTTTAATTGACACTCATACATTTTAAAGGTATACTAATCCTTTTTGTTTCCCCTGTAATATTTCAATAACTTTAAAATCTAAAAAGTTCGTGGCAGCTATCCTTTGCACATGTACGGTTTTCTCGAAAATCTCATTACGACTTCCGGTCAGGTACTATGAACTTGTGTATCAAATTTGAATTCCGTATCTCTGAGCTGTAGACTGATTTCAGACAACCAGTCTGACAGACGAACCAATTGATGGAACCACTTTAGATGCCCCCGAAATAATTAACAATTTTCGGCCTTGCCATCACAACTTCATTAATAAATTCTTATTAGTAATCCAAATAAAACATATGCAAGGCGTATTGAAATATGTTCACTCATATGCTATTGGCCCCTCGATGTAAAAATGTTTTCCTAAAATGTTGCTAATATTAGGAGTGTGTAACAACTGACTTTTAATTGACACTCAATACATTTTAAAGGTATACTAATCCTTTTTGTTTCCCCTGTAATATTTCAATAACTTTAAAATCTAAAAAGTTCGTGGCAGCTATCCTTTGCACATGTACGGTTTTCTCGAAAATCTCATTACGACTTCCGGTCAGGTACTATGAACTTGTGTATCAAATTTGAATTCCGTATCTCTTTGAGCTGTAGACTGATTTCAGACAACCAGTCTGACAGACGAACCAATTGATGGGAACCACTTTTTTAGGATCAGCCCACTCGAAAACCTGTAGAAAAACAAAAAATCTCCATTCCGGACTTTCGACCTCATCGCATTACTTTCATTACCATATATTTTAAATTAGGTAATTAAAAGTAAAAACGTATTATTGCAGAAGGTTTTCTATCACTAAGCACTATTTAAGAAATTTAAATTATTCCGAATTATCTAAATTCGACCCTAACGTTTTGCGATCGTATAAACCATATACTCCTGAAAACCTTCCTGAAAAATGTTGACTTGTATCCGTTCAGCTCTGAATCATAGCTTTGCATTGTTAACAATATCCGAAAATCTAGCCTTTGTGTGTGCATTTCGGAGCCGGAGCATCAGATACCGATGATATTACCCGCATTCTGTTATCACGTGTTGTTCGTGTTCCTACCTTTTTGTGGAGGTTTCAATCCAATTCATTTGAGTGTCGGATAGCTGCCGAGAAAGTGGCTAGACAAACGTTCCAAATTAAAAATGAAGATAGGATTTATTGGTGCCGGCCAAATGGCTCAGGGCTTGGCGAAGGGTCTCATCATGGCAGGTAGGCTTAACCATTCTTGTTGCCATACAAAATTATGGAAATATTTTATACTTTTTTTATAAATATAATTTATATTAAATACAATATGTAAACTGATATTAGAATTCTTTAAATTAATAACTAAGCTTTAATGTTCAATTATTTCTATTATCAATATGTAAGAAGCTCTAATGGGAATATTTCTTATGATGTCACGCTCTCCATACTGCGATTTCATTGGTTGTTTTGTTTTCTTTCCCTACTACGTGAAACAAGCCCATTTAAGTTCAAAATTATTTACAAACGATTTTTAAATTAATTTTTTTGAAAAATATTATTTCGAACGAAATAAATGAAAAATGACAAACATATATTAAGCTTGCATTTTTTAAAACGTGCTTATATTATCAAAGCAATTGAGAAAATATTTCGATAAAAATACTATTAACACAACATTAAAAAAGAATGAATGTTTATTTTGAATGTTTTCAAATCTTTCGTTTGTTCTTACTATTGAAACAGAAAACAAGTACATCATATTGGAAATGCATTATTTATTATAATAACCCATCCGTAAAATGTGTCATAAAAATACTTTTCATCAAATTTAATGCTACGATTTAATCTCAAATGTCATTCATATGATTGCAAAACTTATTTTTAAAAAGTCGTGTCAACTCTATTCACTCATGAGATTTTGTGTGTGCATAGAAAATAGGATATAGTATCTTCAGCCAGTTAGATTACTTAAAAAATTATTTTTAAACTATCTCATTTATTATTCGCCAGCCATTCGAAAAGAATAAAAATGCATAAAAAGAGAATAAAAATAACCATATATACTTACTAAACTATGTACTATAACAGTTACTAACTATACTAAATAGCTACATCACTTCAAAAGATCCACTGATTTATGACGATTTAACAGGCCTACTATGCATTTTTTTGTACAAAAAATTAGAACCTAACAACACCTGTTAATCACGAAAAAAAGGTTAATAGTTAATTAGTCCAATAGTGGCAACAGTTATTCAAGCTAATCACTGTAGTCATTTATTAATGTAGTTTTTTTTTTAATTAATTCGATACCTTAAGCACTACTTTTATGAACACTACTACACTAATATGACGAATTGTTTCTGTTTGTTAATTTTACGGCTTTATATAAAGAGAAGAAGAAAAAGTCAACTTTATGATGCAATCCTTTCACGGAGTTACTATGAGCTAAGCTATTTTTATTACCTTTTTGAGTACCCATTTAAATTTTTCTAGCAAATAAATGTTTACCTCTTCGGTGGCTCTTGCAACCATCTTTCATGGGTATCCATGGGCACGGCATCACAAAAAAAATATTTTGGCCGATTTATAATTAAACTTTATTATTAACATTCAAATAAATCCCGTTCTTCGCACGGTGTAAAAATTTTAAAATCCAATTGCAGGCAAAAATATACTAAAATATATATTCTATTAAAAAATGCCGGAGAATCTCTCAGGCAATTTTTCATATGATATCCCAACTACCCCTGGGGGGGGGGGGGGGGGGATGTCCCGATTTTTTTTGTTTTGAAAATCTGGTCACGTTAGTTATGAAATGAACTAAAAACACATGTCGCTCATTTAATGTGTGCACCGAAATGTACTGTCGGTCAAGGCCGTCTTGCTCAAGGGCGGATCCAGGGTGACAATTTGGGGGGGGGGAACTTATAATAAATAAAAATTATTTTTAGTTAAAAAAAATTTTAATTACAATTATTTTTAATTACAATTTTTAATTACAATTATTTTTAATTACAATTATTTTTAATTACAATTATTTTTAATTACAATTATTTTTAATTACAATTATTTTTAATTACAATTATTTTTAATTACAATTATTTTTAATTACAATATTTTTAATTACAATATTTATTACAATTATTTTTAATTACAATTATTTTAATTACAATTATTTTTAATTACAATTATTTTTAATTAACATTGTTTGGATTAAAATTAATTTTTAATTTATTTTTCCATTGTAAATGCAGTTTTTTACTATTAATTTAGTATGTATTACTAATTACTTTTTATAAGCATTAATTAGTTAGTATTTTACATAACTCATATTTGTATTATTTAATAGATAATTAATGTCTTATTTTTTTAATAAAAATGGGGTTGTTTCACGGAGAATATCTGGCAATAGCTCTGCGGTTTTGTTTTCATGTCTCCCGAATTACTGTTGTTTTGGTATTCGGGAGTGAGTTTCCGAAGAGAATATTTTAGTTGTTAATTTTTTTTAATTCCAACTTCTTTCAATGCAAGTTTTCCTTGATAAATGATTAAAACAACCAACAGTACAGCAAGAAGTTGTAATTTAAAAAATAACAAAACTTAGAAAACTCAATTTCGAATAGCAACAGAAGTAATTTGAGAGACATGAAAACAAAACCGCAGAGCTATTGCCAGATCCTCCGTGAAACAACCCCATTAATAGTAACAATTAAGAAAAATTTAATTATAGAATATTTTTATTTAAAATTTAACTACTTAGATAATTTAAATCACCTGATTTGTTGTACAGAAATTATACGACAAGCTTCTATTATTAAATTTAATTGTAAAATGATTTGTGTATAAATCATTTTACATTTACTTAGTTTATAAAAACAGTAGTATATTTAACATATTTCAAAACTTAATTATTTAACTATACTGGTAGTTAATGAACACATTTAATTAAATAGTAATTATTAAAATATTAATCAATATTCTATCTAAATTTAAAATAAAAAACCTTCTTGATTTGTATGAGAAGTTTATATATCCATTTTAAATAACTACAACTATGGCAACCAGTCGCCAATAGCCCTCCTATAGCTCTAGTGCGACGATAATTCAACATAACCCTAATCATTTATGTCGTTAAAATATATAAAAATAGTAGCTAGTTTTTATAAAACATGTACTTAAATTTTAAACAGCAATTAAAATGTAATGAAAACAGAAAGCTTATTATAAATATTAAATATAAATACATCTCAATGAAATAAATGTTAATCGTGCAACAAATTGCAGTTTTGATGCATTATCTTATGTTAATCTTTTCGGTACAGGAAATGTTAGAAAATTTTATAAATCGGAACTTACTCATTGATTAGATGAAGAAACCCCCTAAAAACTATTCTTCTTACTCTTACTCGCATGACATCTATTTTGCTCCTATGAAATGTAATTGAGACATACGAGACCGAAGGCGCGAAAAACTCCGATTGAAGCATTGAGTCACCTGCTTAGACGCCACATTTATTCCAAAAGAAAAAAACAACCACCCGTAATATGGTCTCTTTGGTTATCAGTTTAAAAAATCCAAGTAAAAAAATCAAAATCTTGTTTGCACGAAACAAGTAACTCATAAAAAAAAAAAAAAACAGTACAAATGAAAAAAAAATCGACGCCACACCACACGATATTTTTTCAGACTTGCCGTTTTCTTATTGTAACCGATCCAACGCGTTTTTCCGTTTTCTTCAAAACACAAACTTTAAAAAAAACACAAAATTATAGTGTTATACAAAAGCCGTAAGATTTATTACGCCAGCTGCAAATGTTTAGACATTTTTATAATTTTATAGAACGATTTTTAAATGAAATTCATAATATTGGTCATGTTGGCTCCACCGTTCGTCATCGGTAGTTTGCTTTTTAAGTATACTATAGTTTAGTTTGAAATATCGTCGCACTAGAGCTACACGAGCGCTATTGGCGACCGGCGTCATAATTTAGAACCACAGTCAGGTGACGGAGCCGACATCTGAGTAGGCACCCAACGCAACCGTTAAGGTAGACATCGTACGCAGCGTCGGGATTTTGGAGCATATTTAACGTGTCCCCTCTACACGGGGTATTATTCGTCGGACATTTTTGGCTGCGCGGGCCGTTTATAGGTCGGCAGATATTTTGGCGATGTCCGGACCCGAACCGGGGACCTTCTGTATACAAGGCGAACGCCTTAACCGACTGGGCTCCCCAGCCCCTTAAGTATGCAATAACTTTAAGGTTTCGGTTAACCGTCTTTATACCTTTATGGTCAAAACATATATTATTAGGGCTCTTTGGAAAATTTCTATTGTTGACAAAATTTTAAATTGACTACATTAATTTGTGTCTGACGCGTAACAATAAACATACTCATTCATACTTACTACAGATACTTTACAGTAGAAATTACGATAGAAAAAAGCGTGAAAAACTCCTAACTTATAGTACACTTATTTCACTTGTATTAAGCAAAATAAAAACCCTAAAAATGAAATTAAAAAAATAGTCATAGTGGAATGTCTTTGATTTATTAACGAACAAATTGCACTATTATACTTGAAAACGAATTCAAATATATCTGTCAATATTTTATTTCTATGTTTTTTTTATACTCCTTCCTATTCGAGAGGATAGCCGTCGTTTATCGGCGCCATAAAAAATGTATCTAAAATCTTATTCCCGCCAAAATTGCGATTGGCTTAAAAATAAATCCGAAGGGAAGGGGGGGGGGGATAGTTTTTTTATTTCTTTTTTTTTTTTTTAACATTGCGTAATAACCTGTTCCCCCAAAGCGCCCGAGCTGTAATATTTTTTTCCATGTTCTAGTTCTAAGTTGAGAATGCAACGAGTTGTAGTATAAATATAAATATTTGTAAAAAATAAAAACATTTCTTTACAAGTCGATTCTATCTAGTATGAATTTTAAGATTTGGGGGGGGGGGGGATTTCCCCCCCCCCCCCCCCCCCCCCCCGTGGATCCGCCACTGGTCTTGCTGCTGATGATACTTTCCGTTGTTTTGCCGTCGCTTTAGCTATGCTATAAAGGCTCTGGAAAAAAGATCCGCCCATAAATAAAATCCGTGTCTATGTGACTGGTGCAACGTTAAATTTGTCGTAGTCAAATGTCCTGACGCCGTGAATTAAATATAGTGAATTGTAAGTAAATATTAGAGGTCGTCATCATACCACAAGTTCTGAATTCGCAATCTTACTCGTTGAAGCTTTTTTTTTTTTTTTTTGGTTTCCAACCAATTTATCATTACCAAATTTAAACGTCAACAACCGAAACCACAATTTTTTTTATACATTACGAGCCGTATTTTAAAATTTTTAAATTAAAAATCAATCCAGTCGTGCAATTCCTTATGCTGTTAAATAGTCCTTGTGTAACTCTAGTGCGACGATAATTCTCATCATCGATTAACTCAACCCACCTCTTATACAGTGAAGCCAAAAATTACATGAGAATGAATAGAAAGCATTCTTTTTTAGCTTCCACACTACGTTTATAACGTAAAAAGTGGAAGGTATTATAATCGTTCAGTCCGTCTGTCACCCACTTTCATAGCCCAAACTACAAATGCTACGGACAAGTGTGATTCGTCAAAAAAAAAATCAGCTATCGAAATTAGAAGACATTGAAAATCTCAGAAAAAAATCGAATTCGAAGTACTTTAATTATTTAAAAAACTGCAAAATTTAATGCTCATTTAAAAAGCATAAGAAGCCATTTTTAATGGAAACAAGTAGGTATGTTAACAGAAGCTGTCACTTAAACCGCTTCCACACAACATTTGTGCTCAACAGAAAACAAACTATTTATACACCTCAGAAAGAAATTCGCCAAACAGGGTCTTTAGATAGTTCGAATTCAAACTTTTAAGCGCTAAAATGAACTATTTTCCTTAATCTTTCTCAGATTTAATAATTAGCCTTTATCATTTGCTAAATTTTTGAAGTTCAAAGAAGAATGATTTAATTTTTTAAAAAATAAATATCTTAGAGACACCACAATTTCCCATTTATATTAACTTTCTTTCGAAAATTCAGTTATTATTTATCATTTATTAAATTAATTTATAGTTCGAAAAATAAATAATTACTTAAATTGATGCTTAAAAAATAAAAGCAAAACTTTGCATATGTTTTATGCAAAGTTAGAATTCTCTATGAATCTTTCTCCATACATATATAATGAACCATCAAAAGAACTCTATTGTGATATTACAACCAGAGACATTCAATAGAATGGACATTGGACTGCTCATTCAATAGTAAAGCAGCTTCCAAAAACGTCCTCAACATCAAAAATCGCCAAAAAGAGAAAGGTTGCTACATATGGCAACTTATCGCTACCGTTTCGTTAGAACTATGTCAATTGTCGCCAGACCTGAATATCAGCTGGCAAACCGAAATGGTGACTCACATCTCTTTTCAAGTCACGTGGGTTCACCAAAACCACTGCGCGGATTTTAATGTGTTTGCAGGCGATAATTTTTGATTTTTGCTGCTGTGTTCAATAAGAAGTATTTGCTTCCATTCATTTTATCTCTGTTAGATGTTTAATTTTTGTGCAGTTGTAAAGAAGAAGTGCAAATGTAAACAGAAATTAAAAAGGGATATGTGATACGTCACAGGTAAGATTGTTTAGATCGGCATATTTATCGTAATTTTATTCCTAAAAACCTATACTTTGAATAGAGTAAATTATTCTATAAGCTCTTTTAAAGTTCAGGGATTATTTTCTTGATAAAAATATTCTGTAAAAATTCTAATTAGCCTTCTGCGCCACATGCATTGATCAGATCCACCATAAAATAACTATAAAAAGAATGTTTAGTTTTTTTTATTATTAAAATAGCTGCAATAAGATGCATAAGTAGCAACCTTTTTCACAGAAATAGCATTTCATCTGTGTTCCTTTCCCAACTTATTTTTCATACCACTAGATTGTCGGCCTCATATGTTCAAGTCGTTGTGAAAAAACTCGCCAAGGTCAGGTTGCAGTTATGTGACTGCTTCCCGAACATGATGAGGACGCTTTTGGTTTGCCAATGCGCAGTCCATTCTATTTAATGTCTCTAATTACAACAATCCAAACTAAATTATATATCACATGAATAAATATTCTTTCAAAGGTTTTATTTTTATTTTAAATAAAGTTTCTCGTACGTTTGACAAAATGGCAACAGTGAAAATATTGAATAAAAATGGAATTTTCATGTTATTTCAATGTAGATTAATTTTTTTAAATGAAATTTGGTATGTAGCCTAGCCTGATTTTTTGCTTCAAAATGATGTATCCCACTTCTTTGTGAGACTTACGGTTTCGTTCTGTGAAAGTGGGTGACAGACGGACGGACTGAACGATTATAATACCTTATACTTTTTACGTTATAAACGTAGTGTGGAAGCTAATAAATCACCATTGCCATTTGCAACAATCACTCGAGAAACTTTAATTCTTTTAAATAATAAATTTAAATAAATTTATTTTTGAGACATCAATCAGTTTGGAATGACGTCAAATATATTTCACTAAGAGATTCTTTGTATGTTGATATGAAATATTTTAGTTCTATTTAAAAGGGAGGAATATTACATATTTATTCTTTGCAATAAAAATTAATTTTTGCAAACGATAATAATTATTGAAGAAATAATTATTGAATTTTCGAAATAAAATAAATGAAACTAGCCAAATTTAGCGTGTTAATGTTTATAATACTAGATTAATAGAATTAATATTGTGTTTGGCGACTTTTTTTCCTGTTGAAAACAAACGTTGCGTGGAAGCTGGCTGAGTGACAGATTCTGTTACAAACCTACTTGTTTTTCTCTACTGCTCGCAAAAAAGTATGTGCCGGAATAATTTGCAGCGAGCTTTTTGCCTTGGACAGGTAAACTGCCGTATCTAGACTAGTGACTTATTGGATCTTTGTTGTAAGCACTCAATTAACGAATTAACTTTATTCTATAAGAAAGTATACTGAATGACTGATTATTTCAGAGCCAAAATGGTCCATGTTGTGGTTATTACAGTTTACCTGGCTACGGCAGCCTACCCAGGTTTTAAAATGTAATTGTCAATTTTATAGTATGTATCTACCATTAACGAGGAGAAATTCCATTTTAGTCACCTTACCAAGTTCGTCATCTGATCGTATTGATAAAAGATAAGGGGAGATATATCTCCCCTTATATTTTATCAATACTACTTGTAACGCGCATTTATCAATTACAAGATTTCACACCTTTTCTCTACATGCTGTTATCGATGTAATCTGATTATCATGTTCATTCCATAGCCTTCCAATAGAAAGATAAAAATCCTTGTAAACTTCGAAGAACAAAAAGGATACGCGTGCCATTGTTTTTATAGATTTTCAGATAAAAATGCGTAAAAATACCAATGTGTCCTATTTTTAACTTGAAAATTTATCCGAAACTATAATACACAGCTCAAAACAATTAGGGGAGCGCTTTGCGTACTTTTCTTTTGTTTTTTTCTAATTTTTTATTCTAAAAATCTAAAATTTGTTAAATGGATTCATTATGCATCCAGAGAGAATGAAATGGTAAGAAACGGGGGGGGGGGGGGGGGGGGGGGATTAAATTTTTTTAAACTAAAATTTAAGGGGAAAAAATTGGAATCATAATTTAAATAAATTATAACAATAATTTTTTCATAACTGTATTTGTAAAAAAAAAAGGTAAAATCAATCAAAATCATCTAAGAATGCAAGCGTGAAGAATTTAGGGTCAATTTATTTCATAAAATTTTTTGAGAGTGAATTTTATTTTACAATGTTTTTTATATTTTCATTTAATAAAAACAAACATTACTTAATTCTTCAAAAGACATAATTCTTCCGTCTAACGATAAATAAGTGCGAGTTCAACTTGTGACAACAGTGAGAAAAAAAAATCGCAAGCTGATGATTCCAAATGGAATCATTGGGGGTGAAAAGGTTTAAACCACGCGCTAGTCTAATTTTTTTGAGCAGTGTAGTTTTAATTTTTATTCATTTCATCGTACATTTTATAATAAAGAAGAAAAATTGACAGATATGGGGGGGGGGGGGAGGGTCTAGGCCGATCTGAGTCAGCGAATTTTCAAGAAGGGGAAGTGTGTAAGTCAATTAGACACTAACTTTGCATGCGAAAGTAGCACGGGCATCGCCGAAATAACTGCCGGCCCATAAACTGTAAAGATCAAAATTCCAACCAACCAGTCTGTGCAGCCAAAAAGTCCTACGAATAATACGCCGTGCAGAGTGATTGCACGTTAAATATGCCCCGACGCTGCGTACGATGTCGCTACTAATGCTGCGTTGGGTCCCTACTTGATGTCGGCTCGTCACTTGACTGTTCTAAATTACGCCCCAATAGCCCTCATGTAGCTCAAGTGCGACGATAACTTAACTCAACTCAAGAAGGGGGGGGGGGGGGGGTAGTAGGCACACGTGTTGTATGATTATGTGACAGGAAAACGACCCTTTGAATGCCCATTAATATAAATATATCAGATGCAAAAGATCGAGAAGTAACTTCAATATAACAAGTTACCGTTCTTAATTTGTTAATCAATTATACAAATAACTGTGTAACGTTTGCGTGCAATTTGTGTATTTGTTTCTCTAGAATTACGTGATGTAAGTTTACATTTACGATGTAAAGGCCTGTGTATAATCAGTTAACGCAATTTATTTACTTCCTTATCAGTTAACAGTGATTGTTCTTGGTGACTATTGTAACGAAGCAGCATATTTGAATTTGTAGTCATATAATAAGTGAAGGTCGCATCGAAATCTAATATTGAATTAAAATAACAATGACTATTGGAATTGTGGGAGCTGGAAAATTGGCCCAGGCTTTAGCTAAAGGTCTTCGAGGTATACATTAACTTTTTTTTTAATAATTTTATTATTTTAAAAAGAAAAACTGTTTATCATTTACTACTTTATGAACTATACTGACAAGGCAAATAGTAACTCAAATTTCAGGAGACTGGGCTATCCTATATGCAGTGTATAACGGAGAGATGTCTTTGTTAATGAAGTTTCTGGGTTCAGTTCCCACTTCTAACACACTAAAAAAAGTTTAGTAATCTGTACTAAATTTTGGTAAAATCAACTAAGATTTTTGGTGCAATAGACGACAAATAACTTGATATAAATATGCATGCATATTTATATCAAGTCTGAGTTTTCAACAGTAGGTAACGGTCCAATTACCCTCTCAAACTGAACTAATGACCGAGAGAGAAGACATTGAAAATTATTTATCGTAGCAAACTGATTTTTCTCACAAACTTTTAAATTGACTCCGAGAAAATCGTAGCTGGTTGCTATGAATCTTGACCAGGGGTAGTAAATGTTCTGAAATCCCTGATAAATTAAAAAGTCCTGAAAAAGATCCCTTTGTCCGAAAATTCCTTAAATTTCAAATGAATTACAAGCTCGTCTTTCCTACCACGTATACTTTAGAATAAGTATACTTGTGTCTAAAATTATGAGAAAATGATCCTAACATCTTTTTTGGAAACATTTACAGAATTTCTAAGTTGAATTCAGTTCATCTTGAATATGTTTATAATTTTATTTCTGTCTGACAACGTTTATCCCGAAATATCACATTAAGAAGATGGAAACATTTTGTTTATTTATACTTGCGGTACTAAAGACTTCCTAAACCTTTACCTTCAATAAAACAAACAGCTGTGCACATGCAACTGGAAATCGTTGTTTGAACAGAAAGTAATTGGAACAAACAATAGAAAATTGATGTTTCCTTGCTTTTAACTGACAGATGCTCCAACATGAATTCATCGAATGTATAATATTTTCAACCTTGTCCAGCAAATAATATTTTGATACAAATTTAAAAACATTCATTTTTATTTTAGGAATAGTATTTTACTTACATTGTTTGATTTCCTAAAAGATAACTTGTCCACGTTATTACAATAATAATTTATGTAACATATTTTTGTTAATTCTTATTTAAGTTTCTACACTGTTCAATTCTTGCGATTTTTTTCTCTATTATAGATACATTATTTCCTTATGTGAATCATATTAATGGTCACATTGATGAAAACGGTAAAACCACACATTAATATTATTGTCAAATTCATAATTTTGGGCTACGCTTAAATGAACTATTCTCATGCCTATTACACTGCAAAAAATTTGATTCGAACTTTCACCAAAATTTTGTGATCCAGCTGCAACCAAATTTTGTTGCTTTAGTTTCACTGTTTTTCCGCGGGTTCCACTGTTACAGAGGGCACCAAATTTTGGTTGAACGTAGAATCAAAACATGGTGTGACGAAACAGCGAAGTTTGGTTAAACGATTAAGTATAACTTGGTATTTGTGGTAGTACCATTTATTGGTGAAAATATGGTTGGCTGCTTTAATTTATTAATTTTTTGCAGTACTTTACTGATTCCTAGTGTTCCTGACCTACTTTACTGATGTAGGTCAGGAACACTTTCAGTGTATGATATTGATGTAAAGTTGGTTCGGTGGTTTAAAATCCTTCAGGTTACAAAATCAGGTATAGACCTCGTCATTTGAATGATATTGTAAATTTTAAATGTGTAAGTAGGATTTGTTGGAGCTGTACATTGAGAGGCTATAGAAATCGGCAGCTGGAAATATCACCAAATATTCTATACACACACAGCCTTCTGAGCTCATATAGCATATTATTCTTATCTGTGTTGATTCTATAACTAATAAATTACTGTTGTCTTTCTGCATTCCTTTCTACCCTATTTAAGCAGTTTTACTTAACTACTATAAATAAGTAGTTAAAGAGAAGATTCTCTAACCTATGATTTTAGATGCAATGATTCAAAGATTGAAGACCAGTTCTTTCTTCTTGTTTTTAAAAGTCTTATCAACTAATGGGGCTGGGAAGCCCAGTCGGTTAGGCATTCGCCTTGCATGCGGAAGGTCCCAGGTTCGGGTCCGGGCATCGCCAAAATAACTGCCGACCTATAAACGGCCCGTGCAGCCAATAATGTCCGTGTAGAGGGAATACCCCTAACAATACACCGTGTAGAGGGAGTGCACGTTAAATATGCTCCAAAGTCCCAATGCTGCGTACGATGTCGCCCTTAACGGTTGCGTTGGGTGCCTACTCAGGTGTCGGCTCGTCACCTGACTGTGGTTGTAAATTATGACGCCCGTCGCCAATAGCCCTCGTGTAGCTCTAGTGCGATGATATTTCAAACTAACCTAACCTTTTAACTAATACTGAATAATCGCGTCTTTATAAACTGAAAAACCTGGAAATATTATCGCAAGCTTAAATAGACGCCATGATAATATACGTGATAATATGCATATATCCATCAGGCTTGAAAAAGATGACATGATTTACAATGCGTCAATGCCAGTGTGATATGACGGCTGATGATTCGAGAACTATATCTATTGATTACATGTTTTTAATTCCGGATTTACCGGTAGGATTTACATGATGTTCGGTATTCCCCAAGTGGTTATCACTAACTATTTATATAATATACTAATACAATTATTTAATACGATACTTGATAAAAAATTATTTGTAATACTATTATTAAACATTGTATGTACTATTATTTCTGTCAAACGTAAATGTATTATGTTAAGAGGCGGGTTTATTGTATTATTACTACGTGCATTAATGTGAAGCGAATAATTTTGAAATGGTCCCTGGGAGAGGTAATTGCAACAACAACAGTTACTGTTGGTCTGGGATTGGAATAGGGAGCCTGAACAAAATAAAAGAACGAGCTTATGTACTTCGTACTCGTATATAAGAATGCCATCAACCTCAAGAGAGTTCATCAAGCTTTCCCCTGGTAGAAGTTACAATTGAAGAACTTAGTGGAAGAACGGGCTAAGTAACAAAATTTTTAAAACCAGAAAATGAGCTTTAAAGTTTTTCATTTGCACTTAAATCCGTTAAAAACGGTACTTGCAAACGGTAAAAGTTATACTTAACTTCAAGTTCATGAATAAAGGGAAACTTGTTATCTTAAAAGGATGGAATAATAAGGTTCATTGACTCAAAAATATCCCAATTTTTTCAAAACTGTTACAGTACGTTCTTCCACTAAGCTCTTCAATTGTTATTGCTCAAGGAGCCTTAGCTAAACTGAAAGTGAAGGCAGGGCCTGATTTCCGTCAGGGCAAACGAGGCACGTGCCCTGGGCTCCCACTTTAAGGGAGGCCCCAAATTTTTCTTCAGGAACATTTAAGCTCAATATAACTGCCCTTAAACTTCATTTCAGTGTGAAGTATGCAAAAATATTATAGAAAGAAATTGAATGAAGAATTGAACTATGAAATTGTGTTTAAAATTACAATTAATCATCAATTCACAAAAATAATTAATTTGGGGGAATTGAGCATGCATTCCAAGCAAAGTTCTACTGCAATTTTTTTGGTGTACACTAAAATGTAGAAAAATACACACGAATATTTTGTGGAGGTATGTTTGTGGGGCCCCAAATTCGCTGGTACCCAGGGCCCCTAAAGTTATTAAGTCGGTCCTGACTCCTGAGTGAAGGTAATATTTGGCCAGGCTATACTCGCAGGAGAAAAGTCGTTTGTAAATAAGTTTTGAAGTGCAAAATAATACAAAAACAAGAAGTTCATAAAGAACTAAAATAGCCTACTTTCCTGTTACTTAAATACTTACTGAAGTTCTAATCGGGAAAAAAAACTAGGTTCCTAAAGTAAATATCATCAACAGCCGTTTCTACACTAGATTTATACACATTAGAAAAAAAATCGAAACACAGCACCCAGCTATAATTTAAACTTCTAAAAGCCAAAATCAACTATTTTCCTTAATATTCTTTCGCAAATTAATTAAATATTATTTATCTTCTGCTCGTGATTTATTTGTAGTTCGAAGAATAATTAAATATTTATTAATAACAAAAGTAATGAAACTACTCCAAACTGCATTAAAAAAATAAGAAAAGTAAATTAATACTAAGCATAATTGTATGCAAAAATATGCCTTGCCGCTTTCTTGGTAAACAATTAATGAACTATCAAAGAATCAAATTGTGCTATGACGTCATTTCAAACTGATTCATGAAAATATTATTTTGCTTCAAATATGTTTAAATAAATAATGTTTCTCATGCCATTGTTGATTTGGCAACAGTGATTTAAATGACTCAAAATTGAATTTCAATGCTAATTCAACGGGAAATTCGCCGACAGATAGTAGATTTATGTCCGTCCGGACGTACAGACAGACGGACAAAAAGTATGAAAGTTGGGTATCTGAGGTCATAGATTTTAAAAAAAAGAATTTTTAAGATCCGATGGATAGAACTGATTTTGGAAGGGGAGTACGGACAGACAGACGGACTGACTGACAGACAGACATACGAACAGACAGACAGACGGACATCGACCGCATTTCAATACCTACAGTGATTTAAATGACCCAAAATTGAATATCAATGCTAATTCAATGGGAAATTCGCCGACAGATAGTAGATTTATGTCCGTCCGGACGTACAGACAGACGGACAAAAAGTATGAAAGTTGGGTATCTGAGGTCATAGCTTTCTAACAAAAAAAGAATTTTTAAGATCCGATGGATAGAACTGATTTTGGAAGGGGGGTACGGACAGACAGACGGACATCGACCGCATGTCAATACCTACTTTTTCATTTTTTTAATTCTTTCGAATTAAAAAAAGAAAAGTAGGCTAATAATACTTCCATTAACCATAACGGAGAGACACTCAAATCCATTCAGTTTTTATACCTTTCAGATGAACGCCAGCATTTGACACTAACTATTGCCAAAGGCAACCAAATATAGTTTTTACTGCGCAAAGGCGCCCTTTTCACTTAAACTAATGATAGAATTGACAGAGCAGGCTGGAACATTTCTGAAATATTTTAAATTACATACCTAGAAACTTGCTTAATACAAAACTTTTTTTAGTGCAAAATATAACTTATACAATCTTTAATTCATAATTGGAACGAATAATTTAATAACAATATTACAATAAAATTAATTAACTTTAATTTTAATGTGTAGCATGTAATGTAACTGCACCATTAGATCGCAATTTTAATAACAATCTTTAATTTGACATCAAAATTAACTAATGACTTCCCCACAAACGCGTTGATAAAGTTATTCAAATTTCTGTAAAAGCAGCTCAGATATAAAGATGGTATCTACAAATGTCAGCTTGTTATCTTGATTTTGGTGCACTGCCATAAAGATTTTTCAATAAATGTGTAATTAATAATATTATTTAAATAATATTATTTGCTTCTAAATATCTATAGCAAAATTTATTTACTTGTTTCAGGTTTAACGCCAGCCGAAAAAATTCTTAGTAGTTGTCCCAGAGTTGATGTAATGCTTCTTGAAAAAATGAGAGTAAGTATGTTTTTCTTAATGGTATTCTAGCTATCGCTAAAGATTAGATTGAAGCAAAGTGTAAAGGTCATTTATTAGTCGCGAAAAAATTAATAATGTACTGAGTTATAATATTTTACAGAAACTGGGGTGTCGCACAACTTCGAATAATGAACACGTGGCTAACGACGCTCGCGTTCTTATATTAGCAGTGAAACCACCGATCGTCCCTAAAGTCCTCAAAGAAATCCACCAATTCATCACTCCTCAACACTTGGTGATATCGGTGGCCATGGGTATAACGACAAGGCATATAGAACAGGTAAGATTATAGCAACTATATAGGGATAATGTTACAAGCACACTCAAAAATTGGTTCCGAAAAACGATACACCCGTCAGAGGGCGCTGATTAGTCGTCGGTCTACTGCTATACTGTTGAACACGATGTCCATGCAACAGCAACTGTGCATAAGGAGCGTTCACAGATTTATCCTTTGAAGCACATGATCAAAATAGGCTTGCTATCGCAAGCGCAGTTGCTACTAGTTGCCTTTACCATGGCTAGGTTTTCAAAAAACAAACATCCCTTCCCCGTGGTTAGGGATTTAGCAGCGCAACCACTTTTAACAGATGTTAGGTTTTTAAGTTAATATGGTTTTCGGTTTAAGTGGTTCAGCTAAATAACCAATGTTTTCCGGTGAAAATAAAGTCAAAACCGGTCTTTCAGTTTAACCATTTCTGGTTTTCCATCCCTTTTCCATTCCTAAACCTGTTTCGTTTTGAGGAACTGTTTTTCACACAGGAGAACTATGGAGGTTGACTAGCGGTCCATAAGAGTAAGATAGTACATATAATTGATAAAAACCATATACCTTTAATCAACGAAGTCATATGCTTGGTTGATCAATTACGCAGCGATCCTTCTACCCCTATATACGAAAACCCGTCAATTCGATAGGATTTTTTTTGCCGTGTAGTAATTTTGGAAACGGTGGTTTGCTTTGCCATCAAAATGTCGATGTTTTGTGTTAGTTTATCCTAGGTTTCTTGACTACACGAAAGTCTGAGTGGCTCTCCATGATGTGTGAACTTTGATTTTCGGATTAAAGATTTGCCACAAATTTTCTCTCAAATGCATGGTTGAGTTGAACGACGTTATTTCTATTTCAGGCATTAACTTTTGCATAATACTTTTCTGTTTCAGTCCTTGCCCCCGAAATCCCGAGTAATCCGCGTGATGCCCAACACCCCGGCTCTGGTGAGGGAGGGTGCCTCTGTGTTCTCTTGTGGCAGTGCCACCTTAGAAGAGGACGCGGCAACGGCCCACCGAATTTTTTCAAGTGTAGGAACCTGTGACCAGATCGAGGAGTACCTTCTTGATGCAGTCACCGGGTTGTCTGGAAGTGGACCCGCATACGTAAGTATATTAATTACTAGCACACATTTGCTTTTACATTCAATTATCTAATATGAAAAAAAAGGTAATAAAAGTATTGTAATGGGGTCGACAATTCGAAATGGATATTTTGTATTTTCTACACTTTTTGAGGAAGCTAATTATGGAAAACTGGTTTCTGAACATTGGTCCGTTTGTCTCTGAAGGGTAGATAATTACATTTGAATGTAGTATTTATTGAGTGGTTATTGAAAGTCGTATAGTGTTACGCACCCCTAGTTTTCAATCCAAGAACCCTTCTTAAACTCGTTTACAGTCTTCTTTATGAGTTGCATCAGCTTATACCTTTTGTGTCCAAGATGTTTTGTTAGTTCAACTCCTCATATATTCCTTCGAATTGTCGAACTTCGGCAGTCAGTGTGTTAAACATCCGTCATACATATGACATTGGTTTGAAATTGAGTTTATTTTGGATTAGTTATTAATTGCTGATTCAATTTATACAATTTAAAATTTGTTTTGTGTTTTATAGATGTTCATGGCGATCGAAGCTCTAGCTGACGGTGGAGTCAAAATGGGAATTAGACGAGAGCTAGCACTAAAGTTAGCGGCACAAACTCTTCTGGTAATTTATCTTATTTTCTTTCGTATTTTCTAATGTTTGTCTGTGTGGTGTTAGTGCAATCTTTGAAAAATGTTTACCCCGAAATATAAAAAAATCGGGAGATTCCTCAATAGCCATGGGAAATTAGGAAAACAATCTAAGAACTCCAATAGTTATTTTCGCCTTTACCATTTTGATATCATGTACTGCCCAGACATGCTCAATTCCCCAAAGGATGGCTGCACTAACGATTTCTTTCTAAAAGAGAGCTAAATTAGTGCTGCCGTAAAGCATGAAGAAAAAAAGACGATGTTACTGTAACAAACTGTCAATCCTATACTGTAAGCGATAATAATGTAATTGACTCCCTTGTTGTTGTTGTCGTGTCCATGATGTGTGCAAAAACTAGATGGATCCGAAGCTGTCGTAGACAGCTTTCGCTATTTCTTCTGCATCTTCGGAGAGAATTAAAATTTCTGGGTCTTCAAAGCCAATCCTGAAGAGCCTTTCTTGAATTGCTGGGCAGCCAAAGATATGCTGCGGGGACAGTTGGACACCAGGACAGTTTGGGCAGTGTGTGGAGAAGCATTCTTTGTCCTTCCGTTGAGATTTTCATTCCTTTTAAATGTTTTGTTCGTAGTCTGGCTATTATTGAAGATATTGTACAGTTACAATTTAGAGCAGGGATGGAATATTTAAAATTATTTTTGATAAGTCTACGGCTGGCAACTGCATTGGCGTCAACGAGAGTTATGAGGTTAGATGATTGGGGGAAAGCTCTTGATTCTTTGGCAAGCTCATCGGCTTTTTCATTTCCAAGGATGTTAACATGAGCTGGTATCCACTGTAACGTGCAGGTTTTCTTGGCTGCGATTACTTTGTTGATAGATAGGATTATTTCATGGCTGATTTGGCACTTGCCCTTCTGAATGGCCTGCAGGGCAGATCTGGAATCAGAAAGGATGGTAATGCCGCTGGATCTGTGGATGCTTTTGGACAGGAAAATCTCCAACGCGCTCTTGATGGCAACGAGTTCGCATGTATAGTTGGAGGCAATATTCCCTACAGGAATTTTGTAAAACTCATTTTCATCGCCTGGACCCGTTAAGAAAACTCCTGCACCTCCTCCATCAAGATTTGAATCGGAGGAGCCATCTGTGTAGGCTAATACTAAATTTTGGGCTTTGGTGGTGAGTTCATTGATGGTGTGGTCGCCTTTTTCTTTAATTATCGAGACCGGTTCTTTTTGGTGCAGGGTCGTAGGAGGTTTAGGTTTACGATTGTCTGCGGGTGAAGGTGCAAAGTATGAATAGGTTCTTTCGGAATTTCAAGTGACTTATGCTGGAGGTTGATATCTTTCCTGATTTCCAGATCATGCTGTAGGGTTGAGGATCTTTTAAGCCTGGATTTTTCGCTCCATGCTTTGAAAGTTATATTGGAAATGTGGTTTTCAGGTAGGCTCCGTATGTTATTGTGAATTTAATTGTGGATAATTTTCTTCTGTTTTCCAAAGGAGTTAGGCCGCATTCCTTTTCAGCTTTGATGTTATTCGTTGATGAGACAGCTCCAATGATGATTTTTGATGCCCTGTACTGTATCCTGTCTATCTTTTCTCTTGCAGTGGGCATAGCTGGTGCCCAGATGGGTGCAGCGTATTCAAGAATGGGCCTGACTATGGAGGTATATGTATTACGAAGGGTCTTTGGATTTGATCCCCAAGATCCACCGCAAAGTCTCTTAAGGATGTTAAGCTTTTTTAGTGCTTTATTTGAGACATGATTGAGGTGTTGCGAGAATCTAAGCTCTGCGTCAAGAGTGAGTCCAAGGTATCGTGGATTAGAAGTTTGTTTGATTTCCGAGCCAAAGAGCTTGATGGAAGGATGGAAGGAGCGTCGATTTTTCCTGTCAGTTGAGAAAATACAAAGGTTTGTTTTATCTGGATTAATAGTGAGCTTAAGCTCTTTTGACCACGTTTCAATGCCCTGCATGCATTCATTTAGGGCTGTTTGTGAAGTCTCCAAGTCTTCATGTGTATGCCATACTGCGATGTCATCGGCATAACAGGCCACTTTGACTTCATTGCTTAAGTGGTGGTCGATCGTATTCATGTACAGGAGGAAAAGCAGTGGGCTAAGCACGGAGCCTTGGGGAACTCCTGCCTTCGTATGGTGAGTGTGTGAAAAGGCGCCATTTACTTTGACTTTGAAGCTTCTTTTCCTGAGGAAATCATTTATCCAGATCAGAGCATTTGATGATATGCCTGTTGCATGGATTATGTTGATCAGTTTTTGTCTCCATACTCTGTCGAAAGCTGCAGAGAGATCTAGGAGGACCATAGTTGTTTTCTTGACTCCCTTAGAATAGAAAAAAGGCTGGTAAAGTGTTTCAATTTGGAATAACTTTATTTAAAAAAACAATGTACAGTAGACTTCCTCTTAAAAGGCATAAATGGGACTTAGGGTATGCCGGTTAAGCGAAAATCCGGTTAAACCGGAGAAGGGAAATTAGTTAAGGTTTTGATGTACAGGGTTGTCCAGAAATAAGTTGCCCAACTCAGAGGCCTGTGCAGGATGCTGTATTGGTCAGAATGTGATAAAATTTGAGATACAGGCACTTCAGATCATGCGCTCTCGATTTATTACAAAAAATAGTTCAAAAATTTGCCGATAGGTGGCGCTGGAGATCAAAAAGGCATTCTGCAGTCATTCTACATGAGATCCGTGGTTCTCCACAATTTTTTCCATTCTTATAGATATGTGCTCCACAGTGGAACGCAGAAAGACCACAGAAATTCCCTAAAAATACCGAACAATTGAGGCTTTCACATCTGCCAAGGTTTCTGGACGTTCCCGGTAAACCTTATCCTTTAAGAATCCCCACAACCAAAAATCACACGGGATGAAATGAGGTGAGTAAAGAGGCCAGGCCAGCGAAGAAGAAGACCTTAGTAATTTGCATATTGCAACAACGTGAATTTCAGAAATAACTGTTTCTGCTCAACAAATCCAATAGACAAGCCCTACAAATGTGGAAGACGGATTCCAACTTGCTGTTGCAAAATGCCTACCTTAAAAGAAAAAGCTCTGTTAGTTAAAATTTTCTACCAGAACAACGAGAACTCCACTGCTGCGTTAAGGAAATTCCGAAAGCTGCGCTGCATAAGTTACGCCGAGGACCAATGACACCATATGCTCTACGAAAAATGATGAAGAAGTTAAAAAAAAACCGGAAAGCTGGGACTTTTGCCAGGTAGAGGACGCAAGCCTGTCGAATCTGCAAGTGTAGAAGACGTTGCTTTGACAGTCGTTATAACAACACTAGCCAATCTCCACATGGTGTTGTTAGTGTGCCAACTGTTTCTCGCGCTGTGGATATGTCATATCCCTTTAAGACCGAGCTATCACGATCGCGAGGGTATAAAAGAGAATGTTCAAGCTTTTCAAAAATATCGATACTGAAGCAACTGACTTGTACCATTCGTTATTTGTCTAAAAAATGACTTGGGTTTTTAAGGAGTTGCAGTCATTAATGCTTTTAAGGCAGCTTTTTGATAAAACTCTTAACATTTAGTCTCATAAACTTAAATTAGCGCCATCTGATGGGTTATTAAAGGGTTATTCGACCGTCTGGTGTTAGATGCGCTGGATTCTGGGTTATTATCCTTACACACAAAATCCATAGTCTACACAAACTGACTGACAAGGACCCTGAAGTTCCGGAAACATTTGCTCTGCAGTTCCTAACCCGAATGGTGGTCAATGCTGCTTGGCCGTGGAACCTCCTTTGGTCGGATGAGGCTCATTTTCATCTGGATGGTCAGGTGAATACACACAACTGCCGGATTTGGGCAACTGAAAACCCGCGCGCTATCCAGCAAGTGCCCTTGCACCCTGCAAAGGTTACTGTATGGTGCGGGTTTACTGCCACATTCATCATTGGACCTTATTTTTTGAGGAGATGACTCCACGAGGGATGACTCCACAGAGGAGATGACTCCACGCATAAAAACCTGTTCTGTCACAGGAAGGCAGTATCAAGACATGTTGACAAGATTTGTTATCCCTCAACTTCAGCAACGTGGCCGCCTCTAGGACACGATATTCACGCAGGATGGTGCCCCTCCCATACCCTTTCTTGGCGTTAAACTGGTGTTGCAAGCAACTTTCACCAATGAACGTGTGATCAGCTATTTTTCCCGATTGCCTGGCCTCCTCGCTCACATGATCTCACCCAATGTTATTTCTGGTTGTGGGGATACTTAAACGATAAGGTCTACCGAGAACGTCCTGCAACCTTGGCGGATCTAAAAGCCTCAATTGTTCGGCAGGTTCAAGGAATTTCTGCAGATTTACTGCGTTCCGCTGTGGAACACATAGCAATAAGATTGGAAAGTGTTATGGAGAACCACGGATCGCATATAGAACAACTGTAGAATGCCTTTTTTGGTCAGCAGCGCCACCTATCGGATAATTTTTGAACTAATTTTTTGTAATAAATTGAGAGCGCATGATCTGAAGTGCCTGTATCTTAAATTTTATCACATTCTGACCAATCCAGCATCCTGTACAGGCCTCTGAGTTGGGCAACTTATTTTTGGACAACCCTGTACATTTGATTCCAGTTTAATATTGATGATATTTTCCTTACAAGTACATGCACAATTAAATTAATGCGTCATTTTATTTAATATTTTCAAGCATTACAACTTACATACCATTAAAACTTTTAAAAATTTTTTTGGCGAATTCATCATTTAAATGGGGATCGATAGCTAATTTTTACATTTTTAGGATTAAAAAAATCGGCCTAATAAATTGGAGACCAAGTTAAGATCGAGCTTACTGTAATTTCTTAACACAAGTATAAACTGCGATTAATCTAAAATTTCCTTATCTCGCAGGGTGCAGCCAAGATGGTGCTGGAGACGGGCAAGCATCCTGGATCCTTGAAAGACGACGTTTGTTCACCAGCTGGTACTTCGATCCAGGCAGTTCACCTATTGGAAAAACATGGGTTCAGATGTGCCCTGATATCCGCCGTGGAAGCAGGCACCCAGAGGTCAAAAGAGACTGGAGGATTGTTTTGAATCTGATTAATTGTTCTCGTGTTTGTGGGCAGTGTTTATAAAATAAATTGTTTTAAAGTTGTGTGTTTGTTTGCTTCCTTTTTCTAACAATGATATATGGTCATATAGTCGAATATGTATAGTCCTCTCATCACTTCCTTCTTAGCATCTATGACTTGTGTTTTAGACGAGTCCGAACTATCACTCGTAAATCGAAAAGGGGTAAAGAAGATTTTGGTTCAATCCAGTTACTATATTTGGCGATTATTGCTTTTGCAGGCGCATATTTCTGTAAGGTTTCGAAACAGTTTCTCAATTGAAGGGCAGTTCGAACTTGCATAGGTTGCAAACCCCGAAGTGATACTGAATATGGTAATTAATACATACTACAGATGCAAATCTATTGACGATCAAGTCAAGATAGAAAAGAAATGAACGTGCAATTGATTACAACCATCAGCAATTTACTATAATCCCCCTGGGGGCTGGGGAGCCCAGTCGGTTAGGCATTCGCCTAGCATGCGAAAGGTCCCAGGTTCGGGTCCGGGCATCGCCAAATTAACTGCCGACCTATAAACGGCCCGTGCAGCCAAAAATGTCCGATGAATTCGAACGTTAAATGTACTTCAAAGTCCTAACGCTGCTTACGAGGTCGCCCTTAACGGTTGCGTTGGGTGCCTACTCAGGTGTCGGCTCGTCACTTGATTGTGGTTCTAACGACGCCCGTGGCCAATAGCCCTCGTGTAGCTCTAGTGCGACGATAATTCAAACTAAACTAAACTATATTTCCCCCTTTCACTAATAACCTATGTGTAGTTTTAGTGTGACACATTATTTCCAACCAAACAATCCCCTAAGTTCGCCACACATCATGAGATTGGCAACCCTGACTCCTTTAGGTTCTCTACATTTTAACAAAGTGGACTGTTCCACAATCAAAATATTTGGGATGCTAAGAAGTGACAGGCGAACTATACCTGTTCACTTATAGTACCATCGAACTCGGTTACAACAACAGTTCGTTTATAATGTCAAATGTTCGGATTTGCCTCTACACCTTAATGTTATAATATTTTGCTTATAACGACAATTTTTAAAAATTCCCCGTTTATAACGATAAAAAAATATTTTGTATGCCATATAAAATGCGTTCTTGAAAAAAATAATTTTGCTTTTGTACAAGCGTGTGCGAATGCTGGGTTCAAATAAGTACCACCTTATTCAACGCTTGTAACAAAAATTTATTAATTAAACACATTAATAAAAAAGGTTATAATTGAAAGTAAAACATAAATTGATTTGTGTATTCGGCACCGCACGCAGGCAGCAAACTTAGTAAAAAGTTACTGAAAAGAGAGAGATAGTCCGGCGTGCAGTTCTTTTATAACGTAGCTTGAACTGTGGGGCATGCGTAGTAGCATTTCAGTAGGTGAGCTCCACCACGGGTGATCAAAGACGAAAAGCGCCACCACCGACGATCTTCGGTACTTCGTCTCAGCGCGTCGCCACACTTTTACTACTTGAATTTTATTTTATTTGGCAAAAAATGCCAAGAGTCGAAAATTCTCAAATATATTTTCCACCTGAAAAAAATTATTACCCAAGAAGGAGAAATTAAACAACTACTAATGGGACTTGGAATTAAAATATATTCAATAGATGTCATTTTATAACTTTAATTAATAATATGAGTACATTATACGTAGTTTACATGATTTACTACACTTAATATTCAATCACGTTTATAACTTTAATCGCTTTTTCGTCATAAATTCCGCGGTCCCTTGAACGACGCTATAACAGGAAACAGTGTGTATTATATTATTGATGGTGTTATAAACCATGCCACCAATCTGAAAGTTAAAATCTAAAAAAATGACGCATATTAGTTAACTTTTTTCCCGGAGATTTTAAGCTGACAAGTATCAGTCGTATGCTTGTGTAGAACTGACGTACCCTAGTCAACATGCCACACTTAAATTAGCGCCATCTGAAGGGAATTTCTACCAAAGAGTTTCAAATTGTAAAGGGATGAATATATATCATGCAGTCGAAAATCTAATGAAATATACTCCTTTCAGAGGTGTTTGGTGTAAGTTAAATTATATAAACAGCTGTACTATGTAAATTGAAAAACGTTTTCATTCGCAAAGGCTATCCATGATTCAATTTTTTAAAATGTCGAACAAACAATTCTGCAGGTATAAACGAGAATGTTCAAGCTTTTCAGCAATACCGATACTGAAGCAGTTGACAATTATCAGTCGTTTATATGTCTCAAACTGACGTAACCTAGTGAACTGGTCACACTTCAATCAGCGCCATCTGAAGGGAATTTCTACCAAATAGTTTCAAATCGAAAAGGGATAAACATATTATATAATCGAAAATCTAATGAAATATACTCCTTGTAGAGGCGTTTGGTGGAAATTAAATCAAGTAAAACAGTTGTACTATGTAAATTGACATGATTCAGTGGGAACACAAAGACTATCTTCTCGAGGTGCACAAGTCAGTATGTAAACAGATGAACAGCTTGGTGAAATTTAATATTCGGAAGTAGGGAGGAGAATGTATGAAGGTAGGGTGATTGTGGAATGAAAACAAATTATTCTGTTGTAATGAGACTAAACCGAATTGGTTTTGCAAATATTTCTATATTTTTTAATTAAAAAAATTTATTCCATTACAAACATTAGGAAATTTAAACCGTATAGTAAGCTCTAGCTCTAGGTTACAATTTACAACCAAGTCTTGGAATAATTTGTCTTATTGGAATCGAATTCAAATCCGAGTTGCATCGGTTCCAGACTCCAGTATGTTATGTGCATTGTTTGCATTGTTTTTGCCGTTAAACTTATAACTATTTTGAGAACCATAATACTTTTTCATTTGAGAGCTAACCAGAGAAACGTTGGTTGCACGAAGTTGATTGCAATGGTTCAAATTCAAAAAGCAATATATTCATATTAGTAAGATATTATCAGCTCTCTTTATAAGGTTCTTGTAGCAGTAATCTGCAAAGACAATTTAAGGATACCGCTTCTATGAGACCAATTTACCAAAATAACTATTCTTTGGTTTTTGAAACCCCCATCAAAAATGAACTATTTTTCGTCTTTCAAATCTTCTCAACAAAAAATATAATGGTCTCGAGCATACCACCGGTTTTTTCAGATCAATTAACATTTCCTTTTATATTCTAATTAAATTCCAAAACGGATATTCTTTTGTTTTAAAGCCTCGCTATAAACTTATTCAGCGTTGTTTTATAAAGGCAATAAAAGGTTTCTGTAAAGTAATTTAAAAAACACTTTTTCAATAACTATGAACCAAACTTTAGAAAATAACTCCATATAACTTTTACTCAAGCAAAAAATTACAAATTAAAGACTTTCACTAAAAGCATCCTCCGACACGAAACCTCGGAAGAATACAGCACATCCACATGAGTTACCCTAAATCCTTTTTTCTTCGTCCAGAGAGAGGATGCATAAACAACAACTACTAAGAATTTCCTAGTTGTAAAAAAGCACTCTGGTTTTTACGGTTTAGTAATTCTAAGGTAATGAAAAAGCATGGACAAGGCTACCACACAACTTCGATCTTAAAGGTTTTATGTTCTAAAAAACGTACACTCAAAACCAAAACCTAAAACAATTCTAAAACACAGTTACAGTTGCAGTGCATACACAGATAGCAAGTTAACAAGACTTCTTCACTTCAGTTCACAACATACTCCCCCTTTTTGAGGAGGGAACTACTCAAAAACAATGGTAGTATAGTTCAGTAAGTCAAGAACATCAGGAACTCTGATGACACGGCCAGATCTGGAGATCTTGTTCTTGATAATGTCCAGCACAGGCGAAGGACTGACATCAGAAGACGAGTCTTGAATAGTGGAATGGTCACTCTCCCTGGAACTGGGCACTTCAGACAACGACCTTGAAGACAAGCACTCCTCCAAACCATCATGTTGAATCTCTAAGGGAAAAACTCTTTGGACAGGTCGGATTAGTACAGAGCTCTTGGTTTTAATTTTTAAAGTCCGAATCTTACCATCCCTGCCCACAAGTTTGTCAACTACCTTTCCTAAAGGCCAATACAGGCGCTTTTTTAGTGGATCCTCAATTAGGACTATCTCACCGATTTTAAATTCATGAGATGGGGCCAACTGCTGTCTTTGTACTAAGCTGCTCAAATACTCCTTACGAAAACGTGACCTCAAATCCCTCAGTAATGTGATTGTCCAGTCAGAAACAAATTTGGCGTCAAAGGCAACAAGTCATCCGAGTCTTCGGAGATATAGGTCAATGGCCGGGAATTTATGACCGCCTCGCAGTCACACAAAAGGGTCATAAGCTCCTCATATGTTAAGACGGAGTTTCCCAGAGTTCGCCTCAGCAGCTCTTTTACTACACGGACTAACCGTTCCCACCACCCACCCCACCATGCTGCGGTGGGTGGATTGAACTTCCACTCAATGGGTAAAATGTCCGTTTCCCGTGCAATTTTGCCCCAATCCAAAACCCTGAGTTCATTATACGCACCTCTAAAGTTTGTCCCATTATCTGTATATATGACTTTAGGTCTGCCCCGTCGTGCAATAAATCTACGCAAAGATAGTAAAAATGACTCAGCTGAAAGCGATCTTACAAGTTCCAGGTGGACTGCACGATAAATCGCACAAGTAAAGAGTACTATCCAAACCTTATCCTGATTTTTCAAAAACAGTGGTCCGGCAAGATCTATTCCCACTACCTCAAACACATTCGCGTCCTTAACACGATCCTCTGGAAGAGGTACTGGGTCACTTACACCAGGTTTTGCACTGTAACGTTGGCAACGGACGCATTTTTTGACAACTTTTCTAATTGTTTTACGCGCCTTCCTAATCCAAAATTTTTCTCTTAGTATTGACATTAGCATTTGGGTCCCAGCGTGACAGTTTTTTCTATGAACATACTCGATTAACCTTTCAGTAAATACACAATCACTTGGTAAAAGAATGGGTGCGACAAATCCCGGATCGTCCTTTCGTTCAGTAATTTTAGTCTTAACACGAATTAACTCTTCGTTGTCTCTAAAAGCATTCACAATAGGAACTTCTTTTAAATCAGGAAAAAACTCTTTCAGACGGAAGGTTTGAATTGCTATTGCCATTTAAGGCAAGAGTTGAATTACCTAGTAACAAGACCTTAACTTTAACAAGACACCAAAGGTATTTCCACCCACTTTCCGAACACCCACATGATCAAGCAGAGGAACACTCCAATCCCTCCCCCCGTATCAACCGCTGTTATTTTTTTTGTTCGAGTGTCGTCAAAACAACTTTCGAAAAAGATTTAGGGAAGCGGGTCGGTCCGGAAATAACCACAACACCCATCACTAATTCACTACAGTACCTACCAGTCCTTCAAGAAAAAGGACCAGGTATTTTTGAAGATTAATCTTAGATTAAACATTACACGATTAACAAAATACCAACAAATTTTATATTACCGATGTTTAAAAAGAACTACTGGTAGCTTAGCAAATAGAATTAGATGTAAATATTATTTCCTGAATAATTTTTAAATGGCGGAAGGGCAATTTTCTATTATTTTAAGACGGATTGTCAGTCCCATAGAGCTAATATTTACGCATGATTTAGAAAATATTGTTAATAAATTCGTCAGACACTTTAAATGTCCTTTTCAAGTTCAGAATTTGTCCCACTCATCTACTGGCGCTACAATCGTCATCGGAAGACAAGAAGGGGAAGTTAAAGAAAACAGAACTATATGTGTATTGGCGATGTGCAAATGCTGCAAGCTAAAGACGGCGTTATGGTAACTAGTTTATTAATTTATTTTCTAACTTAACAAAACTTTAATGAATTCGAAATGATAATCTTTCTTCGTTCGCACCATAATGCCGTCTTCAGCGTACAACATCTGCACATCTCCAATGCACACATAGTTTTTTTTTTTTTTTTTAACTTACCCTTCTTGTCGTCCGAGGACGATTGTAGCGCCATCTTACGCCAGCAGATGCGTGAGACAAAGTTTGAACTTGATAGGGACGTTTAAAGCGTCTGGCACAAGTTTCGGCCGCTGCACAGTGCAGTAAAAAAGGGTGTTTTTGGACAAAAATCTGTATCTCCTTTAATATTATCCGAAGCGCTTATTATTTTTAGGGTATGTTTCAGACATTATAGAGAATATAATTAGCGAAAATAAGTCATATTCAAATTTTTTGAATTTATGATCAAAAACTCAAAAAAATTAAATTTGTGAATTTTCATTAAAAACTAGCTTTATAAACCCGGCGTTGCACGGGTGTACCCTTAATAACGATGATTGTTTCTTTTTATGTAAATTTGCATTTTTATGCATTTATTTCATACCAATTGATCCCTTCTCCACTGGTCAGCACTCCATCGGTATATTAAAATTTCCTCCCATTCTAATATCAGCATTAATTTTAAAAAATAAATCTGATTGTACCCAGGCCCTTCTAGAAATTAGAAGGCTTTCCCATAGGTTATGTTTAATTTGCCAGAATAGCTGTGATATAGTGGCCAGTTTCCATTTGCCCTTATACACCCGAAAATGCCCAAAATGTAGTAAACATTCCACTCCATATTCGACCACTCGACAGGGCTGGGGAGCCAGCTGGTAAAGGCGTTCACCTCGCATGCGATAGGTCCCAGATTCGGGTCCGGGCAGCGTCAAAGTAACTGCCGACTTATAAATGGCAAATGCAGCCAAAAATGTCCGACAAATAATACCCCATGTGGTGGGAGTGCACGTTAAATATTTTTTCAAAAGTCCCAGCGATGCGTACGAAGTCGCCCTTAAAAACTGCATTGGGTGCCTACTCAGGTGTCGATTCGTCACTTGACTGTGGTTCTAAATTAAGACGCCCTTGGCCAATAGCCTTCGTGTATAGCTCTAGTGCGACGATATTTCAAACTTAAACCTAACCCATACAACTGGATGGGAAAAGCTACCCTACGTTAAATTTTTTACTTCGCCAAAAGCCGCCAATGCCAAAATTCAATCGGCCATTATATCATAACTGTACCAAATTGACATAAGGATATCATAAACATAAAGTTTATATGCTATACGTACAACATTTCTTAGAAGTTTTCATCAGAGCTAGAATAGTTATCGCCTTTACAGTCATGAGACATTGTAGCAATATCTTCGCTTCTTATCATTTGTAAACTTAAATTAAATTCGGAAAATCAAAAAAAGAAAACCAAAGAACTTAAATTCAATAAATAAAATAAAGATATTCAAATAACAATCCTACAAATTAAACTCGCGTGTTCTTACGTGCTTTTACTTAATTTTGGCTCACGCTGAACGCGCTGAAATTTCTTTAAAAATTGAAGTAAAAAGTATAAATTCTAATCTTACAATGCTATTCTTATAGGGAAATCGGCTCACGTTTTGCACTCCTACACCCGTTTGGGTTCGAATAAAAAGTATCCTATAGCCTATTCCTGGTTCCAAGCTACCTCCCCGCCAATTTTCAGCCAAATCAGTTCAGTCGTTCTTGAGTTATAAATGGTGTAACTAACACGACTTTTATATATATAGATAGATGGGTTATTTTCCGTAAATTTATTAGCATCACTTATTATTTTATAGGTCACGTATAAGACATCATATAAAATATATTTACTAAAAATAATAGTCATATTTAAACTATTTTTGAATTTATGATCATAAACTCAAAAAAATTAAACTTGTGAATTTTTAATAAAAATGAGTTATTTTCCGTAAATTTATTAGAATCACTTAGTATTTTGTAGGACACGCGTCAAAAATTATATGAAATATATTTACGGAAACTTAAGTGTCATATTCAAATTATTTGTGAATTTATGACCAAAAACTCAACAAAAAAATAATTTTGTGAATTTTTAGTAAAAATGAGTTATTTTCTTCAAACCTATTTGAATCCATTTTTATTATTTTATAGGATACGTTCCGGATACTATTAAAAATATATTTAGTGGATATCAACCAGATAAAAGAGTAAAATTATACACTTTAAATAACACGTTAAAGCTGTTAAAGAATGGTCCTGAAGATGTCGCTCGTAGTTCTGTTGTGTGCTAGGGCCAACTCGTCATATGACTAGGGTTTTAAGTTAGAAAACGTAATTAGCTGTGTTTAAGCTCTTCCTAAGCTGGCTAGAAAGAGACAGCCAGTAAGTTAAACCTACCCGGTATCTGACTCGTCACTCGATAAGAGATCAACATTGTTTTAATATAAAACATCCCAAATTATTTGGATTTTCTTTAAACTTTAAATAACTTTTTTATGTACTTTAGACTAACCAGATTGTCTGTAGCTTGTAAGAGAATATTTCGTTGCGTTCACACAGCTAATATGCCAGTAAAAGGAATGAGTGAAAACTGGAGCTGTAAAATTGCTCCCGCTGAACTGCTTAGTAAAACGACCGAACTAACACAGAAATTTCGCGAAGTTTATGACACTGTTGCAGCTGTACCTGATAATGAAGTTTCTTATAAAACCATTTTAAAGGTTAGTAAATTTGGCCTTTTATTATTGAAGCATATAGCACAAAACTACTTAAGAGCTTAAACCATAATATTACCCGTCACGTTTAAGAGATCTTTAGAAGGGGTATATAAATCACGTGATTCTGTGTCGACGAGTTTAAAATAATAAAGGTAGAGATTTACTGTACGGTCCCCCTTGGCGAACTTTACACAATCGCGCCAAAAGTCCGTATTTTGGCGATTTTTTTTTAAATACCATGATTCAAAGAAAAGGTCGTATGGGAATATTTCTTATGAAAACTCAACTAACGGTCCGATAGGGTTACCGGAAAACGTTATCGGTGCGGTGTCATAGAATTCGAATCTTCAGTCGAAGTCGGACAAGTTGCCAGAAAAAATATTTATCGCCAAATCCGAAAAAATCGCGCCAAGGGGGACCGTACAGTAAATCTGATCCATAACAAAGGTTATGGGTATGATAAGATATGACTTTGAAAAGATAGCTTTATCTATAATAATGAAAGAAAGAGTCTCTGTGTCTGTTTGTGTTCGGATCGTAAAAGACCTACTTATACTGCCCTCAGAAATTCGAAATTTTTAAGATAGATTCCCTTTAATACCAACGTGTGCACCTGAGGCTTAGTTTTTTCATATTTGTTCCATTTTTAGAGAAAATTCGAATTTTCTGAAAAAAATACACTATTTTCGCTCAAATCCGATCATTTTTCTCTTTCCTGATGCCATCGGCTGAAAAAATTAAATAAAACTTTTAACGAAATCATTTAAAATTCAAAATTTTTATTTTATTCTTTTGTCATTACTTTCAGAAACTAAATTCATTATTTGAAAAATAATTGACATGTTTCAAGTGACGTAATTCCGCCAGTCTTCATTCCTGGATTTTATTGTGGGTTTATTTGATGATTTTTTCATTGATTTTCTGTTGACTGCATGTATGCATATTTAAGCAATAAATGTATAGTTAAGTTATTACTGAACTATGATGGTTAATAAAGGCCATCGCACTAGAGCTATTAGTGTTTTATGTCTTTATTTTTTCGCCAAAGATGTTGCCAAACTCGCCAAATTATTAACTAAAATTCGTTAAATAGGCGATTTCTTTTATAAATCATTTATAAGCTGGTCAGTTGTTCGAAGGTCATTGTGTTAGAGCTGTATAATAGGTGTGGGTAGCTATATCTATTTTCTCGCCAAATTATTTCCCAAAACGCGCCGAATGAGCTAAAAGGTTTTATGTATTTATGAGGGAATTGTGATGACATTTATGAATGCATTTTATAGCGTATTATTAATTTTCTAATTTTAAGGCAATGAAACGGGATTTTATAATTTATAACAAGTGGAAACAATAATAAGTTTATGATCCTATAACAGGGTATATGGTACACATATTTGGAATCTATTTGATATTATTTTTATTCCGTGCGAAGAACGAGTATAAATTTGCTAGTAATGTATAAAGAAAAGATTGTCAAATAAAAAATTAATATAAGGCTTTTGCAAAAATTTATTTATTTTGAACATAGTACTGATGGGTTACCTAAAGAATCGTGGCCAGCAATTTTATGCCAAATCTGGTAACCCTGACAAATTAGTATTATGGCAATCTTTGGCGAAATTAGCAACTGCATTGACAATCTCTAAATGTTAATCTATTTAAATCTTACATGCATATAGTTTATTCTGAACTTTTCTTATACTAATATTTTATTAATTATATGCTAAATGATTTTAAATAATTATTTACTTTTTTAAAATCAATTCTTCAGCAATTTAACGTTCCACTTTTTTTATAAATCTGGTCTGCAATGTAATGAATTTTTCTGTTATTTTTAAGTCAACCATTTTGAAATTAGGATATATATATATATATTTTGTCATTTTGAGATGGCAACTATCTCGGCAAGTTCCGGGGTTTGTAGTCAATTCTAGTTGGCAACATTAAGTCGCCGAATCCGGCCACGATTCTTTAGGTTAACCAGTACTGATTAATATTTATTTTTTAAGCTTTAGAACTTGCAGAATATTAATGTATTTTTTAGATCAAAGCATATTTAAGACAATATAACTGAAATAATTTGAAAAAGACTAATGCTAAATTGTTGATTTTGAGAATAGGGATAAGTATAGTTCTTACTGATTGCTGCAAATGAATGTATGTTATTGTTTTAGTTTTATTAAGTAGAAACAGCTATGATGTAAGGGTCAGTCTATTCATACATGTCTTTTGGCAAGCATTGAAATTTAACGTAGGGTTGCTATACTTATGGAGTTGCATGAAATAATAAGTGGAATTTTTTACCACAATTAGGCATTTTGATGGTTGGCAATGTAGCGTAAATTGTCAAATCGAGACCGTCAACTATATCGTAGCTGATTCTGTTTGGACATTACTAATTATTTCTTTTAGACTTTAATAGATGCTGAAAATAAATACACATCAAAGAGATTTCCGCTGGCAACAATGAAACATTTTGTCACTGACTCTGCTTTGCGCGATGCAAGTACTGAAGCTGACAAGATACTTCAGGCATTTGATGTTGAACTTAGGTAACTATTTGGTATTACACTGCTTAAAACAATTAGGGGAGCGCATGGTTTAAACTAGGGATGCACCGAATATTCGGTTACTATTCGGTATTCGGCCACTTTAGCCGAATAGCTTAACTATTCATCCGAATAGTCAGCCGAATGGTGAAATTTAAAAATTTCTTCAAGTTATTATCTTATAAAACGTCGAAAAATTCCCAAACAGGACTTGTTTTCTTTTATAATAGACTCAAATTCTTAAGTTTTAGTTATTTATAATGTTAAATCAAGCTTTACTCATGCTATATTAAATAAACATGTCTCTTTAATTTAACAGTTACAATGAGTGGACTTTAAAAAAAAATAATAATTACTATATATCACAATTGTAATTTTTTCACTAAAAGATAAAAAAAATTAATTTCTAAACTTTCTAAAAGGCTGGTTTTAATAACAAACAATTACTACTTTATTCTGTGTTGCTTCAATTAAAAATTGAATAGCTATATTGTATTAAAATTATTGTGTGATTGGGTACTTATATGTTTATGTTCAATTGAAATTCATAATAATAAATAAAACTTACTTGGATCCGACAAAAAATAAAAATTGGTTTAGGTAGGCCGAATATTCGGTATTCGGCCAAATTTGGTATTCGGTGCATCCCTAGTTTAAACCCTTTCACTCCCAATGATTCCATTTGGAATCATCAGCTTTCGATTTTTTTTACTCACTAAGTTAGCTTGCACATTTTATATCGTTAGATGGAACAATCATGTCTTTTGAAGAATTAAATAACGTTTGCTATAATTCAATGAAAATATGAAAAACATGGTAAAATAAAATTCACTCTAAAACAATTTTAATAAATAAAATGACCTGAAATTCTTCATGCTTGCATTTTTTAGATGTTTAAAATTAGATTTTAACTATTTTTAACAAATAAAATTTTGAAATTTTTTTAATAATTTATTCAAAATAAGTTATGATTCCAATTTTTTTCCCTTAAATTTTAGTTAAAAAAAAGTAAGATTTCCCCCCCCCCCTGTTTTTTACCATTTAATTCTGGATGCATAATGAATCTATATCACAAATTTTAGATTTTTGGAAAAATAAAAAGCAAAAGAATAAAAAACAAAGTTTGGACTGAAAGGGTTACAAAAGTACACAAGTGCTCCCATAATTGTTTTGAGCAGTGTATTTTTTATATTAGAATAGTTTAGGAGCTAGGGAGCACAGTCGTTAAAGCCTTTGCCTTGCTTGTAAAAGGTCCCTAGTTGGAGACCAGGCATTGCGAAAATAACTGCCAACTTATAAATGGTTTTTGCAGCTGAAAAGTCTGACGAATAATATCCCATGTAGAAGGACAAAATGCTGACTCGAGTGTCGGCTCATCACTTGACTGTGTTTCTACATTTCGTCTCCAATCCTATAACTCTAATGCGATAATGCTTACTCAACTCAGAAAAATTTGCAGCCTTAGTGTGAACCACTGTTTTAGCTGCGATCGTTTTTTTCGCAAAATGCGAAAAGAAATAGCATTTTGCGAAAATCTTGACATCCACTTTTGCTAAAATGCAAAATAAACAGAGGGGAGGAACGGATCCGATCGTTCCTTTTATAGACACGTTCATTTGGATCCCTTCATACCGGACCTACCCATCATTATTTACACCGTTATGAACTTGTCTATTCATTTGGATCCGTTCATTTCATTCTGGGGACCGACACATTACTATTGAACTTCTCTACGGTCGCACGGTTAGTATCTAATGTAAATAATTTACTAATGATAAATGTTGAAGGGCCGCCAAGAGAAAACTTTGATTTTCATGCGGCTTTCAAAACATGGGCAGCAAAAAAGCCTTGCAGAATCATGGAAACTTAAAATATGAGAATGTATTTAGGTAAAAAGTTTGCAATAAATTATTTAAAAATGTGTTTCACTTGTTTTTCCTAAAATCATTTGAAAAAAGCTAAAATTAAATTTTCGATTTTAGCTAAAATGCTAAAAAATTTCAAAACGCAGCTTAAACACTGAAGTGAACTGATATGTATAGTAGATTATCTTGTGTTTTGGCAATCCTTGAAAGTTTAGATGTTATGTTGCAATGCTAATCAATGTGCATGTAATGATAAGTTAAAAGTAGAGTTTTTAACAAATTCGTACATTTATTCAAATTTGAAATTGGCAAATTTAAGACTTTTTACTAATCATGAAAGCTACCTTTAACCAGCAACTAAAATATATTTATCAAGCACCAACGTCTATCAAAAGTTTATAAGAATGTAACATTATGGATTAAAATGCAATAAATAATTTCACACATTTTAGCTTACCCTACTAGACACTGAAATCTTCAAACGAAAAGCATAAAGTTTTCAAATGTTTTTTAACCTATAAGTGGAAGCATTGGGGTATTTTAAGCCATATGGAAATTATGTATCTAAATTTTCAAGCTTTTGATTTTTTTCCTAAAATGAGTTAAGTACTTTAGTATGTTTGTTCAATCAATAAATTTCTAATCTTCTTAACTTAATAAATGTATTTCTTTTTTCGCACTTTACCAGCCTTACAAAATTCTTAATACCGAAATTAGTTTCCCTGTAAGAGAGGGGCCCAAGTATCCCAGTTGGTATCCGGTTGGCCTTCAGACCAAATGATCCTAGGAAGCTTTAATTTTACTAAAAGAAAACACTTCTTAAAAGTACAAGAAAGTATGATCACTATTAAATAACTGAATCCCACTTTTTAAATATCAATCTATGAGTTTTTATTTTACCTACAATAATTGCTACTAACTAGAGTATGTTAAAAAATGTTATGTGCCATTTAAAATTAATTTGTATCTATTTTTTATAGTATGAGACGGGATGTTTTCCAAAAGTTGACAGTCCTTGAAAAGAAAAATGAAGATTTACAACCAGAAGAAGAGCGTCTTCTTAAACGATATATCGTGTATGGGAAAAGGAATGGTTTGTGATAATTTTAGTTATTTATTTACTATACAGTAGAACCTCGATTATCCGGTCTACTTGGGACCTAAGGTAGGTCGGATAATCGAAAATTCTGGATAATAGAGAATATTTTTAATTAGTAAAACCAAAACGTCTTGTACAGAAAAGCACCAAAAGTCCGCGGACCCTAAATCGACTCTGGTTTTACAGTTGTAAACATTAGATTTTAGTGTTATGTTATCTCTGATAAATTGAGACTTCCTGGTAAACAAAAAGTGCTTAAAAATTATATTTAATTTCTGTTCTTAATTTTTAAAATATCCAACCGCAAGTTCGGAGTTATTGCTTATTTTTGCTTCGTAGTAGATATAGCTTCCCTAGTAGCAATTTTTCATCGACCGATAATCGAATTTTCATCGTTCACCGGTGAGCCGATGAGAATTCGAATATCGGATTTTCGTCGAAAATTGCCCGATTGCTCGATAACAGCTCGGTTCCGCTCGATCGACCAGCCTAGGATGAGTTTTTCCGATGAGATTACGATCAAAAGTCAAGAAGAAATCGATAAGAATCCGATGAGTAGTAATCGAAATCTCATCGTATTCGAATGGAATTTCTGGAATTTCGAACACTTTCCGATAAAATTCCGAACTATTTACGACATGTTAGTACAAAAGGTTTAAACGAGATGGCGCCACTATTTTTTCTGTTAGTCAGGTATTACTTCGAATTTTAGGTGGAGGAGGACAGAACCAACAATCTCGGGATCCGCGCTTTTGACTTGCAACCAGGCGTTAGTCCTCTCGGCTATGGATGCTTGCAGGGACATAGCGTTTAAATAAAGAGCTCAAAAGGTTGATCGTTAAAGAAGTTTTTATGTTATTGATTAAGAAATTTTGATTTTTCTTTTGCAAGTTAGAAATTCTTTTAATATAATTTTAAGTTAACTATACTAAATAAATATGTTTATATTTAAAATAACTCTTGTAATTACGTATTAAAAAGTTGTTTTGGGTTCAAAATATGTTATTCAAAAATCTATTTCTTAAGTAAAGTTTTCAAAAATTAATAAGGCCAAAAGTTAATTAATTTCTAAGTAAATAAAGACAATAAGTTTCACACGAGTAAAAATAATTTTATCTTCGCAAGCAATGTAAAAGTGTGGTAGCTAAAAAAAAATAACTTTACCAGTTTCGAACATAATAGCTTTCGCAATATGAAGTTTTCGAATAATTTTACGCAATTTGTATGTACTAACATAAAAAGCCCATTTTCGGTTACTTATCGTTGCGATATCGATTCGTCATAATTTTCCATGAAACGTCATTGATGAATTTTCACCTTGACCGCTATCGAATCGATGACTTTTAATCGAAAAGAATTTGTTCACGATTGCCGATAATCGCCTCGTGCACTTTCCCGGAATACGGATGCGATCACCGTGATTTTCGCTGAATAAACCAGAACGTCGAGATCGATCGGCAAATTTCGGACAATGCTACTAGGGTTATAGAGTCTCACGATTTAAGAAGATCCTCGGGGTTTCTTGATTTTTTTTTCAGTATCACTGGAGAATCCTTAACTTAGAATCGCCACAGAATTCTGAGACTGGTTTCTTTTGTGAAATATTGAGATTGATCTTGTTAGAGAATTTTTTTCATGTTGACTCACGGACTGTCGGTTAACAAAGAGGGACGGATAAAAGAGGGACGGATAAGCGAAGTTCTTCTGTATTTCTTCAGGGCTCCAATCTCCCTGGATATACTGTGGAATTTCACTTTAAAATTCAAGCTCTGTTTCCCTTCTGACCTTGCTCTTGTCAATCGATTCCTCTTAATGGGGCAAAATATTATTCGGTGTCCGTAAAAAGTAAACTTTGGGTTTGAACATAGAAAAAGGCTTTTTATGCCTAAATATTCCGCCATATCTTCTTTTTTTTTACCATTTGTAAACATCAAAATTGAATCCAATAATATAATTAGAATTGTGTTGAGTAAATCTAATAAAGGATTAAAAATTAAAATGAACATTTTAAATAAAAATGAAGATTTTAAATAATTTTTAATTAAAATAAATTTTAAAAAAAGTTTTGAATTACAGTACAAAACAACAAGTTTAAATAATAAAATTAAAATGAAGATTTTAAATAAAAATAAAATATTGAGATTCAAATAATAATCTTACTAATTAAACCCAAATGCTTATACTTAAGGAAGGTGCATCTGATTATTTTCATATTAAAAATAAAATATTGCAATAAATCTAAACACATTTCGCCCCCTCCTTAAATTGAGAATATGTATTTAAAAATTTTAAAAAATGGTTTTTTAGGTTCTTAGGTTCTTTACATTTCAAAGCAAGAATTGTATGAATAAATGGCTCGATTTTGGAAATGTGAAGAATATATATGTGAAAATCTTGTTTAACTGCCCCTCCTCTTCTTTGGGTGCATATTTCAAAAAATCACCTTTTAAATGACAACTTTAGTACAAAAGTAATAAGCTCTTAGAAATTATATCTGTAAAATTGTAAAGTATTTTATATAAACAAGCAGGATTTGGAGTAGCATGTTACTTGTAACAGTTACTTTTTTGTAGTTAACTTGTTCAGAAAGTAACAGTAACTTAGTTACTTTTAGCAGCAACGAAGTAACAAAAAGTTTCGTTACTTTCCAAAGGCTGTCTGATGCCAATTTTGAAGTTCAATTATTAAGTAAAAAAAAATTTGTTAATTCTAATTGAAATGGGGTTTTTGTTTATGCCTATGTTTCTTTAATCTTGGTTCTCTTTAAAAAATTGTAAGATATTTAAATTGCATTTTTTCTTATAACTTGAAATTTCTAAAAGTAACTAACTAGTTACTTTCTATGTGAGTAGCTCTGTAACTAGTTACTTTTCACATTAAGTAACGGTAACTTACTACATTACAAGCCTTACCCCTGACTCATGCGTTCTTTATTTCTTGACCTTAGGTTTGCACCTTCCCGAAGAGTTTCAAGGTGAAATCAAATCCTTGAAAACAAAGATTAAAGACCTGTGTATTCAGTTTTGTAAAAATGTTAATGACGAATCAACTATACTGGAGTTCAGTGAAGAAGAGCTGTTTGGAATGCCTGCCGACTTTTTTGGTGGTTTGAAAAAGGTGACATTACTTTATCTACTGTATGTGTCAAAAATGTCTGTTTAAATTAAAGGAAAATGAGCGTAATTGACTGCAGGTCTCCGAACCAAAGTGCCTCTGTGTTAATCCAATGGAGAAAAATTATTTTCTAGGCCACATTTCTTCAGCTATATTGAATATTTTAAATTGTTTTTTTTTATGTGATAAATGTAGCTGACATACAGGTAATATCCTGGTTTTTTTTAAAAAGTTTGTTATAATATTTTGTGTAAAATTATTTATCAAAAATTTTAAAATATTTTAGCCAATTTCAAAAAGTGGGATTATAGAGATCCAAGTCAACTACATTTATCATATAAAAAAAACATTTGTAAAAATACTCAATTCAGCCAGAGAAATATGGCTTAGAAAATATTTTTTTTCTATTCTATAAACACAAAGGCACTTTAGTTTGGAGACTGCGGTCAATTGGGCTCATTCACCCTTAAACCCAACAATACTATTTTCTGTACTTAATAAGAACAAAAACTAATAGTCATTGCTTATGGATTAATCTTTATTTGCTTGGACTTCAACTTTGCATGTGATTACCTAATAAAAGAACATTCTTTTGCTTTTATTTAAAACCTAAAGGATCTCTGTAGTTTCTGTTGTTGCCAATGTATTTCATTTATAAACCTAATACTAAAATTAATTTTTGACAATTGAGGTTATTATATAATACTTAATGTTCATGTAATTGTATATTAATCCTGGAAAGCCTTTATTGATATGTAAGCCATCTAGTTGGGGTATACTTATTACTAACTAGCTTTCCAAACCCGGCGTCGCACGGGTTAACTTTTAATAACGGTGATTTGTTTTTGACGCAGCTATAATAAAATGGTCGGTCTGTTCATTGGCGACTTTTGGCAATATTTAAAATTTAACAACCCAAATGTGGTAATCATTCTACAATCAATAAATGAAATAAAATAATGATAGTCAAATAACAATCCTACAAATTAAATCCTCTTGATTTTTCGTGTTTATACTTAATTTTTGCTCGGGCTAAAGTTTCTTTCAAATTGAAAATTAAAAGTAGAAATCGAATTCGTGTTAATCTTTTAACGGCTCTACTAACTGGATTTTCATGTTTATGTACGGATGACGTCAAGCCCCTGTTTCAGCCCGGCCGATGTGTTTTCAAGCCCCAGTTCAGTCTCTCACTCTCAGGTGGTTGACGTATTTTTGTAAATAATTATATTAATTAAAAAATCGTAATCAAATATGACAAAACTAAGCCTCAGGTGCACACGTGGTATTACAGGGAATCTCAGGGATGTGATTCTTCCGCGGATCCGCGAATTTCCGCTTTTTTGGATTTTCAGAATTTTTCTTCTTCAATTTTCCTCTTTCCCGAAATTTTTGTCCTTTTTTTTCATTTCAAAAAGTTTCAGCGTACCGAAGCAATAATTTCTCCATGTGGACGAAGTCACGCGTACTTTTGTACTATGAAACCGGTTTATTGACATTCGAACTTGTCCGCATTACAACGTTTTGAGGTCGGCAATACTCGCATACTTCACTTGAAGCGCATGCGTTACCTTCCAAGAAGATTAAAGGCCAGACTTCCGAGTAAGTCGGAATGCATGCCACCTTTTTAGTAACGCATGCGTGATTAATGCATGTGTTTCTTGTCAAGGTCGTAGCTTAGACCTTAGCTAAACGTCCAGGGTGTCCAGCCGTCGGGAAAATCGGAAATTGTACTTGAATTTTTTAGCTCCTTGAAAATCGGGAATTATACTTGAAATTGTTGAAAATTCCGGTGTGCGTCAGGAAATTTGACACTTTCTGCAATTTTCGAATTTATAAATTTATGAAGACAAGCCTTTTGTACCGTTTATTTTGAGGTTTAGCAATCTGCCGCATTAAAAGTAATCCCCCCCCCCCCCCAATTGTAAATTTCAGATTTGCTGATTTTCAAGAGTTCTCGATTTTTCCGTTCATGTCTGATTCGTTCATAGTTACATGATTTGTCTTTTTTTTCTTAAGATTTAGAATTTGGCCCGAATTTAAAAGTTATTTGTTATATAGGTTTTTAAGGTTTCGCGATTCGTTTGCTAATTTTCGAAGATTCTCAATTTTCCCTGGTTTTGCCGTTAGCCTAGATTTATTATTTGGGCGGAATTTCAGTTTATGTAATCTGCTAATTTTTTTCGGTTCGTTTATTTTCAAGAGTATTCAATTTTCCGATTTTTGAAGATGCATGATTTACAAATTTTTTTAGTCTCCCGATTTAAATATTTCGTATTTGCGATTTCGTCGTTTTTACTGATGATATTCGAGGATTTTTTTGATTCTCCGATATTCAAGGTTTCCCAATTCAGCGATCTTCGAGTTTTTGTAATTTGTCTATTTGTAAGGATTAGTGATTTGTCGACTTCAAAGTTTTGAATTACAGTACAAAACAACAAGTTTAAATAATAAATTTTAATAATAAATATAAAAAAACAATAAAATTTGAAGATGAATTTCGATTTGATTACACTAAGATGTCTACGAATATCAGTTACCGGCCAGTACAATCTAACAATGCTTCTTGATTTACTTATTTTGCTGCCTAGTAATTTTTATGAAATCCAACAATAAGGACACATTGCCTCATAATGATTGCAGTTTTTTTTCCCTCTGCGTGATCGGAAGAGCACCTCCTTGCTTTTGTAGCTCCGGTTCAGGCCGATCGGACCAACCAAAATATTTTCAATTTCCGTAAATTCGCTATTTAACTGATTTTTAGTTTTGCAGTTTATAATTTCGAAATTTATGGATTTTCAAGGAGTTGTTAATTGCAATTTTTGAGGAAAGATCTTCGGAGTTTTGGAGATTTTTTTTTGTGCTTAAATGGTTCGTGAAACGCAGACTTTCAAAGTTTCGATTTTCATGATTTGGTAAATTTTAGGGGATTCGCAATTTACCGATTTCAAAAGATCGCAATTCAACTATTTCTGAGATTTTTCAATTTTCTAGACTTCCTGAAAATTGAGATTTTATTAGGTTAGGTTTGAATTATCCTCGCACTCGAGATACACGAGGGCTATTGGCGACGGGCATCGTATTTTATTGTTTAGAGATTTTGTGAATAATTGATTTTCAAAATTTGCCGATTTTCTTCGCGCATAATTTTTGAAACTTTTTTTCATTTTCTCTTTTTTGACTTTTGGTCAATCACATCCCTGGAATCTATATTAAAAATTTGGAATTTTTTCGAGCAGTATAAGTAGGTCTTTCACGATCCACAGACAAACAGACAGACCCTTTCTTTTATTATTATAGATTAAATGTATTGTATATTAAGCAGAGATTGGAAAGTTACATTTAAAAAGTAACTGTGTTATAGTTACTAAATATGAAAAGTAACTAGTTACAGTTACTTAATATGAAAAGTAGTTACTTTTTAGAAATTTCAAGTTATAAGAAAAATTGCAATTTAACCATCTGACTGTTTTTCAACGCGAACCAAGGTTAAAGAAACATAAGCACAAACAAAACACTGCAATTAAAATGAATTAACAAATTTTCTATTTAATTCTAAAAGGAGTTTCATTTCAAAATTGGCATCCCTAAGCCTCGCTCGCTGGGGAGAAAGCTTGAATGTAAGTTTTGCATTCTCCAAACTCGACACTTTTTATTAATTTTTTTAATGTTTCAATTGATTATTTAATAGTTAGACAGTGGCAAGTACCAAGTGACTCTGAAGTATCCGGATTACATCCCCATCATGAAAAAATGCAGGAAACCTGAAACAAGAAAAAGCTTGTACATAGCTTTCCAATCACGGTAAAACTTAAAATATTTTTGCAATTATCTATAATAACTGTTTGCCATTAGGTTTTGTTTACTAATTGAGCATAATTGATTTACTGAATTAGTTTTCTATCCTAACAGTTAATTTGTAATTTTGAAATTTTAAATTATAAAATTCGAAAATTTAATTCACACATTTGTATCCTTTAAAGAAACACTGAACCTTTAAAGGTTTTAATGCGCTCTTACTATAAAATTATTTAGGAATTACTATCAAAAATTAATGTTGTACACATTTTTTTTCAATACTCAAGTTTTAAACATTTCTAATTACTAGTGATTAGCTCATTGTTACTTAGATGTTTATATTCAGTACTTTATTTCAGGTGCTCGAAAGAAAACTATCCTCTATTGCAGGAAATAGTGCAAATGCGACATAAGGTATGTTTTTACCTTATTTTTTAATTTAATTCTGCAATGTCATATCTGTCTTCAATATTTACGTGTCATTATGACTCACAATATATTATACAGGATAAGGCAAAATAAAAGTGATGAGAAAGGCTATTGTTTAATGTTTTTATGTCATTGATGAGTACATAATTGTTTTAATTTTATTATAGTTGTAAAAGCTTAGAAACTCAATAAAAATTCAGAAAACAATTGTCTATCTTATCGTTACTGTTGACCGCCAGGTGAATATGGACTCAGTCAAAAGGTTAATAGGTGGCGCTGCAATCAGTTTCAATAAATTTTACTAACCATAGCAGAGTAAAGGGTTCTTGTTAAAAAAAACTTTATATTTAACTATTTAACATTAAAATTGCTCAAAGATAAAAGGGTGCTGATGATATTGATAATCATGTATCAGATATCTCAAATGAAGAGTACAGGGGAAGAACTGCTTTATTTATTAGGAGTAGTGCCGTAATTGTATCTGCTTGGCGGACATTGGCGACAGAAAACCGGTTTTCCTTTCGGTTCTTCTTTCGCGGTACCAACGTGTGACTCGTGTCCGCTGATCTCTGGCGTAAATAAGGTTTGCCGCAAGAGAAAGCAAAGAGAGTAACCGATTTTCTCACACCAGTTTAGGCGATGACTCGCTTTCATTGCCAAAGAGGCCTGATGAGGAAAGTTTTCTACGAAATTAAGCGTTTTTTCCCTTGTACTCTTCATATGTGATAAACCGCAAGTCATATTATTTGCGTTTTGTTTGTGATGTTATTTTTTGTTTGTGTGTTTATGATATCACATCAAACAAGTAGGGTTATAACAGAATCTGCCACTTAGTCTCCTTCCACACAACATTGGTGTTCAACATAAAAAAAAGCACCAAGCACTATTAATTCTATATTAAACATTTACACGCTAAATTAGACCAGTTTTATTTTCTTTCAAAAGATCAATTATTATTTCTTATCATTTGCTAAATTTATTTATGTTACAAACAATAAATGTAATATTCCTCATTATTCTCCAAAGTATATTTAAGATATAGGGTCCGACCCCTTCATTGATGATTTCAACCAATTGAATTTACCATTTTCAAGAGTCACTAATGAAAGGACTAGGCCCTTTATCTTAGTTGTACTTTAAAGGGGTTTTTTTTTGCAACTAGACCCTTCATTTGTAATCTCAAACTTATCAAAGCACCACATTTTGAACCAACCAAAATTTTTAACTTTACTTTTCAGATGTAAATAAGGCTACATTCACTGCTTTTTCCAACCAAAGCGTCCCACATCAGGATACATTAGTTTCAATGACCCAGCATATAATTTTTTTTAATATAATTTCTATAAAGCCAGAAAAGGCTTTTTACTTTTGAACTATTTTTGTTTCATCATGTAGAAGTTTAGTAAAAAAATTAATCAATTTTTTAATGTGAATGGTATTCCCTTTTAGCTTGCTAACATGTTGGGTTATCCCAACCATGCTTCCTATGCAACAGAGCTTTTAATGTCTAAATCTGCTGAGACTGTTGGCACATTTCTATCGGAGCTCTTAGAAAAACTTAGACCTCTGTGGGCAAAAGAAAAAGAGTATCTGCTAGAATTGAAGGAAAAAGAGGTGAGTACAAGTCACTTTTTTCTTTTACATTTTAAAATACTTAAACTAAAATAAACTCCTCAGCGCAACAGCCCGTTAGTGGGCCAAGGCCTACCATGCCCATTTCAGCTTACTTGGCCCAAGGCTTTGGAGTGCTAGGCATATGTCCCTTTTAGGTGGTCAACTTCAGGTGGAACCTCTAGTGTTTAGTTCCCAACATACTTGGTCCTCATTTTATCGACACACTTAAGGGATGAAAGGATGAGTCAAACTTGCCCAATCTGGGGCTCAATCCCTGGACCTGTGGCATGGCAAGGCAAAGCCCTACCACTAAGCCACTGAGCCTAAAATTTAAAATAATTATTACATTATATTGTTTGTGCTTAAGCAATAGTACTTGTTAATAGTTTTTTTAAAAATGCAAGCTGAGTAGAAGAGAGGTCTAATTTATTTGAGTCTGCACAACTATTTATTAATGTAGAAAACATATTTAAAAATAGCGATAATAAATAAGTTTCAAGCTTTCAAACAAAAATTTTTTGCTTAAATAAGTTACCTTCAGTTGTTGTTGTTGCTTAGACGCACCATAGTATGTTTTTTTTATAGTTTCGAGAGTACATATCACTAGATAAGTATTTAATATACTTCAAAGTAAATTAATTTTTTCTTAATATAAAAGGCTTTAAATATTCTCTTACTTCATTTCGCTTTGAGGATAAACACCAATTTTAAAGAACTTGTCACTAAAGTCCAAGAAGGAATTGATACATCTGATTTAAGTAAAATGAATATGTGTGTCTCTTTGGTTTTGAAATTAATAATTATGATAATAAAATAAATGCATTATTTATGAAAAAATTGTTAAATTAAATCAATGTCCTTAATGAATGAATTGTTTATTATATATTACTTAGTTCTTAAAGTGTTCATAATTAATTGTATCATACTTACTCTCACATTTATTAGTAGCACAACTTCATGAAATCTCTTTAATTTTTGTCAGGTTGGACAGACAGAAGAAAGTCCTTATTTTTAAAAGTTTGACACTTAAATAATTCTTAATTTTTATGAAGGGAAATTTTTAAAAAAACATATAGTATGACCCTAATTAATAATTGAGCCAATTGTCAAGTTACGGTGTTTAATTTGGTGGTAAATTTTATTGCAATGTTTATTTTTTGAAATTTAGTTTTACAGTGTAACATTTCGTTACAGTGTAAAGAATTGGGCATTCCCTTTGATGGTAAAATGAATCCATATGACCTTGCCTTCTACACTAGCTTAGTAGAAAGTACTAAGTATGCAGTAGATCATCAAAAGCTGAAAGAATACTTCCCTATGCCTGTAGTTACAGAAGGTTTACTTAACATTTATCAGGTATGATTGAAAATAAAACTTTTTAACAATATAAATATTTATAGTTGTTGCTTTATTTTTAATTAAATTTTCCTAACAAAATATTTTGAAGTAATTTCATGCCTTGATTCTGTTGTGCATCTTTACATGGTGCAACTAAAACTATTAATAATGATAGTAACTTTTATTACAAGCTTATTAATAAGAAAATATGTTTAAAGTTAATATAGAAAGCATCAGTATTGTATTCCTTCTTTGCAATACATATAATTTATAAATATTTTTTTTAAATAAAATTAAAATTTCTTTAAGCTCTAAAATTTAACTTGATTGAAGAAAAAATATTCTACCAAATGGCTGCTTGTTCCTGAAGTACATTAGAATTTCATCAACTTTATGCTCCTTTATATATTTATTTTTAAACTTTTATCCATAACCCAGTAATAAATTCTGTTCTAATCACTTTGTTAGACAATAAAATGGACCTAATTTGTCTCCTAATGATCGACTTTATATTTATGTAAAATAATTTTGATAATTGTTTTTCATTCCTTTGGCTATTGTAATCAATTGTTTTCTCACATAGGGATTATTGGGGCTAAAGTTTAATGAAATAAAAGAAGTTGAGCTCTGGCATGAAGATGTCAAAATGGTAAATCTATCTTTAACATTTAACTTCACTGTTCAACTACAGAGTGATATTCTTTCTGATTACAACACAAGCTTCAAAAACACATTCTTCCCCTTCCCCCTCATGTGTTTTTTCAAAAAAAAAGTGTGGGCGTAACTCTTCTAAACCTACCTTGTTTGAGGCTCTGCTGTGAGGTTAATCTCAATTGCTTTCTACCCAGGCCAAACCCAAGTAGGGTGGGGAAAAAAACAAACATTCCCGCTCACACAGCTTTTTGGAAAAACATACAAGGCGTAGGGGAAGAAAGTGATTTCGAAGCTTGGGTTGGGATCAGAAGAACCAGAGTAGCCAAGTTGATAATATGTCAACCTCCAAACCCAAATGATCAAAATTTGATCTTTGCACAATAGATCAAATCATACACATGTACTTATCCAATTCGACTTGTCCAATCTTGCTTGGAGATATGTTACAATGATGTATACACTTATCGACCTTTAACTGCAATAGGGGATGGGGAGCCCAATCAGTAAGGTTTTTCCTTGCTTGCCAAAGGTCCCAGGTTTGAGCACAGGCATTGCCAAAGTTACAGCCAGGCTATAAACGGTCTGTGCAACCAAAACGTCTAAACAATCCAAAGTCCCATGCAATGTCTTCCTTAAAAGTTCCATTGGGCGCCTATTCAGGTGTTGGCTTGTCACTTGACTGTGGTTTTAAATTACATCCCCCCGTCGCCAATAGTCCTTGTGTAGCTCTAGCGGGATATTTATTCAACTCAACCGCTAACTGGAATTCGTTACGAATTACGAATTGTATATTTGCTGTGTTGAAGAATGTAACAAGACCGGAAATTATCAGTTGTGGACTTTTCTAATTTACTAGTTCTGACCAAAACTAGTTAAAGGTTGTTTGGCATTCTAAAGAAATTTTACTCCCAATAAAACTTTGTTTCCTTAGGAATAATTTTATTTTAAAATTTGATGTACTTGGAAAGTTTTCTATTTGTAATGTTCAGATATCGATAACTTCAAACTAAGTGTTTCTCTTACGTGATACTAATTTCACATTATAAATAATAAATAATATTTGTACGACATGCAGCCTAGCAGATTTTCACCCAATTATAAGACTGAGATAAGTACAGTTTACAACCATGCCTTACCCGGTAATCAAACCCAGACCCCCAGCTCTGCAGTCCAGAGCTATAACCCTTACACTACGGGGGCGACAATATTTTTCTTTGGTTGAAACTTTCAAACTCACAAGGACATAATTCGTATAATAATGCCTAAGATATAGGCTCTGCTGTGAGGTTAATCGCAATTGTCTTCTACCCCGGCCAAACCCAAGTAGGGCGGGGGAAAAACAAAAGCAGTCACACTCACACAGCTTTTTGGAAAAACATACAAAGAGTACTCTCATGACTATATTTTGTTTTTGAGTAAAATAAAGTACACTAAACATATAAAAAAATATTTTATTATTGATATATATTTTTAATTTTACTTTGGAAGTTTATAAGTAGTTTAGTAGCATCACCGGGGGCTGGGGAGCCCAGTCGGTTAGGCATTCGCCTAGCATGCGAAAGGTCCCAGGTTCGGGTCCGGGCATCGCCAAAATAACTGCCGACCTATAAACGGCTCGTGCAGCCAAAAATGTCTGACGAATAATACCCCGTGTAGAGGGAGTACACGTTAAATATCCTTCAAAGTCCTAACGCTGCATACGATATCGCCCTTAACGGTTGCGTTGGGTGCCTACTCAGGTGTCGGCTCAACACCTGACTGTGGTTTTAAAATACGACGCCCGTCACCAATAGCCCTCGTGTAGCTCTAGTGCGACGATAATTCAAACTAAACTAGTAGCATCACCTGAGTCTGTGCTTCGTTTCGATGCAAAGCCACTAAACGTAGAAGCACATACATGGCTTTGTCTTTTCTGTGTTTGCATATTTCTTGTTTAGTTTTATTAAGATGTTAAGTTTATATTTAAAATCTTAGTTCTCAATATCGCAACAGAATTATCATAGCTTACATTGATTTAAAGTATGAATCAAGTTATTTTTTCTGTATTATCATATTTTGCTTACAAAGGTTTGCTTAATAAATGTTTTATTTAATTTTTATTTTGATGATCAATATTTTTTTTAAATTTCAAAATACAATTTCAGTACAGTGTTGAAGACCTGAGTACAGGAGAACTGCTTGGATACTTCTTTCTTGATTTACACCCACGAGAAGGAAAATATGGTCATGCCTGTGTTTCAGAACTAAAGGTATTTTTAAAAAATAATAACGACTAAATTATTTACAGAATACAGTCAAACTCTGTTATAAGCAGGGTTCGAAATTAATTGTCACTAGTCGCAAAATATGACCAAATCCTACGATTTTGCCACTTTTAAATAAATTTAGTTGCAGTTATCGCGGCTAGTTTTATCTCACTATCTCCTTTTTAAGATGCTTCCAAAGATTTTGCTGAAAATTATCATCTCAAAATCGCAAATCTTCGACGATTTTGAATTCCTTAAAATTCTCTTCTATAGTCCTAAAATCACAAAACTCCAGAGAAAAATATACAAAAAAAAAAGCATATTTCAAATAATATTTTTCTCAAACATGATTCCAGATAATATAACAAGATTAGATTGCAGATAACATGCAATCCTGAAGGTTATAATATCTTGCTTATAATGGAATTTTTTAATTAACTCCTCGTTTACAATGATTAAAATATCTGTTTATATGATATTTAAAATGCCTTTTTAACAATTTTTTTTAAAATTTGTTTCTATTACTTAAATTCTATTTTAGTCACTAAACGATTGGAAAAGTCACTAAGTTGAAAATTTATTTCCCGCCTTAAAAATTAATGACTTAAGTAGGAGAAATTAAACTTCTACTACTAATAGCACAGGGTTAAAATTTATTCAATAGATGTCATTTTATAACTTTAACTAATAATATGAGTACACAATATGTAGTTTACCTCAGAAGTATCAAGGTCCTTTGAATGACTCTATAACCGGGTTACACTCTACTTATCATTCTAAATTTTTTAATGTCCACAATTATTTTGTGCAGCTAAACTTCTATTTTATTTATTACCTGAACATTATAATATTAACCCTGCTTAGGTTTCAGACATATGAACCCTGGCTGTCAAGTTTTCCAGTAATACAAATATTTTTTATTTATAAATTTTATGATTTTATTAAATTTGGAGGTATGGAGGTATCATCTATAATAGAAAAGAAATTAAAGAAATAAAACTTTCAGTTAAAAATTTTAATTTAAATCTCATGCGAAGGAAAACAAATTTACGCTTCAGCCACTTTGTTTTTCCCTCAGAGTTAAACTGAACAAAGCAATATTTATGTTAAAATGTTTTCAATCAAATTACACACATGAAGAGTCCATATGAAGAACCCCTTGATTTACTAGGAATCTTCCCATATTCAGGACATTGGTGGCAGAAAACCTGTTTCTCCCTTGGTTCTTCTCTCGCTGTAAAAACATGGAACTCGTGTCTGGTGTGTATCAGGGTTGCTGCAAGAGAATAATCGAGTGAGAAAGCAGTTTTTTTACACCAGTTTATACAATGACTCGCTACCGTCGCCAAATAGGCCTGATACGGTCAGATATCCTATCGTTAAAGGGTTTTTCCCCTTGGATCCTCAAATATTAAAGGTACAAATAAATTCTGTACAATCAGGTGTTTTAAAAGTATTTTATAATTACAAATTTTCCCGGAAACAAATTATAATGAATTTAACTTTACTTAAAAAGGGTGTTTCATATGTTTTTGTTTTTTTATGATAATGGACAATTACAGCGTTTTCCAGAAACATCTGTATTCGATTAAGCATATTAAAAAACCTCTAAAACTCAAGTATTTCTGGTTTTAAAGATGTATTTATTTTTAAATTCATTTTTAATGTTAGCGATACGCCACTCCTGTTAAACCTCTCTTAGCATAACAAATGACGTCACGGTTGGCTTTTTTTTTTTGTCCTTGGCGTGTTATTTCGTATCACGTTTCACTGTATCGCTTTTGAAACTGTGAAACGTGCTTTCATCCTTATCAAACTCTTAAAAAGTTGTGCTATTTTACAGAAACATGTCATGTTCATTCCAGTTAATTTCTTCAAACGTTGAACGATTTCACCCGACTATTCCGATCAGATCCAAGAGTCAATAGTTCTGCAATAGCTCATACGCGCTCTAGTGTGTGTATTTTAACTAACAACCAAACTTGGAACAAGCTGTTTAACTTCCTTGATATGAACTGGTTACAAATAATATTGTCTTCTTCTTTTAATGATGTTTCACAGAAATTGTAAGGTTTACTATTTTATAAAGTGTATTACAGCATAGATCGAAACATCGCCAAAAACATAACATTTGACGTCAGTGCTGTTTTCAGTGACGTACATTTTCTTCAAATTTCAAATGCATTTTTTGTTGAAATTAAACACATTTGTGAATATTTAAGCTTATATTCGGAATCTGCCGCTTCTAATGTACCAGAAAAACATATATATTCTGAATTTCGCGCTTCATGCAACTTGTCCATTGTGAGTTATAATTCATAAATAACTTTTGTTGTTACTTACAGCCTGGCTGTTTGTTACCTGATGGTACAAGGCAAGAAGCTGTAGCTGCAATGTTAGCTAATTTTACTAAACCACAGAAGGATAAACCGTCCTTATTAGATCACGACGAAGTAAGATTCTTTTGGTTTTATTTTTGATTAGTGTCAAATGCTTTTGGAATCATTTAATGTTTTATGTTGTATATTCAACCTATTATTTATTATATAGGTTGTAACTTATTTCCATGAATTTGGTCATCTTATGCATTACATTTGTTCTCAAGTGGACATAGCTCATTTTTGGTAAGTAAAGTACTGCATACATTGAACTACAAAATGTTTGATTTTTCAAAAACGGATTCGCGATTAAATTCTATGCTGAATTTCAAAGTATGATAAATCATGTGTTTCGGCCATCACATGCTTCGTCAATCCATTGTCACTTTTTTTTTATAAGGATTCCATTTTGCAATTAAATAGCACAGATTTTTTTTATCCAAGCCCTTAAGTCATTTTCAAGCACTTTTAAGAACTTTAAATTGAGCTTATATTTTTAATTGAAGCATTTTCATAAAGGGTTCAAACCATGCTTGACCAAGGTCCAAAATTGTGAACTGTTTCCAATCACCCAAGTGTAGTTCTAAGGCAACATTTTTTCCCAACCAATTTCTATGGCTTTCAATATATTGGCCTTTGAAAGAAACTGGGTGTACCCATGTCTAGCCTGAGTGAACTTTGGGAAAAACTACAGGGGTAAAACTGCAGGGCATACTGTAGGACCATAGGCACCCTGACAATTGTACTTGTACTGTGTCCACATAATAAACATCTAATATAAAATATAAGGTGCTGAAAGCATTGCGATGGGGACGAAAATCCACAAAATTGATTTTGCATTTTCTGTTTTGAAGGGTGCTGATTCCGAAAAAATAGTTTGGGAACATTGTCTGAAACTACTCTACAGCTCTAACTAAAATACCTACAGACTTCAAATTTAGTATACGAGTTCCTAGTACATGTTGGGCTCTCTAATAAGGCTTTCGACAAAATAGCACATGCACAAATAGTAGCTGCCATAGAAATTGTTAGGTTTTTAAGTTATTGAAATTACCTTGAAAGGTATATAATCACTTTTAGATGAATTGATTTATTGAATAGTAATTGAAAGTCCTGTAGTGTTACAACCTCCAGTTTTTAGTCCAAGAACCCTTCTTTAAGGAGGACCGGAACCCTCCATTGAAGCCCATATGTTAAAATGACCTTTTTCTTAGAATCTATTTGATACTTTTTAATGAAATTTTTTACCAGTTGTTAAGTGGATGTTTAACTATACTTTAATGGAGGCAAAAAAAATCAAAATTTTTGTTTAGTTTTTAAATTATAATTTCTTAAGTGAAACTACATATTTTTTTTACCTAAGAAACATCAATACTATTAAAAAGAAAAACAGTAAGATATTTATAGTCAAATCCCTCCAGCGGTTTTTAGAAACCAACTTCTTAAATACATATAAAAAATTTCAGGCTGATACTTACAGTAGATTTTGAGAAAAAGGTACATGAACATTGAAAAAGTAAGTTTTGAGATATAACCGTTTAAAGTAAACAATAGTGGTTTCTTATGAAACAAGACTGGATTTTACCTAAACAACATTTGTTTTAAAGATATTAAAAATACTTCCAGTACTTGCAACTTTTAATGTAAGATATCGTTGAAAAGCTAAGATTTCATATTTTAAGAAACACTAAAAACATTGAAATGTCATTTTTGAAAATTTTTGAGGGTCTGGTCCCCCTTAAGACTTTGACTGCCTTTTTTATGAGTTGCACACTTAGCTTATACCTTTTTATTCTAAGAAGTTTTTTTCAGTTCAATATAGCTCTTCTAACTTCCTTTGAATTTAATCTGTGAGTTGTCTATACTTTACATGTGGTTCTAAAATACGACGCCCGTCGCCAATAGCCCTCGTGTAGCTCTAGTGCGACGATAATTCAAAATTGAACTAAACTATACTTTACAAATGCTATGCAACTCTTCGGTAAAAAAAATTGTGGCTTCAGAGACCAAAGGGTTTTTTAAGTTATTGAAATTACCTTACAGCGTCTGATTTATTGAGTGGTTATTGATTGTTGTGTAATGTTATACGCCCCCAGTTTTGTTTGTGATCTATTTTATTAAATTGTAAGAGACTTTGTACCTATAGTGTGCAATGTAAAAAAAAAATTATTATTAAAAATAAACCTGATTTTCCTACAGTGGTTTTGCTGTCGAGAGGGATTTCGTTGAAGCACCCTCTCAAATGCTGGAAAATTGGTGCTGGGAAACTGATCCACTGAAAAAGATGTCCATGCACTATGAAAATGATCACGAGATTCCTGAAATGCTCCTAAATGCTTTGACGAAATCGAGAATGGCCAACACAGCATATCAAAATCTGGTTCAAATCAATTATGCTTTGTTTGATTTTAGAATTCACTCAAGTCCTGAGGTAAATTTGGATTTTGATTCAAAATTTATACTCTTTCTAATTACAACGCCAGCTTCGGAGGCACTTTCTTCCCCTACTCAGGGCCGGATTTAAAGATTTGCCGCTTGTAAGCTACGGTCGATTTGCCGCCCCTGTCACAATATTTTCCCCCTTCGGGGAAAGATAGCTGGATAAAATTTCACTGAAATCTTAATGTAAATATACAAAAAACATAAACAGTAATCTTCAAAGAATATCTGGGTAAGAACCAAGTTGTTCCCTCAGTGGCTGGTACCGGACCGCCTTGAAAGCGGTTTGAGATTGGCAGGAAACTTTAGCGAAAAAACTGATCTTCCAGACAAGATGGCTCCAGTGCGCTCTTTTTTTATGTTAATAACGAAAGAAAATGAAATAAAAAAGTAAAGTTGACGTCGGTATTTAAATAACAAATTTATGTGTGCTTTTTTTTGTCTGGCTTCTGAATGGTGTTTTTCCTTCCCCCACTACCGTTGTAAGGTACCCCAGATATAGTTTTCTTGTATATTTTTTTTCTGTTTACATATTAGAATCATCTACGTACCTTTACACTCTAAATCGAAAGCGAAAAATATTACGTGTTTTTTTAAACTGCTGTACTACTATTTTTCTTTAAACTTTCTAGGTGCATTTTTGCTTATTGGTGCAATATGTATTTATAATGTATTTTCAATGCCATCGAAATAATTTCCACATATAGAAGCAATCTGAAAAAAATTATTGCTTAAAAAAATTTAGTTTTATAATTAGCAGAATCAATCAAGTTGAAATGTTAAAATATGTTATTAAAACATTGTACTGAATATGCTACATATTGCATCAGAACTACCGGAAATAATTATTAATTTTATCTTTTTCAAGTGCGATATTAAGAAAGCGTTTTCAGACACCTATAAAGAAGTACTAGACCTTGAAACTTTAGAACAAACCAACACCCCCTGCAGCTTTATGCACATCTGTGACGAATATGATGCTCAGTACTACAGCTACTTGGTAAGAAAATTTGATTTCAAATGAGAATGTTTCAGATGTAATGCTTTTGTTGTCATTTTTCCATGCCTACTAGAATTTCATTGGTTGTTTTGGTTTCACTCTCAAAATGACTGTCATAGATGAAAAGAAACCTTTCTTGCTATACAAGCTTTTTTTAACAAATGATTTTAACAACCAACAGCACAGCAAGAAATTGGCATTGTAAAAATTTATAAGTAAAATATTCTTAGAAAATCCATTTTTGATTACCAAAATAAAAGTTAATTCTAGACAAAAAAAACATTTAAAAAAAAAGACCCCTGGAGCTGTTACCATTAACGATGTGAAACAAACCAATTAAGACAGAATAGCGGGTCTCTACACTTAAAAGCTTCTGTGTTAATCCAAAGGGAAAAAGATTTTCTAAGCCACATTTCTCCGGTTGTGTTGAATATTTGTTACAAGCAAGTCTTTTTATATGATAAATTTAGCTGACTTATAGGGCTCTATATTCACACTTTTTGAAATGGTTTGATTATTTTGTTGTAAAATTATTTACTGAAATTTAATATTTCAACCAATTTCAAAAAGTGGGATGATAGAGACCTGTAAGTCAGCTACATTTATTATATAAAAGAACATTTGTAAAAATATTCAATACTTCCAGAGAAATGTGGTTTAGATGATAATTTCTCTGCATTGGATTTACACTCATGCACTCTGGTTTGAAGACCCGCGACCATTTGGTCTTATTCCCCATTAAGTCAACTGCTTATTTTGTTTTATTTATAGTAAAAGTTTATATTGCGCTGTGCAAGAAAAATTAAATGCTCGTCTATTGTATTAACATAGCACCAGCATCACTGTTCCACAATCTTGGGTGAAAAGTTAATACTTGGGAAAATTAATTTGAAAGTATTCTAAGTAAATTTGCATTAATGCATTAAAACCTTTATTACGTTATTGGGCGGAATGGGCGCACGCGTTACTTGTAATAATTACTTTTTACAGTAATCTTATAGGTAATTCATTACATTTGATAACCCAGTAATTTTACAGGTAAATCGTTACATAATTTTCGAAAAAGTAATCTTTGTTACAGTAACGCGTTACTTTCATTAATCTTATCATTAACACTCTAATAAATGTCTGAAACAAAAAAATCTTTAAAAAAACGAAATAAAAAAAACTTGTGCACTGCTTAGAGGAGAAATATTGTTCCAAAAAAATGAAACGTTCCCTATTGATTGCAGTGATTATAAACACTCATTAGCAGTGAGGATTTTTTTGAGAATGTAAAAACTAGACATCCTTCCGCCGAAGCCGATTTTGAGTTGTCTACATCATTCCAAAGTAACAACCATAATATGACTGTATTTTGTACCCTACTAACAGTTAAAAGCATGTTCATAAAATATAATACCCCCTTATCAGCCAGTACGGCTGTTGAAAGGTTAGTTCTGGTGGTTTTTGTCTCCGGACCCAATCGTAGCTGTGTAAGCGACAAAATTTTTGAGATGCAGCTTTGTTGTACCCAAACAATAGATTTTCTGCTAACTGTATAATAAAGTCGATTTTAGAAAAAAATCATTTGTTCATGTATACTTTATTTTTCAAAACATTTGTAAATATGAAATTTTGGTCGTAAAAAGTAATCTTAAAAGTAATTGTAATTTGTTACTTTTAGAAATTAGTAATTTTACAGGTAATTAGTTACTTTTTACGAAAAGTAATTGTAATTGTAACAAGTTACCTTTAAATAAGTAACGGCCCAGCCCTGGCGCTGGACCGGGGGTCTCCAAAGCAAAGTGCATCAGTGTTAATCCTATGGAGAAAAAAATATTTTATCTGCCACATTTCTCCGGCTGTATTGAATATTTTTGTAAGCAGATTTTTTTGTGTGTGTGATAAATGTAGCTGACTTACAGGTCCCGACCTTCCCACTTTTTGAAATTGGTTTGAATATTTATTTTAATTTTCAATAAATAATTTTACACACAATATTCGAAGCAATTTCAAAAAGTGGGAAGATAGAGACCTGTAAGTTATCTACATTTATTATTTAAAAAAAAACTGTTTGTAAAAATATTCAATACAGCCAGAGAAATGTGGCAGAGAAAATAGTTTTTTCCCATTGGATTAACACTGAGGCACTTGAGTTTGGAGACACGCGATCCAGCGCACCCATTCTTTCTTATGATGTTTTATTAAGGCATGTCCTTTTATGTTTTTTCAGTGGAGTGAAGTGTATAGTATGGACATGTTTTACACTCGCTTTAAAGATGGAAAGGTTTTAGATCCCCAAGTGGGTATGGATTATAGAAAAAAGATCCTCAAACCAGGTGGATCAAAGGTACATTTTATTACATTTTACTTCTTAAAAGTGAGTAGTTTCTAGATGTTTATTAGGGGGAGGTGGGGGAAAATCAGGGTAAAATCAATCATTTTTAATATTATCTTATTAAAAACCTACTTTTTAACTAATTTTCATGGATTTTTTGTGTATATAATATACATTTGAATTGTTTAAATTTTAAATATATAAATATTTTTAACTTATTCCCACCTATGCTTTAATATCTGGCAATTTAGAGAACTTTGTTTCATACTCTCATTTTTCCCCAGGGTGGGGGAAAATGGGGGTATCTCAAATTTAAGAATATAATTTAATCAAAAAACATTAATATAAAGAACAAATTGAAACAAAATCCTTCATAATATTCCTCTATGCTTTTATTTCTGAAAAGCTTACTTAGAGATAATAATAATAGTAGAATAATAGAATATTTAAGCAAAAACGTATTGTCCTCTGCTATTAAATTGAGGCTCCTATAAAACTTTACAGATTGCACTGAACTTTACAAAATAATCTTCATCATCTATTTCTGGAAATGAATAATAGTTGTACAGCTTTGATTTGGTTAAATATTTTACACAATAATTTTTATCATTTAGTCCTATAACTAAGCCAATGTTACACGACGTTTGATTTTTGGAAGCATAATGAACTTCTACCCAAGTGCCTTGTTTTGGCCTTTCACGTTTCAAATTTTCCTCCTTACAACCTGCATTTTTTTGTATTTCTTGGTTTCCTTTACTGCTATTTTAGATTTCTTTTTCCTCCTTTACTTGTGAATTTTTTTCTTTCCATTTCTTCGATAGCCAATATCTTCAGCACAATTTCATTAGTTAAAAATTCCCCAGATTTGCTCTGTACTCTTTTCTTTTAAAATTAAATTTAAAAGATCTAATTAAATAAGTTTTTTAATAACACTGCATATTTTAACAACTTTAAAATGGTTTTTAAAAAATATCCTCGCAATTTAAGTTCATTCCTAAATCAAAACTCCATTACATCTTGCAGCCAAAGCTAAGCCTAACCATACCACCACTTTACTCCACTGCCTAAAAATAATTACTAAAACTTAAAATATTGGAATTTTTCTTAGCTATTTTTGCATAAATACTCTTCAAGAATGTGACTATTGCATGTAACAGTGCTTAAGAGCACAACATGTTTTATAAAAATAAAAAGAATACAGTTTTTGTCAGTGAATTCAAACAACTGAAACAAAATTAGTTTGAGAACAAGAATCTGAATAAATTAATGGTGTTACCAGATCTTAAAGACCAAATAAAAATAATAGGAGGTCATCTAAAAATATTTCAAAGAAAAAAACTCATTTAAATGTGTAATGGAAAAAATGTATATTTTTAACATACCCTCATTTTCCCCCACCCCATTCTACTGTATTTGCTACACTTTTTTATTATTTAAATTCATGGCACCAAAGAACAACTTAAAATTACTACAATTCTCCTTAAAATGGATTCTACGAAAGAATAAGGTATTTTTTTTAAAGTTTTATCTATTTATTTCTAAAAATCAATACAGTTATCAAACTTTAAATAAATTATTTTTGCAATTTATTATTTTTTCGTTCAAGGTCTGATAATATACAACAATAAGTATTAGGTCATAAATTTAACTTTTTTTTTTCAGTCTTTAAGATTAGTTAGGCTTGTAAGCAATTTTTTTTAGATTTTTCAATATTTTTTTTTTTAAATGTTTATGCTTATGTAAGTATACTTCCACTTTGCAATGAGAAAAACGTCTCTAGATCTGTGGTGATCAGCACAAATACCCTATACCCTTGCAACTGAGTAATTACTTTGCAGTTGGTTCGGTATTGGGCTAGCATGCAAGAGGTTCTGGGATGAAAACGGGTCACCTTGTATTTCTTCTATAGTGGCATCGGAATATGTAAGGGCGTACATTTAAAGAGCTTAGTGGAAGAATGTGCTAAGTGACAAAAAAGTGAATTTGACGAAATGAGCTTTAAAGTTTTTCGTTTGCACTTAGATATGTTTTTGGTACAATAGACCCCTGGTCGCAGTGCTTGGCTCACACAGAGCCCCCCTCCAAAGTCATAGATATGTTAAAAACAGCACTTACAAAAGGTAAAAAATAATATACTTAAAGTTTATGAAATGGGGGAAACTTGTTATCTTTAAAGGAAGAAATAACATGTTCATTGACACAGATATCTAAATTTTTTCAAAAATGTCACTTAGCACGTTCTTCCACTAAACTCTTAATTTGACAACCCCTCACGACTGAATAATTACTTTGTCGCATGGTTTTCAGTATTGGGCTAGCATGCAAGACGTTCCGCAATCAAAATCAGACTGTTCCATACCTCTTCACATCAAAGGAACCTTGGCGACACTACACAAGTTTTTTCTGAAAATGTTTTTCCTAAAACTGCTTTTAAATCTGCATTAGTTCTCATAAAAGTTTTTTTTTTTTAAATACATGCATAGTTTTTTTTAGTTCTTATCACAGGATTTAAAAGATTAACAAAAAAGGAGGAAGTTTTTCTTAAACAACTTAACAACACATAGAATATGAATCAATTTTTCAGAAACCCCATTAATCCACGAAACATAGTTTTTAAGAAATTGGGGGGAAAAACAGTTTTTTTAAAATAACTGGTTTCTTACCGTTGTTTTTAAACAAGTTATTTGTTACAAATGTATATTCGGTTGCTTCCCATGGCTGTGCAAATAACTGGATTAATAGGATTTCTTTACAGAATGTGTGTTTACACGGGATGAATTGATTTATATCAAAAACTCAATTTTGATAAAATTGTGACTTATTGCGTTTCTGAAAAAAAAATGATTCAAATAGCTTTAACATAGCATTTATAGTAGGTACTGAATGCCTTAAAAATTTAATGATTTTATTAATTTATTTATAAATTTCTTACAGGATGCTATGGATTTACTTGTCGATTTTCTAGGAAGACAACCAACACAAGAAGCTTTCTTATGCAGCAAAGGACTAAAAATATAATTTTTTATAAATTGTATTCTTATAATATATCTAAGTATTTAAATTTAATGAATTTTCTTTAAATATTCTTCTATAACAGGGTTCCCATGGATCCTTGAAAGTCCTAAAGACGTCCTTGATTTTTATTTTAAATTTCAAGGACCCTTTTATACTCCTTGTTTTTTACCAAAAATCGTCAAAAAGTCCTTGATTTTTATTTTCGGTTTCAAGTACCCCTTAATTTTGACAAACAATCGTTGAAATGTCCTTGATTTTCTTCGTTCCTGTCATTCAAACTTCAAGAAGTCATTTCTTAAAATAGTGCCAAGTCGGCACTAAATGGCACGCATAGCACTTCTGCATTCTACAAAACTATGCTTACTAACCAGTTATATTTTCGACAAATCCTTCTGTGTTTTCCTTTGATATGAATTATGGTTGCCAAAACACCTGGCGTTGGCAATATTTCCAACACTATTTTAATGTTACAATTGCAGATGCAGATTTTTTTTTGATTCTTTGTTATAGTACAGATGCATCTTTTGTGTCATCACTGTTAATTATTATTTAATGATTTTTTTTATTCTATTATTTAGATATGTTTTGTTAAACAATAATTTCTTTATTGTGTTTGTCATTTATCTGATCTAAAAACTAATTTTTTTTTGTCGGATATTTTGTAAGATTTGTTAACCTCTAATATTTAATGAACTGTTTTACTTGATACAAAATAAAAAATTATCACATGATAATACAATAAATGTAAAACTTTTTGTGTGATTTTAAAAAATAAAATTAGCCATCAATATAAATAAATGGCAGAGGACAAACAAATTGATAATCCATAACATTGTAAAATTTTAATAAACTATTTCAATTCGTGGTCGAAGTAAAAAAAATTATTACCAGAGCCATTACCAAAACCATCAGATACAGAATTCCTAATCTAAACATACATAGAACGATCCGTAAGATAGGAGAATATCGATTGAACAAGATCGACCTTAAAACCCATAAAGGACAGTTTATTTTTTAAAAAATGCCAAAATCAAGTGAATCAAAGGCCTTGGAGAAATCGGTGTAAATGACATCAAGTTGACAATTAGACTCAAAAGCGGAAATAATGTTGCTAGTTAAACAATACAAATTAGAAAGAGTTGATCTACGAGGGAAAAAGCCATGCTGAGCAACATTGATAAATCCACTAACTAGCGAAAAGATCTTCTTATGGATGACAATCTCAAAAACTTTGGTAAACTGACTTAAAATAGCAATAGGCCTCTAATTTTGACAAATTCTGAAGCACCTTTCTTATGAACAGGAATAACCTTTGTATTTATATAGCTATTCCAATCACTGAGCTAAAGATAGAATAAAAGAAATTGTGCCTGATTGGAAACTGTAAACCTAACGTCCCATAGAACGTAACACTCAGCGCCTAATGCATTTTACTACTGCCGTGAGGATATGCTGCGCGGTCGGCAATAATTTTCGGATGTTCGGTGAAACGTAATTGCACTCGCGTAGAAAACACTAAATTTTCAACCGAAGTTCGGTGTTCAGTTCTCATGCGATATTGATTCACCAATCAAGTCTCGAGGAAGAATTTATTTTTATTCAGCATTTCCTGTTGCCACTCGAGACCTGAAAAGTGCTCCGTACCAGAGAAAAAAATTATATATATTATATATATATAATATATATATATATATATTATATATATATATATATATATTATATATATATATATATATATATATATATATATATATATATATATATATTATATATATATATATATATATATATATATAATATATATATATATATATATATAATATATATATATTATTGTATTGGTATTGGTGATTTATTAAAATTCTGTCATCGACGAAAAAAGGCCCCTTATAAAAATAGTATAATGAGCAAGAAAATGGAATTAAAGAAAAGGAATAATGAAAACTAGCCAATCACAAAATTCCGCGCGAATAAGATTTCGTAAATAATTTTTTATTTATTTGGGGGGGTGGAGCCGATTATATTCCACGCGTGCTATCTAACAATAAGTATTTATGTAAACATTTTATTTTTAAGAGTTTTAGTTTTCTTACATTATCCAAGTAAAAATAAGTGTACTTCATCTCGGGAGTTTTCGCGCTTTTTCTCTAACATCATATTTTATAAGAGCAAGATTGGATAATAAGAGTAAGTTATAAACTTCTATATTTAATTAATAAGTTCTTATTAACAAGATTTTCTTGCAATTGCCTCAATGATATTTTTAAAAAAAAGACTTATAATCATCTTTCAGACTTATAATATTTGTGAAGGTGTGGCATTTTAAAGACTATCATGTAGGCTAGGTTAGTTTGAATTATCGTCGCAATAAAGCTGGGGGTCCCGTGTTAGGTTGACCACCTAACCGGGATATATATGCCTAGCACCCCAGAGCCCTTGGTCACGAAAGCTAAATTGGGCACGATAGGCCTTGGCCCAATAATGGGCTGTTGCGCCGAGGAGTTTAGTTTAATTAATTAGTTAGTTTCTACAAATTACTATGTGATTTTCAAGATATACAGTCATTGTTTGCCTTGTTTATATGTTGGCTACTTCGCATCTTCAAAAATTGTGTAAACTAACTTTTTATTTATTATTTTTCTAAAATAGTTTGCTAATACCTGTTCCCCAAACCTGTTGTTGTATACACTAATTTATAAAAGCATTAATTATCTATTTAACAACATTTAGTATATTAGGTTAGTTTGAATTATCGTCGCACTAGAGCTACACGAGGGCCATTGGCGACGGGCGTCATAATTTAGAACCACAATTAAGTGACGAGAAGACGCCTGAGTAGGCACCTAACGCAACCGTTAAGGGTGACATCGTACGCAGTGTCGGGACTTAGGAAAATATTTAACGTTCACTCTCTCTACACGGGGGAATTAGTCGTCGGACATTTTTGGCTGCACGGGACGTTTTATAGGTCGGCAGCTATTTTGACGATACCCGGACCCGAACCTGGGACCTTCCGCATGCAAGGCCGAACGCCGTAACTGACTGAGCTCCCCAGCCCAAATTAAAACAGTAGTATGTAAAATAAGAAGTAATGTAAGTTCATAAATAGTAATTAGTAAAAAAAAATAATAGTAAAAATCTGTATTTACCATGGAGAATTAAATGGAAAAATAATTTTAATTAAAAGTCACTTTATGATTAAAATTAATTTCAATTAAAAGTCATTTATAATTAAAAAACTAATTTAAATTAAAAATATTTTGAATTAGAAATAATTCTAATCAAAAATGATTAAAATTAAAATAATTTTAATTGAAAAATAAGATTAAAAATTGACAACAAAAATGTGTATGTTGAAATTTCCCACGGAAGAGGATACATGCTAGCCTCCGCTCTATAAGGGATTTTCGAGAAAATCGCGCATGCGCAAAGGGTAGCTGAAATAGAACGTTTTTGGTTTTTAAGGTATTGCTGAAAAATGAAAAAAAGATATGGACTTTAAATTCGTTTTAGAAGTTCCAAGTACCTGGAAGATGTCATAATAAGGTTTTTGAGAAAGTAGCGCATGCGCAAATAGAAAATATAGACCATATCATAGAACTTTTTCGGTTTTAAAATTATTGAAATTACCTTACAGGGCATATAATTATCTTTGAATGTATTGATTTGTTGAGTGTTAGTTAAAAGTCATGAAGTGTTACATAACCCTAGTGTTTTTTGGATTTTTCCGGCATACGCTATAATTCTCAGGTGGCACAAACACCTAAAACCTTAAAGAACATGTCAATACAAACACAAAAATGTATATGCCCCCCCCCCCCCCCCCCCAGGTATATACCAGCCCTCGCTCTATGTACCTTGCATAACTTTTTACTTTTGAACTTCCTGGATCCAATTTTTACGTAAGAAACATCTATAAACACTACATTTTAGCTAAAAAAAACCCTTTTAAATTATGTGCAAAATTAAAAATTGTCATTAAATTTTACTTATTTTCAAATTCCTACTGCTCTTCGCTTTTTTAATTTGGTGCAATCAAAAATGTATTAGAGGTTGTTTCTTAATATCTTAATAGAAGTATGCATTCCAATTTTGGTTAACATACTACTTCTGTTTTGAAAAAAAAATATTAACGTAAAAACCAGAGATTATCACGGAGAAAAAACGAATTTTCAACTTTAAACATTGTTTACGAAAAATCAAATGCCAAAATAACCAAAAGAATGCATACTTTTATTAAAAATACTATTTTGTATTTAAAAAAAAGTAAAGAAAGCAGTTCAAAGTGCTGTAGTTAAAAAGCCTTAGCATTTTGAACTAGTTCAAAATCTGAAAATCTCGTCCGGAGATATTAGCCTCTAAGTTTCATTTTAACGTTACGAGAATACAAAGTAATTGAATCAAATTATTCATAACTCTTTGGTTAATATTAATTTTATTATCAGGATTGCTGTGAATTGTAGATTATTAGCTGTAGTATGTTTCCATGTAATAAAACGAAAAAGTGAACTCTGCAGCAGAAAAGTTTAACGTAAACATTTTAGCAAGTTGGTGGTGAGTAGAAGATTGAGGAAATCATGTTCTGGGTGGTCAATTTTTAAATTGTCTTTCACCGTTGAACATTGCTTTTTGTTGTGAAATTTCTAATCTAACAGGGACCGACGACTGAGGATCTCAAAATTCTACTTTCGCCTGGCCATGCGGAAAACCCCAAGACAAAGAATAAGTTTTGTTATCTTTTTCAGTAGCTTGAAGGAAGGAAAGAGGGGTCGAAGGGTCATACATCTTACGCCTCCGGATACCCCCCCCCCCTTTTTCTTAGAATACGGAGGTTTAAAATCTCCATGTCCAGTACTATGTTTGATTGACGTAGTCAATCATGATGTTCAGCTATGTGGTTGATTGGATTTGGGAAAGGTTGGTCTTAGTGATATGTGAAGAGGTCAGTAAGCCTCACCCACTGAAAGCTGCTTTTGAGTACCATGTGGTGAGATTTTAGTTTTGAAATCACTAGGGTAGGGAACAGTCTTAATTAACATTTGAAGCGAAGGTTTCTGTATAGAATTCTCCCAGAGCCTAAACTTTAAGATAATACTTCATATGATCATTTATATAGTATGATTAGCGAGTTCACTCACCGAACTTTGCGCAAAACCTAACCACGATGATGTGTAATGGAGTTTCGGCCTGAGCGTGAAAACGGCAGTCTCAACAGCCAGTTGAACTGTCATTGATAATCGCACTTCTTTCATTGCGAAGAGAGGATGGCTGGAACTCGATCTGAGTAGTTTCAAATAATAAAAGTAATATTATCTTTCAAGGATATGCATTAACTTTATGGGACTGACAATCCGTTTTAAAGTAATAAAAAATTGCTCTTCCCCCATTTTAAAATTATTCAGAAAATAATATTTACATCTAATTATATTTACTAAGCTACCAGTAGTTCTTTTTCAACAACAGAAATATAAAATTGGTTGGCATTTCATTATATATGTTGTTTGGTTTGTCTTCAAAAATTGCTGGTTCTTGTTAGAAGGACTGGTACTGTATAGAATTAGCGAGAATACTCCCATGGCGTAAGGTGGGGTATTGGATCCCTGGGTGAGGGATTGGAGTGTTCCTCGGCTTGATCTGGTTATCATGTAGGGCACAGATAATATACGCTAACGCGCTACAGATCGTCAACTTCGACCGGTTTTGGACGCACTCCGGAGCGCTCCTATGGGCAGCGAAATGGTGGAATTACAGACGGAGATATGGAGGGAGGTGAAAAAGAAGAAAAATAGTGGCGCCATCTGGAAAAAGAATTGCAAAAATTTTCCCTCCCAAAGAGGGAGGGAAAAATATGTCGGGGGAAGCCAGGATTTGAACCGGGGGCTACTGGACAAAATTCGCGCACTCTACCACTGAACCACGGAAGCTTGTCAGAGGACCGTGATTCAAAGTTTAGGTACTGATTCTTATGACTATCGTCTTTATTAGTTATGTTTATTGAAAATGGATAATAAGAGGAAAATAAAAGATATAAAATAAGTAACACACTTATTTTATACTTGCATTTATTTTTTTACACAATATTTTTTATTTTTTTACACAATGCAATATTTTTCTTGCATACATAATTGAACTCAATAGAATTTTATCATGAATAAAATTAAAACGTTTTACATAATTGTAACTTAATAGAATTTTATCATGAATAAAATTAAAAGTTTTTTTTATTTCATTTTCATGATAACTTATAGTGTTAAAATTTTTAATTTCTTAACTTTTTAGACAAATATAGTATTCTTAGTAAAATGCAACGATAAATTAGAAAAAAACTAGTTTCAAAGAAGAAATTTTTTTTTTTTTAAAGAGAATACTTAAAACTTAATTATTTTCTAACATATTATTTAATTAATAAAACAAAAAAACTCTTTTAAATAGATAATGCATAAAGATGAATACAATTATTATTTTACATTGTTAGTTAACGAAACTTTGTTTTATTATTCTTTGTTTATTAAACAATTACTTTATACTTGCATTTCTTTTTTTACACAATGCACAATATTTTTCTTGCATACATAATTGAACTCAATAGAATTTTATCATGAATAAAATAAAAAAAGTTTTTTTTTAATATTTTATTTTCATGATAACTTATAGAGTTATAATTTTTAATTTCTTACCTTTTTATACAAATATAATATTCTTAGTAAATGCAACGATAAATTAGAAAAAGCTTGAGTTTCAAAGAAAATAATTTTTCAAAATTTTTAAACAAGGGATTACCTAAAACTTAATATAATAGCATTCTAAAGTAGTATTTAATTAATAAAACAAAAAAATTGAGGTAAACCTTTTTATTCGCGCCATTCGAATCTATTATAAAAAACAAAACTATAAATAGCTAATGCAAAAAGATGAATACAATTATTGTTTTAAATTGTTAGTTAACGAAACTTTGTCTAGTTATATGTTTGTTCTTTTATATGTTTTTAAAATTATTTTCGTTTAAAATTGTGTAGATACGAAAGCCTTTACTAATATTTTAAAAGTTTTGTTTTAAAAATTATTGTAATGTCAATTAATCTATTTTTTCACTGAAAGCTAAATTAAAATATAATTATAACTTTTTAAATTTTTTTTTTGTATGTTTTATTACTACATTTTTTTAAATATATATTTTTAAAAAAGTATTTTTATATTTTAAATGGAAATGTTAAATGCACATTTCGTTTTATAAAATATTTTATAAACTACAATATTTCTTAAATATATTTAAAATTGTAATTTCAAGATACTTTTATTCATATATTTTTTTTAATAAAATATTGTATTTAACTTATCCACAATTTTACATTCTTTATATTTCTTATTTCATATCATAAACATCTTTCACAAAAATATTTCGACTCTAATTTTTAAATAACTTTAAATGTTATGCTCTTATTAGTTTTTTTATTATTATTTTAATCAATACAATAATTAAATAAAGTAATCGAACATGCTTTTGTATATAAATAATAATAATGCACACGTTTACAGTTGCACACACATAATAATTGACGATCGAATCTCTTCTTAGCGAAGCTATATTTACTCTATAGACGGAGCGGAAAAGAAACCCACAGAAACTAGTTCCAAAAGGGAGTTGGGGGATGGAGAAAAAGAGTAAAGAAACAAATCAAAGATTTAGTTATTTTCGCTGCCGACAGGGTCGCACAAACTGGTGGACTGTCTGTAGCCCCGAAGGGGTATATTGTCTGTGATGTAGGGGTTCGGAAAGTGGGTGGAAATACCAGGAAATTCTTAGTTGTTGTTAATAGATGTTTTTGCATCCCCTCTCTGGCCAAAGAAGAAAAAGGATTTAGGGTAACTCATGTGGATGTGCTTCCGAGGTCCAATGTTTCGTTTCGGAGGATGCTTTTGGTGAAAGTCTTCAAAAAATTACAGTGTATTTTCTAAAGTTTGGTTCTTAGTTATCACAAAAAGTGTTTATTTTAATTACTTAAAACAAACCTTTTATTGCCTTTATAAAACAACGCTGAATAAATTTATAGCTAGTCTTTAAAACAAAAGAATACCCATTTTGGGATTTAATTTAAATATAAAATGAAATGTTAATTGATCTGAAAAAACAGGTGGTATGCTCGAGACCATTATTTTTCTGTTGAGAACGTTTGAAAAATAACAAATAGTTCATTTTTAATGTGGGTTTCGAAAATTAAAGAATTGTTATTTTGGTAAATGGGTCTCATAGAAGCGGTATCCTTAAACTGTTTTCGCAGATTACTGCTACTAGAACGTTATATAAAGAAAGCTAACAATATCTTACTAATATGAATATATTGCCTTTTGAATTTGAACCATTGCAATCAACTTCGCGCAACCAACATTTATCTGGTTATCTCTCAAATAAAAAGTATTATGGTTCAAAATAGTTAAAAATTAAACGGCAAAAACAAATGCACATAACATACTGGAGTCTGGAACCTATGCAACTCGGATTTGATTTCGATTCCAATAAGACAAGTTATTCCAAGACTTGGTTGTAAATCACCCTACCTTCATATATTTTCCTCCCTACTTCCGAATATTAAATTTCACCAAGCTTCGTTCGTCTGTTTTCATACTGACTTGTGTATCTCGGGAAGATAGTCTTTGTGTTCTTACCGAATCATGTGAATTTACATAGTACATACAATACAACTGTTTACTTGATTTAATTTCCACTAAACACCTATGAAAGGAGTATATTTTATTCGATTTTCGACTGCATTCGATTAGCGCTGATTTAAGTGCGACCTGTTTACTAGGGTATGTCAGTTTTACACAAATATACGACTGATACTTGTCAGCTACTTCAGAATCGGTATATTTTTGAAAAGTTTGAACATTCTCGTTAATACCTGCAGAATTGTTTGTTCGAGATCTTAAAAAATTGAATCATGGATAGCCTTTGCGAATTAAAACATTTGTCAATTTACATAGTACAACTGTATATCTGATTTAACTCACACCGAACACCTCTGCAAGGAGTATATTTCATTCATAATATGTTTATCCCTTTACAATTTGAAACTCTTTGGTAGAAATTCCCTTCAGATGGCGCTGATTTAAGTGTGACCTGTTTACTAGGGTATGTCAGTTTTACACAAATATACGACTGATACTTGTCAGCTCCGGAAAAAAAGTTAACTAATATGCGTTATTTTTTAGCTTTTAACTTTCAGATTGGTGGCACGGTTTATAAGAACATAAATAATATAATACACCCTGTTATAGCGTCGTTCAAAGGACCCGATAACCGATTACCCAACCCCAAGGGTCCGACCCGATAACCCAAGGGTAACCGATTTCGTGATGTTTATGACGAAAAAGCGAGTAAAGTTATAAACGTGACTGAATATTAAGTGTGGTAAATCATGTAAACTACGTATAATGTACTCATATTATTAATTAAAGTTATAAAATGACATCTATTGAATATATTTTAAGTCCATGTGCTATTATAGTAGTTGTTTAATTCCTCCTTCTTCGGGTAATTATATTTTCAGGTATATTTGAGAATTTTCGACTCTTGGCATCATTTGGTGAATAAAATATTTATAATTTAAATAGTGTAAACGAAATTAAGAAGGCATTCTGTATGGCATATCAAAATATTTATGATCCTTATAACCGTGGAATTTTTAAAAATTGTCGTTATTAGCAAAATATTATAACATTATAAGGTCTAGAGGCAAATCCGAACATTTGGCATTATAAACGAGCTGTTGTTGTAACCGAGTTCGACGATACTATAAGTGAACAAGTATATATTCGACTATAACCCTTTACGACACCTTCAGATGGCGCTGATTTAAGGTTATGCGACTATATGTTAAGAGTTTTATCGAAAAAGTTGTCTTAAACTGAATCAATGCCAGCGACTCCTTAAGAAATACGTCATTTTTAATACAAATAAAGGACTGATACAAGTAAGCTGCTGATTTTTCTCGATTTCGGGGTAAACCTTTTTCAAAGATTGCATTAACACCACACACAAACATTAGAAAATACGAAAGAAATGCAAGATACATTACTTGTGCAGCTAACTTTGATTTCACATAGTAGTGCTATAGGTTACTAGAGGGCGTTGCTTCTGTATAATTGTTTGCTTACGTTCTAGTATTGGTTCGGTTTTAGCTAAACAAATATCTTGCATTGCATTGTTTTTTGTTGAATTTTATCAAAATTATTTCAATTCGTTATGAAAGTCATTTAAAGTTATGGCTTACTGCTGTGTTCCCATCTGCACATCAAAATTTATAACCATTCGAATCGTCAAAAGGTGTCGACGCACTGTCGCCGAAGGCGACAAACCGTCCTGTAGGGCTAATATCGTTGGAAACCTCAACGCATAGGATAGACATGATGTTGGGTTGGGATGACGGTAGAAAAGTCAGCTAAGGAGCAAGCATATTGAGCAGTGCCATCATTTTCTCCTCCTTGCTGGTGGTGGCTGCTAGGACGGCAGCGTTCTTTAAATATAACCATTGTACTGCACACCAAATTTAAACCATGCGCTCCCCTAATAGCCCTGTCCACTCTGACGTCACCTGACGGAATCCTAAGGATAAACAGACTTAACTGTTATAATTTTTAACTGTTTGTGCCGTGCTTATTTGATTTTCATTATTTTCGGAATTGAATTTTGAAATCTCCACATTTAATTAGACATCTTTTTTCAAAAGAAGAAAGTTGAGTATTTTTTCGACAGCTAGCGTTGCCAAGGGCGTATCCAGGATCTGATTTAAGGGGGAGGGGGGCAGGCAACATTAGGGGCCCCTATTTTCTTAATTTTGGATTGGATGAGCCCCTTCTTTAGGGAATTATCCTTTGAACCCCCCCCCCCCCCCCCTAGTTAACTCATGTGGTTTTTACTTATCCAATCAAATATCAATTGCTTAATGCGAATAAATTTTTTAAAAATAAAATCGATTATAACATTTATTTATCTTATACAACATATTATAATTAAAACGTTATTTTACTAATAAATTAAATTACTAGTTAATTATTAACTAATAAATAATTAAATAATTACTAGTAATTAATTAATTATTACATAATTATAATAATTAAATAATTACTAGTTAATTATTAACTAATAAATAATTAAATTATTACTAGTTAATTATTAACTAATAAATAATTACTAGTTTAATTATTATTAATTACTAATTAAATGAATAGGAATGTTTCAGATGATGTAACGCTTTTTTTTTATTTGTATGCGTACTGGATTTCCTCGGTTGCTTCGGTTTCACTCTCAAAATGACCGATTTAGATGAAAATAATTGTTTCTTTCTATGCAAGCTTTCTTAACACGTCTTGATCAACCAACAGCACAGCAAGAAATTGGCATTTAAAAATTTATTAAGAAAAATATTCTTAGAAAACTTATTTTCGAATACCAAAACATAAGTAATTCCAGGCAACAAACTGTTGGAGTTGGGGCTATTGCCATCCACGACATGAAACAACCCCACACTACACTTATTACCTTACATTTATTAAGACTTAATTTAGAACTAAATTTTAAATGACTAAATTTTAAAATTACTTTGTATTACTTTGATTTTTTTAAATAAATTTAAGCTTACAAATTATTAAAATTCTAATACTACCTTGAAAAAATTTAATTTTTGTCTATTAAAGATTGATAGAGCACTTTCGCCGCCGAACATTCTTGTTGTCAACGAAATGAGTATATTAAAATATGCAATCAATTGGAAACTGTTTAATGAACCAGACAGAAGATAACTAATTTTCATGTTATATCTCTCTTTCTCATCCTTACTCAAGTGCTCTAAGCTCCATTGCGAAATTATATCTGAAAAACGCTCGAAATTCTGATCAAAAGAAAAGATTAGCACAGTAACAAATGGCCAACATGTGGTTTGTTTATCCTTAGAGATGGTTGCTATGATGGTTGCTATGAGGCAGTTGCCACTCGCTGGACAACCCTATTGTTTTGAGGAGTGTCGACTCATTAACCATTATACATCCAGAATTGAATATTATTCAGAATGAAATGCTAAAATGTAAAGGAAAAAGTCTTAATTTTTTGACTAAAATGTAACTTTTTTTTTCAAATAACTTTTGAATAAAATAACAATAAATAATTTTTTTTAAACTTTATTTGTTTCGTTCAATTTTTAACATTATAAAATGCTGGCATGAAGAATTTAGGGCCAATTCATTTAATAAAATTGTTTCAGAATGAATTTTATTTTTACCATGTTTTTGATATTTTCATTTAAATACAACAAACATTATTTAATTCTTCAAAAGCGCCATGATGGTTTATTTGTTTTTAGTAGGCTATATTTATTGATGTTTCTGTATCGTGTTTGCCATCCGACTCGAAATAGCGGGGCGAAGAGGTCGCCCGCTTCCCCATCTCCCCAATGGCAATGTTTGAGTCCCCCTGCGGCTCCTTCTCATCGGCCGAGTCGATAAACGAAGACTCCAGTCTGGGCCATGATGGCTCGCCTTTCACTGTCACTCAATTCCCCCCCCCCCCCCCACACACACAAAGAGATCTTCCCATGCGCCAGAATAGGATACACTGGCGATGGACGCGCCAAAGTCTGCTAACCCCAGTTAGAGCCAAGGTGGCTCTCAACGTCCTTTACCGTCTGTAAAATCCTTGAACGAGGGACGAAGCGAATCTCGAGATGTCTGCATGCGTCGGCATAGCATTACCACAGACTTGAGGGCTTTTACCTTTTTGATTGTAGCCAAGAGTGAGCTGTTAGAGACTCTCAAACCAGGAGAAGAGCAGTCCCGCTGCTTCACAACAAGAGCAATATATGGATTGCCCTGTACCTCTTCACATCAACGGAATCCTGGAGACACTACACAAGTTTGTTATGAAATGTTCTTCCTCAAACTGCTTTTGAATCGGCATTAATTCTCATTAAAACTTCTTTTTTTTTTAAATCGTTTTTAAGTGCTTATCAAGGAATTAAAAAACTAGCAGAAAAAAATTAAGTTTCTCTTCAACAGCTTAACAGCACACAGAATTCAATTTTTTTTCAAAAACCCCATAATAAGTCTAAGAAATCATAGTTTTCGAGAAATAGAAAAAAACAACGGGGTTCTCCCCGAAATGCTATATTCGGTTGCTTCCTATGGCTGTGCAAATAACTGGATTAATAAGATTCAGATTACGGGTTCGAGCCCCGGCTGAGGCGTCAGGTTTTCTGGATACTGGATGTGAATATCATGGGCAGGGCCGTAACTTATAGGGGGGGGGAGGGGGGAGAGCCTCCCCCCCCCCAATAATTTTACAAAGGGCGCCACTTTGGGCGCCGTTAGGCGCCCAAAAAGGCGCCCTCTTTAACTTTTTTAACAATTCACTTTTTAAACAATTATTTAACAATAATACGTAATTGTATCATTATTTTATTTTCTTATTTCCCCTCAATAATTTTTTAGAGTGCTATTTTAGCTTAAAATGGCACCATGTGAATGGCGCCCTCCCTAAGATTTTATAATAAACAACAGAAGCTTAAACTGGTATGAAGAACATACTGGTATTTTTTAAAAATAACGGAAATCTTTCACTCGAATTATTCTTCCACTAAACACCTATGAAAGGAGTATATTTTATTCGATTTTCGACTGCATTCGATTAGCGCTGATTTAAGTGCGACCTGTTTACTAGGGTATGTCAGTTTTACACAAATATACGACTGATACTTGTCAGCTACTTCAGAATCGGTATATTTTTGAAAAGTTTGAACATTCTCGTTAATACCTGCAGAATTGTTTGTTCGAGATCTTAAAAAATTGAATCATGGATAGCCTTTGCGAATTAAAACATTTGTCAATTTACATAGTACAACTGTATATCTGATTTAACTCACACCGAACACCTCTGCAAGGAGTATATTTCATTCATAATATGTTTATCCCTTTACAATTTGAAACTCTTTGGTAGAAATTCCCTTCAGATGGCGCTGATTTAAGTGTGACCTGTTTACTAGGGTATGTCAGTTTTACACAAATATACGACTGATACTTGTCAGCTCCGGAAAAAAAGTTAACTAATATGCGTTATTTTTTAGCTTTTAACTTTCAGATTGGTGGCACGGTTTATAAGAACATAAATAATATAATACACCCTGTTATAGCGTCGTTCAAAGGACCCGATAACCGATTACCCAACCCCAAGGGTCCGACCCGATAACCCAAGGGTAACCGATTTCGTGATGTTTATGACGAAAAAGCGAGTAAAGTTATAAACGTGACTGAATATTAAGTGTGGTAAATCATGTAAACTACGTATAATGTACTCATATTATTAATTAAAGTTATAAAATGACATCTATTGAATATATTTTAAGTCCATGTGCTATTATAGTAGTTGTTTAATTCCTCCTTCTTCGGGTAATTATATTTTCAGGTATATTTGAGAATTTTCGACTCTTGGCATCATTTGGTGAATAAAATATTTATAATTTAAATAGTGTAAACGAAATTAAGAAGGCATTCTGTATGGCATATCAAAATATTTATGATCCTTATAACCGTGGAATTTTTAAAAATTGTCGTTATTAGCAAAATATTATAACATTATAAGGTCTAGAGGCAAATCCGAACATTTGGCATTATAAACGAGCTGTTGTTGTAACCGAGTTCGACGATACTATAAGTGAACAAGTATATATTCGACTATAACCCTTTACGACACCTTCAGATGGCGCTGATTTAAGGTTATGCGACTATATGTTAAGAGTTTTATCGAAAAAGTTGTCTTAAACTGAATCAATGCCAGCGACTCCTTAAGAAATACGTCATTTTTAATACAAATAAAGGACTGATACAAGTAAGCTGCTGATTTTTCTCGATTTCGGGGTAAACCTTTTTCAAAGATTGCATTAACACCACACACAAACATTAGAAAATACGAAAGAAATGCAAGATACATTACTTGTGCAGCTAACTTTGATTTCACATAGTAGTGCTATAGGTTACTAGAGGGCGTTGCTTCTGTATAATTGTTTGCTTACGTTCTAGTATTGGTTCGGTTTTAGCTAAACAAATATCTTGCATTGCATTGTTTTTTGTTGAATTTTATCAAAATATTTCAATTCGTTATGAAAGTCATTTAAAGTTATGGCTTACTGCTGTGTTCCCATCTGCACATCAAAATTTATAACCATTCGAATCGTCAAAAGGTGTCGACGCACTGTCGCCGAAGGCGACAAACCGTCCTGTAGGGCTAATATCGTTGGAAACCTCAACGCATAGGATAGACATGATGTTGGGTTGGGATGACGGTAGAAAAGTCAGCTAAGGAGCAAGCATATTGAGCAGTGCCATCATTTTCTCCTCCTTGCTGGTGGTGGCTGCTAGGACGGCAGCGTTCTTTAAATATAACCATTGTACTGCACACCAAATTTAAACCATGCGCTCCCCTAATAGCCCTGTCCACTCTGACGTCACCTGACGGAATCCTAAGGATAAACAGACTTAACTGTTATAATTTTTAACTGTTTGTGCCGTGCTTATTTTATTTTCATTATTTTCGGAATTGAATTTTGAAATCTCCACATTTTATTAGACATCTTTTTTCAAAAGAAGAAAGTTGAGTATTTTTTCGACAGCTAGCGTTGCCAAGGGCGTATCCAGGATCTGATTTAAGGGGGAGGGGGGCAGGCAACATTAGGGGCCCCTATTTTCTTAATTTTGGATTGGATGAGCCCCTTCTTTAGGGAATTATCCTTTGAACCCCCCCCCCCCCCCTAGTTAACTCATGTGGTTTTTACTCATCCAATCAAATATCAATTGCTAAAAGCGAATAAATTTTTTAAAAATAAAATCGATTATAACATTTATTTATCTTATACAACTATAATTATTAACTAATAAATAATTACTAGTTAATTATTAACTAATAAATAATTAAATAATTACTAGTTAATTATTAACTAATAAATAATTAAATAATTACTAGTTAATTATTAACTAATAAATAATTACTAGTTTAATTATTATTAATTACTAATTAAATGAATGGGAATGTTTCAGATGATGTAACGCTTTTTTTTTATTTGTATGCGTACTGGATTTCCTCGGTTGCTTCGGTTTCACTCTCAAAATGACCGATTTAGATGAAAATAATTGTTTCTTTCTATGCAAGCTTTCTTAACACGTCTTGATCAACCAACAGCACAGCAAGAAATTGGCATTTAAAAATTTATTAAGAAAAATATTCTTAGAAAACTTATTTTCGAATACCAAAACATAAGTAATTCAGGCAACAAACTGTTGGAGTTGGGGCTATTGCCATCCACGACATGAAACAACCCCACACTACACTTATTACCTTACATTTATTAAGACTTAATTTAGAACTAAATTTTAAATGACTAAATTTTAAAATTATATTGTATTACTTTGATTTTTTTAAATAAATTTAAGCTTACAAATTATTAAAATTCTAATACTACCTTGAAAAAATTTAATTTTTGTCTATTAAAGATTGATAGAGCACTTTCGCCGCCGAACATTCTTGTTGTCAACGAAATGAGTATATTAAAATATGCAATCAATTGGAAACTGTTTAATGAACCAGACAGAAGATAACTAATTTTCATGTTATATCTCTCTTTCTCATCCTTACTCAAGTGCTCTAAGCTCCATTGCGAAATTATATCTGAAAAACGCTCGAAATTCTGATCAAAAGAAAAGATTAGCACAGTAACAAATGGCCAACATGTGGTTTGTTTATCCTTAGAGATGGTTGCTATGATGGTTGCTATGAGGCAGTTGCCACTCGCTGGACAACCCTATTGTTTTGAGGAGTGTCGACTCATTAACCATTATACATCCAGAATTGAATATTATTCAGAATGAAATGCTAAAATGTAAAGGAAAAAGTCTTAATTTTTTGACTAAAATGTAACTTTTTTTTCCAAATAACTTTTGAATAAAAAGCATTACATTGCAAAAGCATTAACATTATAAAATGCTGGCATGAAGAATTTAGGGCCAATTCATTTAATAAAATTGTTTCAGAATGAATTTTATTTTTACCATGTTTTTGATATTTTCATTTAAATACAACAAACATTATTTAATTCTTCAAAAGCGCCATGATGGTTTATTTGTTTTTAGTAGGCTATATTTATTGATGTTTCTGTATCGTGTTTGCCATCCGACTCGAAATAGCGGGGCGAAGAGGTCGCCCGCTTCCCCATCTCCCCAATGGCAATGTTTGAGTCCCCCTGCGGCTCCTTCTCATCGGCCGAGTCGATAAACGAAGACTCCAGTCTGGGCCATGATGGCTCGCCTTTCACTGTCACTCAATTCCCCCCCCCCCACACACACACAAAGAGATCTTCCCATGCGCCAGAATAGGATACACTGGCGATGGACGCGCCAAAGTCTGCTAACCCCAGTTAGAGCCAAGGTGGCTCTCAACGTCCTTTACCGTCTGTAAAATCCTTGAACGAGGGACGAAGCGAATCTCGAGATGTCTGCATGCGTCGGCATAGCATTACCACAGACTTGAGGGCTTTTACCTTTTTGATTGTAGCCAAGAGTGAGCTGTTAGAGACTCTCAAACCAGGAGAAGAGCAGTCCCGCTGCTTCACAACAAGAGCAATATATGGATTGCCCTGTACCTCTTCACATCAACGGAATCCTGGAGACACTACACAAGTTTGTTATGAAATGTTCTTCCTCAAACTGCTTTTGAATCGGCATTAATTCTCATTAAAACTTCTTTTTTTTTAAATCGTTTTTAAGTGCTTATCAAGGAATTTAAAAACTAGCAGAAAAAAATTAAGTTTCTCTTCAACAGCTTAACAGCACACAGAATTCAATTTTTTTTCAAAAACCCCATAATAAGTCTAAGAAATCATAGTTTTCGAGAAATAGAAAAAAACAACGGGGTTCTCCCCGAAATGCTATATTCGGTTGCTTCCTATGGCTGTGCAAATAACTGGATTAATAAGATTCAGATTACGGGTTCGAGCCCCGGCTGAGGCGTCAGGTTTTCTGGATACTGGATGTGAATATCATGGGCACACATGTCATATGATTATGTGGCATGTTAAAGATCCCTTGAGTACCCATTTGGCTTGGGTTCTCTCGGCACGCTTTAACATCCACATAGAGCTCAGATTCATTGTAATCTGAGCATCAAAATTGGTAGCGAGAGTCGCCTAGATGGTGCCACAAAAAAAATGGCTCTCAATACCGGGAAACATGCCGAGTCTGCAAAGGCTTAACACGACGATATTTTAGCCCCATTTTAAAATAAAAGCGTGTTAACACAGGATGAATTGATTAAAATCAAAAACCCGATTTTGATAAAATTGTGACATATGGGTTTTCTGAAAAAATTGATTCAAATAACTTTTACATAGCATTTATAGTTGGTACTGCATGCCTTAAAAAGTTAATATTTTTATTAATTTATAATTTCTTACAGGATGCTATGGATTTTCTTGTCGATATTCTAGGAAAACAGACAACCAACACAAGAAGCTTTTTTATGCAGCAAAGGACTAAAAATATATTTTTTTATAAATTGTATTCTTATAATATATCTAAGTATTTAAATTTAATTAATTTTCTTTGAATTTTCTTCTATAACAGGGTTCCCATGGATCCTTGAAAGTCCTAAAGACGTCCTTGATTTTTATTTTAAATTTCAAGGACCCTTTTATACTCCTTGATTTTTACCAAAAATCGTTAAAAAGTGCTTGATTTTTATTTTCGATTTCAAGTACCACTTAATTTTGACAAACAATCGTTGAAATGTCTTTGATTTTCTTCGTTCCTGACATTCAAATTTCAAGAAGTCATTTCTTAAAATAGTGCCAAGTCGGTACTAAATGGCACGCATAGCACTTCATCATTCTACAAAACTATGCTTACTAACCAGTTATATTTTCGACAAATCCTTCTGTGTTTTCCTTTGATATGGATTATGGTTGCCAAAACACATGGCGTTGGCGATATTTCCAACACTATTTTAATGTTAAAATTGCAGATGCAGATTTTTTTTGATTCTTTGTTATAGTAGATGCATCTTTTGTGTCATCACTGTTAATTATTATTTAATGATTTTTTATTCTATTATTTAGATATGTTTTGTTAAACAAAAATTTTTTTTAATTCTTTATTTCTGTTTGTCATTTATTTGATCTAAAAACTATTTTTTTGGTCATATTTTTTGTAAGATAACATATATACTAAGAGACTAATATTTCATGACCTTTTTACTAAATAGAAAATAAAAAATTATCACATATAATACACAATAAATGTGAAACTTTTTTATGTGTGGTTTTAAAAAATAATTAGCCATCAATATAAATAGCAGAGGACAAACAAATTGGTAATTTATAACATTGTAATTTTTTAATAAACTTTTTAATTTTTATAATAGTTTCATACTTTACATTCATACTGATGAAACAGGGTTCTTGTGAGTATCTATAAACACAAATTTGATCTAAAAAGAAACATTCAGCTTTCAACATTCTGCTGAAGGGACTTTGAGCAATACTTATCACAAAATTGGAATAACTAAACAGGGTTCCCAATAAGAAAAAAATTTAGTAAAATTGAGGGTCTTTCTTTAAGGATACGGGGTCCGATTCGTAAAGTTTCATTCTTAATTCAAAACTTTCCACAAATATAAATTTTGAAGTATGCTAGCTACAGCTGGACAATCATATTAAATTATTCATATAAAAGAGTATTATTTCAACTGTGATTTGAGTGTGACTTGAGGCATCTTAGCTGCGTCCCCCTTTCTCAAATACAAAAGTTGAACTTGAAATTTGTAGGCATTCTCAGAGAAAATTTAGGAGCTTACCAAACCAATTTCAAGTTAATGGGAACCCTTTAGTGTAGAATATATAACAAAGACTGAATTCATTATAGAAATACGCTAACTAAATATAAAATACTGCAACTTTGATGAAATTAGAATGAATACTTTTTAAACTATGAGACTAAAATATATTTGAGGAAATGTCTAAAACAATTGGGTAAATGTTTTTTTATCACAATTTCAATTTATGAGTATATAAACACTTATTTACAATATCAATTTGTGGTTGAAGTAATTAAAATGTATTCCAAATAACATTCATCCAAAATTTTAAAAATCTGTCAATAATACCTACAACTATAAATTATTACTCTAAATTTAATACATATGTAGTTAGACAGTTCCTATCACAAAAAATAAAGACGATTATGCACTTAAAACCAGTTAGATTTATTTTTACACTCGCTGACTATGCTACACAAATTTTGTATTAAGAAAGTTCTTGAATGTAAAATTTACAACATTAGTTTAACAGCAAAAAGGGTTTTGGATATAAAAAAAAGCCCATTTATTCAACTTGAAATATTATGCAGTACCTGCATTTGCAGATTGATTTCAAAAGTTGTGTTTATTAAATAAAACTACAATAGTAATTAGGTATTTTTTTTGTTCCAAAAAATTACACCTTTAGAATATTGGCAATGGATTAAAACATGTAAACGTTTCAGGAAAGAAACAGTATCCCTAAATTCAAAACGTGCCAATTACAATAACATTGTAAAATACACCCATTATGTTTTTTTAAACATTTTTAAATTCATAGTAAAATTAAATAGTCCTATTTCTGTATCGATATATTTTGTTAACAAATTAAAATGTATACTTATTTTATGAAAAAATCTAAACGATAATACTTTTTACGAGAGGTAAAATATGTTGTTTTTTAAAATAGATATAGCTATTCCAACAGGCTTGTTTCAGGTGACATATTTCCTTCCATCTTTCATTATTTTCTTCCTTTGATTGGTACTCTGTTCCCACGCGACATTGATTCACCAAGCGAGGTTCGAGGAAGAATTTATTTTTATTCAGCCTTTCTGTTGCCATTCAAGACCTGAAACATGCTAATTACTACTCCATACAAGAGAAGATAAAATGATGTCATAAACAAGTTTTTTTTAAACCATTAACATATTAAGTACGACAATTTTCCCCATCTTTTGTATATCATGATTTTTAGCTTCCACACTACGTATATAACGTAAAAAGTGGAAGGTTTTATAATCGTTCAGTTCGTCTGTCTGTCCGTCCGTCACCCACTTTCACAGAAAGAACCACAAGTCCCACAGACAAGTGGGATACGTCATTTTGAAGCAAAAAATCAGATTAGGCTACATTCCAAATTTCATTAAAAAATTTAAATTAGAAGTTTATTTAAAATTTAAATAACTAAAAATTTAATCTACATTGAAATAACATGCAAATTCCATTTTTATTCAATATTTTCATTGTTGCCATTTCGTTAAACGTACGAGAAACTTTATTTGAAAAAAAATACAAATATTTATTTATGTGATATAATTCAGTTTGGATTGTTGAAATATCACAATAGAGTTCTTTCGATGGTTCATTATATATGTATGAAGAAAGATGCATAGAAAATTCTAACTTGGCATAAAAATGTGCAGGAATGTGCGAGGAATATTACATATTTATTCTTTGAAATATAAATTAATTTTTGCAAACGATAAGTAATAATTATTGAATTTTCGAAATAAAATAAATGAAACTAGCCAAATTTGGCGTGTAAATGTTTAATATAGAATTAATGTTGTGTGTAACGCGTTTATTCCTGTTTTAAAACACAAATGTGTGGAAGCGGGTTAAGTGACAGATTCTGTTACAAACCTACTTTTTTATAATAGGCCCTTTCCCGTCAATCACAGAAATTTTAATAAGTTATCCACTTTTTAAATAAATCACCAATAACGTACAAATAGACTACAGATATATTTTTTATACAATTTCTACAGAAAAAACATTGGTACGACTTCATCATTACAACTCGTGCATCAAAGCAAAAATAGTCACAAGCGACCCAGCGATAACAAGGAATGGCAACCAGGTTTTGACGAACCCCCAAAAACTGACATATTTTGAATGTAACAATATCAACAAGGCCAGTTTTACCATGTTCCATGACATACTCCCATCATACTGCATGGTATTCAAAGCACAAGCTACATGGGAATGGCAATTATCACAGAAAAGGTTGTGCATGCGAGTTTTATATATTTCTGAAGCTTCAGAAACCCCCTTGTCGTAACCTTGTCTGCCGCCTTGGGCCTTTTCTGGGTGCAGTTGCCAATATTTTGTTGGTTTTCCAAAGGCCATTTCATCTTCTGACACATAGTATGGTCCTGGAAACATGAATAGCATATTATTAATTTTTTATTGCAAGGTTTTAAGTAGGGATTGGAAAGTTACTTTTTAAAAGTAACTGTTACAGTTACTTAATTAAAAAGTAAATGTCACAGTTACTTAATACAAAAAGTAACTGATTACAGCATAGATATCATATTTAAAGTATTAGATTGGCAGATCACGTGACCTCCAATGCTAACGACGGGACGCGCATGGAGACCAGAATAAGAGGGCAATGGGGCCAGTATTGCCACCAGTTTTAGGAGAAAAACACTACGAAAAAATAAAATTTAATTCTAAAATTACAAAATACCATAAAAATTTTAACTGTATTTTGGAATCTTTTTAGTGACTTTAAAAAAAACGTGAAACGCTGTGCTAGTATTTTTATGGTATGTTTTTGTAATTTTAGAATTAAATGGTATTTTTTCGTAGTGCTTTTCTCCTAAAACTGGTGGCAACACTGTCCCCATTGTCCTCTTATTCTGGTCTCCATGCGCGTCCCGTCGTTAGCATGGGAGGTCACGTGATCTGCCAATCTAATACTTTAACTATGATATCTATGGATTACAGTCAGTGGCGGATTTAGAACTTCAACATAGGGGGGCTAAGTCGATGGCTCAACTGCAAATAGAGGGGGGGCGGGGGGATTTCGCCCTATTATATCAAGAAACTTATTTTATATTTATTGTGTGAACTAATTAGTAAATACTTTAATTAGTTCATACTAATCTTCAATAATTAGTCACATTTTTATAGATTACCATAGATAGTTATTTAAAATAAGCACAATTTTTTTTTATTATTTTAAAAATTAAATATTTTTTTAATAATGTGAATTAATTTATAAAAATAATAATAATGTTAAGTTAATTATAAAAAAATAATTAGATGAAAATCAGCTAAATGTTGTATTGTAAAGTTATTTAATATGCATTAAATATATTTAACTGATATAACGTTTTTAATATTAACTGTATTAGGTTTTAAAACTTAAATTAATTTAAATTTTTTTAATTAAATTTAATTTGTTTAGTGTCTTAGCCACAAGTAACAAACTTTTAAACTAAGAAATTAATAACTAATTAAACCAGCGTATTTTAAGAATTTTACATTGGGCATTTTACCTTAGAAAATAGTTAGAATAGGGCGGAGGGAATAACAGGATAATCACTCGCGTGAAAATTTATTTTATAAGGTGGAAAAAAATAGACTTTATTAAATGAAAAATATTTTTTTAAAAATGAGCTCGGGCTCCTACTACACCCAAAAAAAGCATATTTAAAAAGACCAATTGAAAAAATAGCTAGTTCTGAAGCACGGAAAAATTTTCTTTTAACATTATAACGTAAAAAAAAAATTATTTTATTTCAAGTTTTGCTATAATTTTATTTGAAAAGTCAAATTATCGTTTTTAAAATCACTTAGCGGATATTCTATTCATACTAAGACATCAGTAAACATTATTAAACCAAAAACTAAATAAAACATGTTCAAATATCTGTAATAATTACTAGACAATTAACTAGAAAAAACCAAACATAAAATCATCACTGGGCGACATAAGTGCCGCCCTGTCTCTATGTTAAAAAAAATGCTCTGAATTTAACTCTCTAAAAATGAATTTAATTGAAAAAGAATTTTTTAAAATAATATAAACTTTATATGTATATATAATAGAAATAATATTTTCTTACCTTATTTCAATGACAAGGCAGTTTTAATTTCAAAAGAATCATTAAAAAAATTTTGTGAACCGTGATTTTGTATAATTTTAAATATTAAAAAAAACTACATAAAAAAAATTAGAAAACGGTGGAAAAACATGTCTGCCTCTTTAAAACATCTTGTAAAAGTAATTTTTTTAAAAGTTGGGAGGCTGAGAGACCCATGAGACTTACCCCCATAAATCTGCCACCGATTCCAGTTACTTTCGGAAATTTCAGGTTATAAGAAAAATCAAAATTTAGCCATCTTCATAGAAAAACTAGTCCAGCATTACCCCTGAATAAAGGTAAAAAACAAGTTCTAGAAGAACTAAAATAGTTGTCCGTCCAGACGGACAAAAAGTATGAAACATGGGTCTGAAAGTCTGAGGTCATATCTTTCTAACAAAAGAAGACTTTTTAAGATCAGATGGACAGAACAGATTTTGGCAGAAGGATACAGACAGGCAGATGGACATTATCAGCATATCAATACCTACTTTTTCAATTTTTTTTTTTTTGAATAAAAAAAAGTATAGTCTAATGAAAAATAAAAACAAATTACAAATAAACCAATTACACACATAACAAACATTACCTGCAAAGTCCCGAATTACACCAGAAGACATGGCAATGCCCATGTGGCCAATCAGGGGGCAGATCCAAGTAATGATTGGAATCGGAGTCCAGACAATGCAGAAAGGGTATCTTGACTTTTTGTGATCCATGAGTGGTTGATCACAATCAATGTCGGAATTGCTGCTTTTGAATTTCTCTTCTTTCATACCAATTTAATGTGGTCCTTGAAACTAAAAGAGTATCTTGATTTTTTATCAGGGTTTGAAATTAACTGTCGCTAGTCGTAAAATACAAGCAAGTCGTACAATTTTGCAACTCCAAAACAAAAAAATTTGCAGTTATCGCAACTACTTTTTTAAATTTCGTTTTTTTTCTCCGTGTGGAAGCCCAAGATCTCGCCGAAAATAATCATCTTGAAACCGCAAAATTTTTATCTTTAATTCGTCAGAATTCTCCTCTGTGATTCCAAAATAGCAATACTCCGAGTAAAATAGGTACAATAGAATAGCATTTCTACATAAATAAAAATAGCATTTTTTTCAATAAATATTTCTCTCAAAATTGCTCCTAGATATTGTGCATTTGCTCTTAGTTATTAAAGTTAATAGCACACATTTTTAGTTCCTTAGTTATAAAGTTAATAACACACTCCATTTTTAACACTGATTTTGATGTATAATTGATAGTTTGACTATAAAACAAAGTTTTATAAACGAAATTATGCACCCATAAGTTTTTCTACTACTAATACATTTAAATAAGGCACTGTATAGAAACCACTGGTTAATTTAACTTAATTACAGTAAACAAAAAAGTTTAAGTTTTTAAATTGAAAGCATTATTGAATCAAACTGCCACTTAAATAAAAACAAAAATGTGCCAGTGAGATATTACAACTTCAGAAATTAGAACATTTGAGGTATTTAAAAGTGATTTCTTTTAAATAAAAAATAGTAGTTTTATAAATAAAATATACAGCATGCTAATTAAGGGTTTTTTCAGGAAAATTCTAGATTGGGTTATTTTAGTTAAACGGTCAAGTAAAGAAAATACACGAATGTGATAAACATTAATGTTAATCTCTTCGATCATCGAATAATAGGCCTAAATTTATTGCTGAAAATGTTTATTTTTTGTCTCTTACAGCCAACCTTCATCTTTTTTTATTGAAATTAATTTGAAGAAAACCAAATTTAAGATAAGAAATTATCAAATGTTCAAATTTTCATCTACACTTATATACAGATTAAAAGCAATTAACATAAATTGATAGTTACCTTGACTTGCAATGCCTTTGAAGTTTGCTGCGAATATTAAACTTTTTAACCAAAGAAAATTGACCTATTATTCGGTTTACGAGCTAAAAGTTTGACAATAATACGCAGCGGCGAATGTAATGTAATCGTTTCCGACTGCCTATTTCTAGCCTCCTTTAAAGGCTTTAACACAGCTAAATACGCTTCGTAAGTTAAAACCCTAATCAAGTGACGAGGTCGACACCTGAGTGGGCACCCAACAAAACTTCGAGCGACATCGTACGCTAACACCGTCGGGACTTTCAACTCCACAGATTTAACGAGCACATTTATGTCAGTGTACTTGGGCACCCCGGTGATTTTTAGAGGGTTTTTTCCACCAGCACGAATATCGACTGTAAGTTCAGTTTTTCATTTCATAAAGACTTTCAACGATAATGAAATGTGTTGGCTTAGTAGTACTTGCAAAAAATATATATAATTGCAAAGTAAATCAATAAAAAAGTAAAATGATTACATATACATGTTCGTCGTTATTGCCGCTAGACGGCAATATTTTATTACTTTATACATTAATAAAGATTTGTTTTTTTAAGGACGGGGCATTATTATCTTCAATTTCAAATATTGCTTCTAATTATGGATATTAGAATATGGAACAACTCAGAAAAAAAGCCTCTCATTTTCCAGAACCAATGTTAGAAGATGACAAACCGAGAGTAGCATCTATCACTAAAATGCTATTTCTTAAAATATTGCACTTTTGGACAAAAAGTAATGTCATATTTGAATTTAGAGCGCAAATTTATATGAAATAAGTTCCGAAATTTACTGTACCGAAACAACTTGTTGACCGTTATAGCCATTGCAACATAAAAAAGCGCCATCTATAGTTATAAGTACAAGCCTGGCTCGATTTTTTTTTATTTAATTAAAAAAGTATATTTTTTAATAATTGCAAAAACTACATTAAAACAGTGTCTTAAAATTAAGCACTGAAGTAACTGCACTAGAAAAGCACAAAAATAACTGTGACTTAAAATTTTCATATGAACACCAAAAAAATTACATAATGTTATTTTTACATTCATAAAATATACTTATGTAGTACCAGTATTTTATAATAAACAGGTTTTTTATATAAAATATCTTTCGGTAATATGATCGTGCCTTAAACTAATGAGTAAGGAAAATAACGTACCTTGGTAACGCTTGGTGCTACCAAACGAAACTTGGTATCAATTTTTGGAGAGGCAAAGGTCGTCCTCTGGCGGCTCACCTACTTTCGTGAGCTACCGAGTTGTTGTGATCTGCCTCTAATTTTGAAATTGTAGACTTACCAAACACGGGAATGGAGTAACACGTTTCTTGTAAAGGTTACTTTTTTCAGGTATCGCCGTTAGATTTTTTCAAAAAGTGACTGTGTTTATTTAATAAATATTGTAAAATATCCGTGTACTGCGTTTCACGGATATTTTCGGCTTCGGTATAACTTGAAATTTCTAAAAGTAACTGCCATTTGTTACTTTTCGTATTAAGTAGCTGAATCGAGTTACTTTTCAGATTAAGTAACTGTAACAGAATTATTTTTTTATATTGAGTATCTGTAACAGAGTTACTTTTTAAAAGTAACTTTCCAATCCCTGTAAACAATCATCAGCGACGCTGATAATATGAACCCTTTCACTTCTAATGATTCAATGCTTGTGTTTTTATTTTCATATTAAACTAGCACTTATTTCAAATAATGTTTAAAAAATTGTCTATAAATTTATTTCTTTATGTATCGTCAAATGGAAGAATTATGACTTTTGAATATTAAAAGAAAATAAACAAGAATAGAAAATTAACGCAAAAGATAAGAAAGTTATAAAGCAAAAAAATGAACCGTAAATAAGCCTGGGAGAATCGAAAAATCGCAATAACTGAAATAGTAAACAAACGCTACCTAGTGTACACGTACGGCACAATCGCTCAGCCAATAGCAATTCAGCTCATTCAATACTCAGCTAATTCAAACAAGAACTAAAATAGACGATTTTTAAAATTATATATTTAATAACACAATTTTTTGTGTACATTTTAACCTAGATATTGGCCCGTCCGTGTTTAGGGCATCAGCCCAGAGATTCAAACTTCTCAGGAGTGCGGGGGTTCGAATCCCACCGACTGCCAGTCATCCTATAAATCGGATCCGTGCTGGAAATAGTAGAAAAATCCTCATCACGGATGGGCCCGAGTACACAGGGACAGACGTGCTCGTTAAATCTGTAGTCCAAAGTCCCGACGGCGTTAGCGTACGATGTCGCTCGAAGTTCCGTTGGGTGCCCGCTCAGGTGTCGACCTCGTCACTTGACCAGGATTCTAAATTACGAGGCGTTATTGGCTGTGTTAAAGCTCTTGAAGGAGGCTAGAAATAGGCAGCCGGAAACGATTACCTTACCTTACCTTAACCTAGATATTTGAAATCAGCGTTGTTTATTTTATCGAAAAAATGTATTTTTAGTGTGTTTTTAAAATATATGGGAATTGTCCATTCGACGTACCCTTCACCAATATGGGTTTCACCGCCGTACACCAATACCAAATACGAAAGCCACTCATCAATTATGTGAACAGACAAAAGAGTGTGATTTTTGCTAAAAAACATCTTTAAAGCCTATTTCTTTCTTCTGGAACACTAATATTTTCCAATGAACGTAAATTTAACCTTTCGAACCTTGGAAGCGATGGACGATTTAAAATATAGAGGGAAGCAGGGAAACTAGATCCTATAAACACCATTAACACCATCAAGTAAGGCGGTGGATCTATTCTCGTTTGGGGTTGTATGTCGACTGGAGGAGTTGGAGAGCTTGCTTTTATTTATGGTATTATGGACAAAGATTTATATTTTGGGATTTTAAAGGATATCTTGAAAAATGTGCTAGTAAGTTGGGGCTTGGGTCGAACTTCATATTCCAGCAGGACAATGACCCCAAGCATATAGTGAAGATTGTGCAGTTATACTTGCTGTACCATTGCAAGAAGCAATTACACACTCCAGCCCAGTCTCCAGACCTAAACGTCATCGAAAACTTGTGATCGCAATTAGAGAAAGCTGTACATGAACACGAAATCACGAGCACGAAATCACGGAATACCTCAAGATGGTTATGAGAGAAGAACGGACTAAAATTTCTGTTAAACCACTAACCCTTTCCGACCGAGCTATCACGATCGTGCGGGTATAAAAGAGAATGTTCAAGCTCTTCAAAAATATTGATACCGAAGCAGCTGACTTGTACCAGTCGTTATTTGTATAAAAAATGACTTTGTTTTTAAGGAGTTGCTGGCATTGATGCTGTTTAAGGCATTTTTTCGATAAAACTCTAAAATTTAGTCTCATAAACTTAAATCAGCGCCATCTGATAGCCGGTTTTAAAGGGCTAAAACACTAATGGATTCAATACTCAGAAGATTACAAGCTGTAATCCAATCAAAAGGCTATGCAACAAAATATTAATCTATACGTTAAAAGGAAATAAATAAAGGTGTATACTTAATTTTAGTGGCGTTGTTTTTCTTCTCGTCTCAGATCTTATTACTGTATATTGTCGCGTAGTCTTAAGAAGCACACGAGAACACGAGATATCTTAGGAGAGTCGAAGCTTTATTAATTCCGTACAAGAACAACCCAACTTGGGATAAGCAACTTGCTTATATACTGTGTAAAGAATTATGGGAAGTAAAGATATTTGCATATAAGTGACATTACATGAAATAATAATTTACATAATTCAAGAAAGTTATCAAATAATAAATAATGTATACTAAACAAATTAAAGGTAGAGAAGATGTGGGTTTCGAACCACTGTCTGATGCCCTTCCGTGTGTGCCATCGAGCACTGTGTCCTTACCCCCTCCTTAGGAGAACAGCGTCTCGCTGTCCTTAGGAATATTTCTTTGAACGCGATCTGGTTATGGGCCCAGTATAAGGGTTTGTCGTCTTGAGGGCATCAGTGTTCGGATCTTGATTGAGTCCAAAAATGGGTCTATCTGTGCCTCCGGTGGGTGATAGGGCTTTATCCGCAGTACGTGGACAATGTCTCTTGGCTTGCGTCTTTTGGACGACGGATCGAAATCCTGAACTTCATAGGTAACATCTGAGAGCCGGCGAAGCACTTGAAAGGGACCAAAATACCTATTTAGCAATTTCTCGGAGAGACCCACCTTGCGCACGGGAATGAAGATCCACACTAAATCACCAGGATGGTATAGAACTGAGCGGTGTTTCGAATCGTAGCGACGCTTGTCTTTTTCCTGTGCTGCAAGTGTACGAATTAGTGCCAGCTGGCGAGATTCCTCAGCAAAATTCAACATTTTGGTGACGTGTCAGATTTTCCTTCTTCAACAGAATATTGGAACATAGCGTCTAGTGTCGTTTCTGTCTCGCGCCCAAAAGTCAAGAAGAAATGGGTATGTCCGGTAGTATCTTGTTTGGAGGTGTTATACGGGAACGTTACGTATGGTAAAATGTCGTCCCAGTTTTTCTGTTCCACGTCTGTCTACGTACATAGAAAGCATGGTTGCTAGAGTTTTGTTAAAACGTTCTGTGCGTCCGTTCGTCTGTGGATGGTAAGCAGTGGTCATTCGATGAACAACGCTGCATTGTTGGTTGATTTCGGCAATGAGCTTTGATTGAAAAACTTGCCCCCGATCTGTAATGACGGATCTAGGAGCACCATGAGTCAAGAGAACCTCCTCTACGAAAAACTTTGCTACTTCTGGGGCTTCTGCTTTAGGAAGAGCTTTCGTGATAGCGTATCTTGTATCACGAGGATCCATTTGTTTCCGCTTTGAGATTTCGGGAATTGACCAAGAAGGTCCATGCCTATACGTTGGAATGGGGTTTTAGCTGGCGGTATGGGAACTAGGTTTCCCGGTGGGCCGAAGTGGAACGTCTTTGCGTCTTTGACATTCTTTACAATGCGTAACGTAGTGGCGCATGCTACGAAAAAGCCCCGGCCAGAAGAATCTCTTCCGAAGACGCTCATAAGTCCTCACGAAGCCCAGGTGTCCCGCAGTTGGTTCATCGTGCAAATGGCGAAGAATTTCCCTCCTCAATTTCTTTGGGATAACAGGTAGCCACTGTTTTCCGGATGGGTAAAGTTTTTCTTGCACAAGACGTTATTCACTAGAGAGATCCCGGCATTTGACATATCCGGGGAATTTTGACAATTTTTGATGTGCTCGGCAAGCTGTGGGTCTTGGCGTTGCTCTGATTCTAGGTCAGTTATCGCTGTCAGGGAGTCGGCATTAGATACGGCTTCATCAGGAACCGGATTTCGAGACAAACAATCTGCGTCAGCATGTTTTCTTCCACTTTTATGAATAATGGAAACGTCGTATTCTTGGAGCCTTAATGCCCATCTTGCTAATCACCCACGGGGATCCCGCAGATTTGCTAACCAACATAGAGAGTGATGATCCGTAATTATTTGAAACGTTTTTCCGAAGAGATAGGAACGAAATTTAGCTATCGCCCATATAGCTGCCAGGCATTCGCGTTCAGTTGTCGAATAGTTCCTTTCTGCTTTACACTGTAAAAAAAAATGTTCGATGTTGTATTTGATGTTCGAGTTTCGATGTGTGTATTCTTAGTGCATTATCGCCAATTCTACGATAGGGTAATAAGGACATTTTCCGTTTTTAGAAGGAAAAACCCGTTTTCAGAAGGAAAAAAACCGTTTTCGGTCTTACGGGAAAGTTCCGTTAAAATCAGTAATTTTCGTCCTCGATGTCCTCGAGTCCTCGATGCATATGCGATGGCTCGCTCTTTTCCTTCTTGCTGTTGGACCAACACTGCTCCTATTCCGTATCCACTTGCGTCCGTGTGTAATTCGGTTGGGGAGTTTTCGTCAAAAAGAGCTAAAATGGGTTTTGATATCAGAGCTTTCTTAAGATCGTCGAATGATTCAGCCTGATCCTTATTCCAGTAGAACTTAGTGTCACCCCTCAACAGCTCTTGAAGAGGTTTAGCCCGAGAACAAAAATCCCTTATGAACCTCCTAAAGTAAGAGCATAACCTCCAAAAAGCTCCTTACATCCTTTACTGACTGTGGAGTAGGGAAGTTATGGACGGCTTTGACTTTTTCGGGGTCAGGATTTACGCCCTGCCCTGATACCAGATGACCGAGAAGTATATTTTAGCTTAATATTATTTGTTTGCTTAAGAATAATTTGTACAGTTTTGCATACCTTCAAGAAATATAATCAAAGCAAAAAATGTTTTTATATTTTAATTGTTTTTATCTCCATTTTCAGAATGTTAAAACAATTAATATTTTTAATGGGTTTTAACCCTCTGGTCGGCTGTTACGGAATTTTTCTCCATTTGATTCCAACAATTCACAAAATTTATAAATAAACTTTAATAACAGCCGTACTAGAGCTGCTCTTCCCGTAGAGCACCGGAAGACGACCCCAAGCTGCAGGCCGCAAATTCTTATAGACTATTACGAGCTTTTGTTCAAATCTGAACTCACTAACAATATTTCCTTTTAGGACAATTTCGATGTGCAGAAAGGACGCTCCGCGTCGACGCTGCGAATTGTTAATTCGATCTCCGGTAGTTGAAAGATATTTTTATGGGAAAATATACTTTAACGTCTTTCTAAAACAAAATAAATATTTTTAAAAAATATATGTGTGTATTTAAACAATATAATTAAAAATATTACATGGAAAACAACTGTAGAATTTTGCCCATTCTTTGGATGCTTAGAGGGGCGTAATATTTGATTGTGCATGTATAGAAATTATTCAATAAATAACCAAAAACAGCTAACAAAATCCACTCTATTTAAAACTGATATAAATCAAAATACTAATGCTGCATTTAAAATCGCGTACTACTTTATTAATACTTATTTTGATTACAGAATTATTCCTTTTTTTTCAAAAAAGTGATTCAGACATTAAATAAGTTAAGAAAGCAAATAAAAAATACTCTTTTATGGAAATGATTTACTGTATAGGTACATGGATGATCAGTAATAAATAATCTCAAGTTTTTAATTTGTTATAACCGAACATATCAATTTTTTAAATATATTTAATTAAATAACATCGTATGATTCTGCTCTCGTACAATGTAAAAATCCACGGGAACAGGGGGGTCGGGGAACGCGCCATCTGGTGGCAGCCGTAGATTCCGAAACTAACTGCTCTGTGACACGCTTCTGATGTAAGCACAACACGATAAGAGCATCTATTGGTTACTGAGATATCCGTAAATAATTTAATCAAATGATAAGCACTCCTCGTAGTAGTTCATACTAGTTTGTTTGGCATAAAATATACTTGTATAAAAGAAATTTCAATAAACCTTGCTTAATTGGAGTTTGTAAGAACCGTGTTGTTGTTTTTTAAACATTTTTGTAACTTTCTGAAAGAAGCGACTCTACAGTAAAGTCGTTGATATACAAATACAAAAATTGTCGACCAACAACAGGCCAGAGGCCCAGCAAGGTTGGTCAGGTTGGTCAAGTCAAGTCAAGGTTGGATATTTTCACAAAACGTTTTAGGATATACAGTCCAGAAATAAGTTGCCCAACTTAGAGGCCTGTGCAGGATGCTGTATTGGTCAGAATGTGATAAAATTTGAGATACAGACACTTCAGATCATGCGCTCTCGATTTATTACCAAAAAATCAAAACGTTGCCGATAGGTGGCGCCTGCAGATCAAAAAGGCATTCTACAGTTGTTCTATATGCGAACCGTGGTTCTCCATAACACTTTCCATTCTTATTGTTGTGTTCCACAGCGGAACGCAGTAAATCTTCAGAAATTCATTGACCCTGCCGAACAATTAAGGTTTTCAGATCCGCCAGAGGCCCAGTGGCTTAATGGTAATGCTTCGCATTGCCACGCCACTGGTCCGGGGTTCTAATCCCGGATTGGGCGAGGCTGACCCCTCCTTTCATCCCTTAAATGGGTAGATAAAAATGGGGACCAAGCATGCTTGGGAAATAAACACTGGGGTTCCACGTGAGGCTGACCACCTTACCAGGACGATATGCCTACCACCCCAGAGCCCTGAGTCACCTAAGCTGAAATGGGCAGGGCAGGCCTTGGCCCACTAATGGGCTGTTGCGCCGAGGACGACTAGATTCTAAAAGGATAAGGTTTACCGGGAACGTCCAGAAACCTTGGCAGATGTGAAAGCTTCAATTGTTCGGAATTTGTGCGGTCTTTCTGCGTTCAACTGTGGAACACATAGCAATAAGAATGGGAAAAAATGTGGAGAACCACGGATCTCATGTAGAATGACTGTAGAATGCCTTTTTGATCTGCAGCGAAACCTATCGGCAACTTTTTGAAATATTTTGTAATAAATCGAGAGCGCATGATCTGAAGTGTCTGTATCTCAAATTTTATCACTTTCTGACCAATACAGCATCCTGTACAGGCCTCTGAGTTGGGCAACTTATTTCTGGACAACCCTGTACATTAAACCGTCTTTTTTGTATTTCAAGGAAGGCGGTCACTCTTCCGCTGGCATTCAGACAGGGTTGACCGTCTTTCGGACAAGGTTAACCGTCAAAAAGTAAAAAATGATCTTAACTTAAAGTTTATGAAAAGGGGAAACTTGTTATTCTCAGAAATGGGAATAACACAAAAATCTTAATTTCTTCGGTTGACTGAAGTTGTGATGTGATTTCTACAAATGTTCACGCAGGTGTACCTCTGGTTTGAATAGGTTAAAGAAGTACGCAATGCACTTTCAGTTCAGTGTAATTCTACATCACGCCCTCTTCGAACTCAAAGGCGTAATGCTTATTTTAATAATCCTATCAGGAAAATTTATTATGATAGCACAAAATGTTTTTCAATAACAAAACATATTTATTAACTGTTAACCGAAGTTGTGATGTGGATTCTCCAAGGCTTCACGAAAGTGTACATCTAGGCCGAAGACGCTTAAGGGGGAATAGCCCCGAGGAGCCAACTAAACGGGGCCGAGGGCGACATCTGGTGAAGATATCGGAACTGCTATAGAGGGAGGGTCAGATAATTTTGAGACCAGCAAATCACCATGTTCAATTCATTGATTGACGTTTTCATCCTAATTATCTCTGATTTCAACCGTTCTATAAATAACCGATTGGTCACTTTTAACTAACTTTTCTAAGCCCCTCCCTTGTAAACGCATCTTACAGTCCTTTCGATAAATTCCCGCCTTCACCCTGAGTGTAATTTCTCTCTCTGTGTCAGTAAAAATTCTGTCTATGTCTGTCTTACTTGGCGAAGGTTTATAAGCGGGTCTCTGACCAAGCACATAAACCTGAATATGTATGTCTACCAACCAACCTTCGAGAAGACGGGACGACACACTTAGTTTGCAGGTTAATTGAATAACGTTGCACTAAAGCTACACTTGCGCTTTAAGCAACGGTAATTACCCTTAAATTCTAGTTTTGGTCGTCATCAACCCAACCAAATCCAAATTATAAAGTGTCTGTTTGGAAATGAGTTATAGCTTTGTAATAATTTTTAATTATGTTGAAATGTGTAGGTTCTTTAGAAGCCATGTGAAATGATAGATATACAAAAATTTACTGCACTATATATATTCAAAAAAGATAATTTATATAAATAACAGATGAGTGCAAAAAATCAAGGCAGTTACAGTTCGTTGAAAATTTTATGTGTGACATATAAACTTTTATACCCGCCTACCTATTACTATTAGTCTCTGTTGGATGTCATCCCTAGTAATTTTTTTGGTCGGTACAAAAAGATTTTCTAGACATGACATCCAACAAAGAAAAACATTACTAGATAGGCCGGGTGTAATTTTTTCTGGTATTCTGATAATCAGCGCCGCTTCGGATAATTGGAGTTCTACTGTACGCGGTTTTAAAACACACAAACCTGAATATATATATCTACCAACCAACCAACGCGGTTTTAGAACTTAGATTAGAAATTAAACATCGCACACAAAATAGCTATACGTGAATTTTTGTCGACGTGCCTCGTAATTTTGAAACGCCGTCAAAAAGACGATGCTTATATCTGACTAGGAACCAATTCGCGATGTCATAGAAGACTATAGGCCGTTGCACCACAATGGAATTAACATGCACAAACCCTCTCACTCTAGACGGTATATATTTGATTTGATTGATGTTATGCTTTATAGGAGGACTACATTCGATCATCGTATCTCTAGGTTTGAAGGTCAACTTGATTACAGCTATACCTCCGAGAAGAATTTTATTTTACTATTCTTGGTTTCTTTTATATTTTAACTGACGTAACCTGCGTTTGCCTTGCATGCGGAAGGTCCCAAGCTCGGGACCGGGCATCGCCAAAATAAATTCTGACCTATAAACGGCCCGTGCAGCCCAAAATGCCCGACGAATAATTCCCCGTGTAGAGGGAGTGCACATTAATTATGTTCCAAAGTCCCAATGCTGTGTACGATGCCGCCCTTAACGGTTGCGTTGGGTGCCTACTCGGGTGTCGGCTCGTCACTTGACAGTGGTTGTAAATTACGACGCCCGTGGCCAATAGCCCTCGTGTAGCTCTAGTGCGTCGATAATTCAAACTCAACTAAATCAAAGATTTACTTGCGTCGCGTTTTCTTTCTTTTGTTCAATTGAAATCGGTTCAGTTTGTTCGGTGGAATGGTGGTTTGTGGTATTTGAAATCGAAAACACTTCAATGAATTATTTTTTTCTTCTAAAAAATATTTTAAAGTTCTTTTTCACACACAATTTTGTTTAAGGGGTGTCGGACAGTTCTATTTCGCCAATGTTAATTTACCTAACTTTAGGAACATTTTTCTCAGGAGCTATATGAGATATCTTTATAAACTTTTTTATATTGTGTTCCTTACATAAAGTTCTTTGATTTAAACTGAGGATATTTCAAAATATTAACAAATATTGTACAGTTACTTTTTTAAAAATATGGATTGAAAAACATACAAAAAATCAGATTCAAAGTTATATAATTTTTTTGAGCAGAGATATTTAAAATTCCTCAATTTGAATCAAAAAGCTATTAATAGGGAAAAAATGACAAAACAAAATATGTTGATATATGTTTTATAGTTCCTGAGAAAAATGTTCCTAACTGTTGAAAAATCTTATATTTCAGGAAACGCAAAAGAAAAGTAAGGTTTAGGTAAGAATTGATATTAAACGTTTCTCAAAAATGCTTATAAAAAGAAAACCACTAAACAGAAATCAATAATCTTGGTCTTAAATTAAAGCTAAAGATAAGCAAAATAAATAAAAAAGAAAACAGAAAATCGACATTTTTGATCCAAACATCCATCCGACCCCCCTTAAAAAATTACATTTTATTACGATGCATTATTTAACATTATTGTTTTAATATTATTTACATGAATTCTCATACGATTATTTTTCATAACAAAGAAATTATATGTTTGACAAAGGTTTATTTTTTTAAAATTCATTCATATCCTTTCTGCAAACACTAAAATATTTTATTGATAGATTTAAAAAGCACATAAAAAAAGTAACATTGAAATTAAGTTTAGAATATGCAGCAAAATATTGATTTTTTCGATAACCAAAAACACAATAGGTATTGAAAAACACCAGCAAAATATGTAGAATAGAAAGTTTAGTCTGAAATGTTTGTCACTTATATAAAAAAAATTAGAGAACATTTATGAATAATTTTTAATTGACTTTTATAGAGATTATACATTTCGTACGTAAAAGTTTAAAATCGGTTCTTTTGCAGTTGTAGAAATGGTTACAAAATGTGGTTAATGCTATTTTTTTTTAAATATTATAAACAGCATTGATAACCAATTGATTCATACAGTTTTCTCGAAATTGGCCCCTCCCCAGTTGGCTAAGTGGTCAAATATAGAGTGAGGAAAACATTATTAGTCACGCAATTAGATTATAAGTACTTACGTAATATTGACGTAAGTTTGAAACTTTGTCTTCCGATGTGTCTTTTGACTTAGGTTTGAAACTTTGTGTCTTTGTGTTTGATTAAAATTGCTTTTAAGGCGATTTCGTCAAAGAAATGCCAATGTACCAATTATTGGCGCAGCTAAAGATTTCATTGTAGGATGGATGGACAAGAGCAGAACCTTTTAATGCAATATACACGGCTTGACGCCACTCGTCCATGGTTACTCCAACTTAGTATGGCAATTCGGAGGAAATAGGATTTATAATTTTTAAGGAAAAATATAACTTTATGATTGCACAAGTTTACTTGATTTTAGTCCAAAATAAATGATACTTAGTTAGATTACATTTAAAAATGAACAAATGGAAAATTATTTTAATTTAAAATGGGCATATATACTTCGACGTATTTCTTGAAGGTCGTACTAGGCGGGTGGGTCATCAATGCCAATTACAGATGCGTAACCACGCATAAAGATTCATAAACACTTTTCCTTGCTTCAAAAGACATACTATACGACCCACAATACTTGATATCAACATTTAATCATTAGAATATGTTTAGAAAGTCGTGGAGTTATTTCCTTATTCAACGTAACGACATTTTTTAGTTCTAATACTTAATTTTAGTCACAACAGTTCTTTTCACAATTAGTAGTTAAAATATCAAATAGTGCATTGGTAATGACAATTTATCTTCTTGAAACTTAGTTTTTGCGTTTTCACACATAATTGTAGCATAACTTGAATTTGACTGAAATACTTACAAATTATAGGAATGGTTGTTGTTGTTTTTTTGTAAAAAAAATCAAATAAGAATATTCTACCTATCGTAAATATGATTAACTTTAGAATAAACAAATCTTTGGCAAACTAGTTTTTAAATTATTACTGATATGACAATTACTGCAAACGATAAATAAAAAATAATACAAACTATTTATAAATACAAAAATAGTTTGTGTTGTGTATTTTTCTGAAGAAGGCAAGCTTGAGACTTGCCGTAACATGTAAAATTTGGACCAACAAATAAACTATTTGCGCCAATAAATTCTACGTTGTTTCCTTCGTGAATCCTCTCATGTTTTATGCTCAAAATAGAAGATATTTTCTGAATATATCCTCTTTACAAAATATCCGAGGTTTTTTCAGCGCATTTAGGGTAAAACTGAAACAATCAATGATGTCACCATTGACACAAATTAAAACTTTAATCTTATGTCATATGAAACAACTAAATTGCAATTTTCGTTGAAGAGAATTCGGCAAACTAGATTGGAAGGATGTTACTTCGAATAATGAGTAATCTCTAGGAGTTAAAGAGAAATTTAATCTAATTAAAACTGGATAGGGTTTAATGTTGTTGTGATCATGGATATCTAATGGAAGATTGTTGACAGAACTTCCGAAGAGGTTGAAGTTCTTTTTACACAAATAAATACGAAAACCAACACGTAGACAAATTACATTTTATTGAGAAGACAAACATCCATGCGCTTACCAACCGGGATTCGAACGCGGGAACTAGTGGTTGGGATTTAGACGCGCTATCCACTATGCCGAGTTGGCAGAGATAAGGTTTAATGAATAGTAGGAATAACAAAATGTTGCACATAAAGAAAACACAGCAGCACAATCGGTGAAGACGTTCACCTTGTATGTGAAAGGTCTCGTCCCAGGTTCGGTCCGGCAGCCAAAAATGTCCGACGAATAATACCCCGTGCGTAGGGAATGCACGTTAAATATGCTAAGTCCCAACACTGCGTACGATGTCTCCCTGAACGGTTGCGTTGGGTGCCTACGTCGGCTTGTCACTTGACCGTGGTTCTAAATTATGACGCCCGTCGCCAATATCCCTCGTGTAGCTCTAATGCGAAAATAATTCAAACTATCTTAACTAAACTAAAATAGAACACGACAGATGAAAATACCTCATATTCAAAGTGGAAACGAAACATCCATTGAAATCGCGAAAAGTCAAAAATAAAAAAACTGAAAAGAGTTGCCTAATATAAAACAAGCCAATACTGCTACCCAATGCCCAAACAGATTTAAAATGTAATGCAAAATAATTTTTTTTAGAGAAATGGAAAATTAAAATAAAAGCTTCAAAAAATACAAGTTTTTAGGATTTAAACTTAAATTAACATTTCAACAAAAATAAGTCCTAAATTTGTGCAATTGTTCACACTTTATATAATGCATTTTTATGAGCTTTAGGTCCCCAAAACATTTTTCATGTTCTTTTAAATAAATCATAGACTTGGAAGTAATTAAAAAATAACTTTTTACTAATTAGGAATTAGAATCTAATAGAATAAATCAATGCTACTTCAAATTTTTTAATACTTTTAAACTGGATGCGATAGTAAAGAATCGATTTACATTTTCGAAATCAGCGTCTAAAAACCCACAGCAACAATGAATTGAAACTTTAGTTTACAGACTAGAAGTTAAAATTCGCAGACTCTTGAAATTGAACTACACGTACCTTATCTTATCGGAGTTTCAGCAAATTAAAATATAAGGGGCGTTACCAGGGGAGGAGCTTAAGTTCTACTCCTAGGGGGCGCTCATTGCTGGATAAGAAATTTTTATACTTTCTCCGCCAGATTTCGACCCGAAAAATGCAAATAATTTTGCACTTTTTTTTTTTTCAATGCGAAGGAAATTTAAAGTTGCACGTCCCTATAATCGCCGTTTTTCAAATTTCGATCTAGTTTATATTGTAAAACTATTTATTAATAATCAAAAAATTATTTTAACCAATTTAAAAAAAATGCGATTATAGGGACCTACAAATCAGCTCTATGTATCATATAAAAAAAAAACGTTTGTAAAAATACTCAATACAGCCGGAGAAATGTGGCAGACTTTTTATTTTTTTCCCCATAGGATTAACACAGAGAGAAGCCTTCGTTTGTGTGAGAAGCCGATTCTCTGTCCTATTCCCCCTTAAGGGGATCGGACGCGTCCTACCTCGATCGGGCTGGCTAATGCTAAGTTTATGGGGAAAAAATGATTTTTTTTCCGATGAAAAGCAATGAAATTACATGAATATTATGATGCGATTTTTTTTTAATTTATAAAACTCCAATTAAATTGTGGTTTCTTATGGCTACTTTTTCAAAAAAGTTATTTACTTTTTTTTAAATTGTAATTTTATTTTCAGCGAAATATTTAAGTTAGTTAAAAGGTGAAAAACCGAAAAATTTTCTTGCTGGAACAAAATTTTAACATTTTTTTACTAATACAATATCTTTAAAGTTAAATTTAATTTTTTTGAGTAAGGGTTTTTGCGAAACTATAAAGGTAAGTGTGAGAAAATTGGTCAAAACATCGTGGTTGGGGAGCGCACTTGGGGGTCCATCTTTGGGGGTTACTATCTATTAGGGGTTGTTTTTCAAAAGAAAGAATCTTGAAGATGTGGTGTTCCTTGTTTGTTAGATTGTTGTTGTTTTTTTTGCTTGCTGTTAAGAAATGCTTATTTTGAATTTTACTTCGCCTCCCCACCACCTCGCGTGGTTTTCCAAGAAGCGCTGCAAGCATCGTTTTCCACACCTACCCTTGCTTGAAACTCTGCAGTGAGGTGAAGGGGGGTGCTTGTCGATTCCCCCAAGCTGGTCATTAGCGCCGTCAAGACAGACTCGGACCTTTTCTTTCGGGGATCACGATCGGACCCACTTTTAGGGAGAGCTTGAGGGGGGTCGTCAAACCCCTCTCTCAAGATAACTGTATTGATAGGCTAGAGATTTGGCCGTGGCCCCAACTCCTGATTGCCACTAAATTCGGGTTTGTTAGGAAGCTATAATTCTGATTCTACACTACGCCCTCTTTTAACTCAAAGGCGTAATGCTTGTTTTACAAACATGTATATGTATATTTCATGATGCATTCGCACACAATCTTTTCTATACTAAAACATATTTAATAAATAAACCGGTAATAAGAATAATGTAATAATTTACAAATTTTAAACCACTCGATAGTTTTAGTTAATGCATTTATGATTTTGGTTCAAATATGTTTCAATCAAGGCTTTTATATTTGGATCTGAATGCCAATGAATTATTTTTATTTCCTACTCAAAAATAACGCCTAATAGTAGATAACATTTAAATAAATTATAAATTATTTAGCAGTTACAGTGTAAAAGCGAAATTTTGCAATTCGTTTAATCAGTTTTATTCTGATGAAATTAGAAACTCATATTATCATTATTTACCTCATATTATCATTGGTTTTAGATATTTTTTTCCCGCATAACATAATTTTCGCACAATGCGGGGAAAGAAAAGTTGACATTATTACTGATCTTAAAGCTACACTACGCCCTCTATGAACTCAAAGGCGTAATGCTTAGGTTAACGGACAAAATGTTTTAACATCATAATTACGGACAATTTTATTCAAAACGGCACCTGGCGCCGAAGCCGTCTAAACCCGTATACATTAAAGATAGTGACATGGATTAATCATGGCTGAGGCAAAATTCTAAGATAATGTTCAAAAGTTGTGTAAGTCCAAAAATCTGCTTTGGGGGCTGGGGAGCCCAGTCGGTAGTCATATTACTGTTAAGCAATAACGGTGATAAATAATTTTCTATTTTTAAAACTTTTGGAAAATGTAAACTTTTTGTTTTTATCACATTAACTACATTAAAAAATACACAAATCTTAAATGTGAAATAAATACAGTGAAATAAATACTTTTACCGGTGATTATAGTTACATTTCATTTAATAAATCAATAACTATAAAAATTAACACATAAACAATGGCTTTATGATTACCATTAACACTTTCTTTTCCTAATATAAACGTTAATTTTTAATTTATTATTTTTTTATTTTCATGTAGGTAGCTTAATTTATTCTACATAAATTGTTAAGGTCAATGGTTTTTATGATATAGCGACCTTTCAGGATATTAATATTTTAATATATTTTACAACCATATTTTAACCAAAAATGAAATATCTTACCTAATCATTATATTTAGTCAGTTAACTTCAGGTGGCATCAAGTGTAGATAAGCAGATTCATTCAATAATTCTTATGCTGAGTCTTTACTACCCCCTTCAGATGGCGCTGATTTTTAGTTTACTTGGCAAAATGCTACAATTTTATCTAAAAGATTGCCTTAAACAGTATAAATGCTGACACAACTCCTTAAATACTACAGTATTTTTTTTGTAAAAAATGACTGATACTTATCACCTGTGTCGGTATTGGTACTTTTTAAAGGTTGGTCATTCTCCCCACTCGCACAATTTTGGGATTCAGTCAGCCCGCAAAAAGGGATAGAGGAGAACTTTAGTCTGGTGAGACTTACTATTTTTCTCCTCGTTGATTGTTGCCCTGTGTCCGTGTGACATGTAAGTGGGAATCAAAGAGAAGATATAAAGGTAAATCCCAAAGATCAAGTATCTCCGCATAGACTCACCTTTAGAAAATTTAGCCTTTTCGTTTATTATATAAATATATATTATTTAAGTAGCTAAAACTTTGTGGCAAAGCCATTTGCTGTACTGATTACAGTCTTGTTTCACTTTAAAATACATAGACAATTAAAAAGAAAAGTTTCCGAATAAAGCACTGAACAAGTTAATGTTATTCTTGTCTTATCAAAAAATAAATTAAAAAAGATATCCTAATAATAATATGAAGATACACTGTATATTTTAAAAGTTTATTTTGTCAGAGATACTCGAAATTAACGTTGGTTAACGTTTCGTTATTAAAAATTTCGAAATTGTTTGGAATTTAAAGTCAAATTAAAAGCGTTTAAACGCAAAACGGGCTATGAAATTTTAAATCAATTTAAAATTAATTATTCCAACAATCCTACAGGTTAAGAGAGAGAATTTATAACTAAGCTGTAAACAAGCGCTATCTAGTGATAGAAAGATTTCTGTCTGCACTCACTTCCACTTAGTTTGTATAAAAAGATAGAGTACCAATATCCTTCATTAGTGCCGAATTTGCATTCATTTCGAAATTATTTAAAGTTTTAAAAAAATCTGGCCATTTTATTTATAATTTTTATTATGGCAATAACTTTTCAAACATTCCTAAAATTTGTAATATTTTTTATTATGGCAATAACTTTTCAAACATTCCTAAAATTTGTAAAGGTACCACTACTTTGGTAGTACAACTTAACTTTAGTTATATATATTCAAATTTTTCACTCGTAGTTATGAGATTCGCTTCAACCTTGCTATCGGAGCCACGAACGAGTCCGCAGTGACTTCCATGCTCTGGGGAAAGTCCCCGAACCCCCGGCGGAAAGCGGCCGCGCGAGAAATTGCGTTGTCCTACTCTCGCTCTTTACTCATCTATGAAGGATCATTCCTGAGAGGTATGGAGATCCACAGGAGTAGGAAACAGTTCGAATTCACAGCTATGCAAGTTGGTTGATGTGCCACAACTGAATGGGGCTTAATAGAAGCGGATCTCAATTTGTTTTATTTAATTGTGCAGAACTGGTTAAATTAGTGAATTTTTATGCCATTTATTATTATCTGTGCTATTTAGACTTTCAGTACAGAATAAGTGTACCCTTGTACTGAATTGTGATGACTCATCCTACGCGATGGGGGACATAACGAAACTTGCGTTCGGCAGTGCGAGAGAGCTTCCGCTCCGTTTTTATATACACTGCTTAAAACAATTGAAGGATATTGCGGTTTTAGGTGAATCTTGTGGCTGGGAAACGTTTTAGCTGATTGATACATGGTCGGCAGACGAAGTAGGTTATATGATAATAAATTACACATGTTTGTTAGGAAAAAATGCATTTTATTGCGCATTTGTGTACAAAAGGAAAAAAAACACAATTTGTGCATATGAGAAAAAAAATAAGAAACGGTATTTTCTTCAAAGGACATCATTTTCAGTAGGGGGTATGATTTCCACGGACGGCCAGCAACGTTGAACACCTTTGAGGCATGGAGTCAATGAGGCTATTAATCACGAGTTGGGGTATTCTGTCCCACTCTTCCAGAAGAGCTGTGTCCAGTTCTTGAAGGGTTTGTGGGGGTGGTTGGCGGCCAGCAACTCGTCTTCCTAGAACGTCCCAAACGTGCTCTATTGGATTCATGTCTGGAGAACACGCTGGCCATTCCATTCGTACGATTCCTTCCTCGAAAAGGAAATCCTCCACCAGGCTAGCACGATGAGGCCTGCAGTTATCATCCAATAGAATGAAGTCATCTCCGATTGCTGTAGCGTAAGGGACTACAATGGGTCTGAGTATCTCATCCCTATATCGGCGACCAGTCAGAGCTCCATCTCGAGTGATGTAGAGGTCTGTGCACCCGTCAATGGAGATGCCACCATACACCAACACTCCCCCACCGCCGACATTTTCGTGCACGAACGCAGGATTATTCCTACTGCCACGGTCCCTCCAGATGAAAATACGTCCATTATCAGGATGAACAGAAAAACGGGACTCATCAGAAAAAAGAACATTGCTCCATTCATTTCTCCTCCAGTTCACATGCTCTGTTGCCCACTCCCTGCGGTCGCGACGATGCCTTGATGTTAGTCTAACACAGTGGTTCTCAACCGGTGGGTCGCGACCCCCTTAGGGGTCGCGAAGGGATCCTAGGGGGGTCGCAAAAAGTTTTTTAAAAAATAAAATATATGTATTTAAATAACGTTTTATACAATAATTTTACAACTAGAATTGAAGAAAAAAAATGAGCACACATTATTTTACTTGTTAAGTTGTTATATACTATATATTTACTTGTTACATATTATATCTTGGTTAATTTACATTTCAACTTTTTTTCTGTTATGCCACACACATCATCAAGTTATTTTCCAGGTATAAACGATTTCTTGATTTAGTTTTTAAGTTTAACATGGTCGAGAAGCCAAGTTCGCAAAGATAGGACCTGGCAAAAGGTATGATACTCCTTAAAACTTCAGATACCAAACCAGGGTATTCAAGCCTTCTCGACACCCAAAATTTATCAAGTTCTTCACTTGCGAACTCCAGTTTTAAAATGCTGTCTGATGAAAGTTCCATCAATTTATCATGGAGTTACGATGGAATTTCTGCTTTTCTCTCTCCACTGCTTTTTCATTAAAAGGATTAAGTATCCACTGACAACCGAAATTTTCTTCAAATGGAATGTAAGCTTAGGATTTTGTTACTAATTTCAGTTATATGAGTTGACATCAAATCAGATATGGAATCGTAGTCAATCTCCTCTTCTGCACCTATTTCGGAACTTTGAAATTCATAAAATTGACTATTTTTACAGCTTCCATAAGGACTTGATGAAGTTCAGCAGACATTTTCTTGGTGGAAAGGGCTTGTCGATGTAAAAAGCAGTGCACCCACTTGGCATTTGGCATAAAATCTCTTAACCTTTTGACTAAACCACTTTTAACACCTGTTAAGCATTTAGCACCATCACTGCATGTTGCTATGCACTTTTCCCAATCTATTTGAAATCTTTCCGTAGCTTCCATAAAAGACTTAAATAAACATTCTCCCGTTGTGTGGTCCGGCAAAGATTTGCAGAACAAAATTTCTTCTTGTATATATCCATCTGACTCAAACAGTATAAAACACAAAAATGTGCACAATTTGACACGTCTGTAGACTCATAGATTTGAATGGGGAAATATTCTCTTCGTTTTATTTTTTCATTAAGTTGTTCGCGTACAACTTCAGTCATTTCAGAAATGCGTCTTGCCACAGTATCATTCGATAATGGTATTGCATTTAATTTCCCAGCATCCTCCGAACTGATCATACATGACATCATATCTTTTGCACATGGAATAATAAGATCTTCAACAATGAGGCTTTCCTTTTTTCGCAATTCTTAAGGCCACTAGATAAGATGCATGAAGTGCCATTTCACTTACATTACCTATTTTCGTAATGTTCATCTGCTGGTTTTGTAAAACAGAAAGTTTCCTACGAAAAAAAATCAATCGGCTTACCTTTCACTGATGAATGTTTTGTTTCAAGGTGGCGCATCAATTTTGAAGGCTTCATGCTTTCTGCAGCAAAACATCTGAGCACAATACACACTGTGGGCGATTTCCGAGCAGTGTAAAACCGAATTTTATGTACGAATCAACGTATTTTTCTAACTTTTTTAGTTTTCTCACTGGTTTCCCTTGAAGATGAGGGCTTATTTCTTTTTAAATACCTTTCCATAATTGTTGCAATTTACTAGGAACAACGTCAATTAAAGTATACCAGTTAGGCGGCCACCCTGCAGATTTTAGTTATATGGGTCTTTATATATGATATGCCATTTAGTGGTGCTATCTGTTATGTAACACATTGGTTATTAGTTGTTAATGGCATTAAAAATTATACTATTGTTAATTTAATTGGTGGGAGGGAGGTAATGTCTTCAAATAATTAACCAATTAACCAAATATAGTTAATAAAGAGTACAGTACGTGTAGGACGGAGGGGAGGGTCGCGAAGTTATTTTGTGGCGTTAGGGGGTCGTCACCTACAAAAGGTTGAGAACCACTGGTCTAACACATACCATAGGTCGGCGAGCATAGAGACCTACGCCATGGAGCCGGTTTCTGACAGTCTGAGTTGAACCGGCCCAATAAGCAGTGTAGCTGCTGTGTACTATTCGCGGCGGCCCCGACATAATGGTGCATATTTCGCCCGATACGTTGACCGGGAATGGTGAGAAATCCATAGTTTCATTAGTCGACAGTTGTCACAAAGCATCAGATTCCACGCACCACACTGAAACTGCTTTCAAATCTGAAGGGAAAATAGATAAAATAGTAAAGTAAGATGCATTATTGAAAAGAATTAATTCTAGGGCCAACAGTTATTTTTTCGGTACATCACATCGGAAGAGTTATCCGGTCAAAAAAAAGGAAAAATTTGGAGAAAAAAAATTGTGTTTTCCAAAATTACAGACTTTCAAGACCGGATATCTCGATAACTATAAAAGATATCAAAACTTTTTTTTTATCTTTTACCAAAAAAAAATGGTACGCATCGATTTTTGTTTTATTCTGGAATTAGCAGCAAGTCATCAAGGATCATCGAAAAAAATAGATTTTAATTTAATATCAGGAATTAACCTTTTATCAAAAATAAACATGTGCGCTGCAGGAGTAGTCTGAATTGAGTTGCACATTGTGCGTTTCGCATATCGAGCTTCAGAGTTCTGACCACGGGCATTTCCCAAGTTTAAGTAGAAAACAACCTCAGCACATCCGCTTCATTGGCAAAGTTTTCCAAATAACAAACTTTTCTCTTTGCCTACCTCACGCTTGAGTGAGAATCCCTCACGGACCTGCGAGGGTCATTTCTCAGACCTTCCCAAGGGCATTTACAGTGCAACAAGCGCACGTTCGTCGCCCCTCATGCAAACTCTACAGCGCACACACCGTACGTCCGCTGTTTTTCAGAATATATAGCTTTCATATTTTTGAGGTTAAAAGTAGTGGTAGGCACATGAATTATACATTAAAAATAAAAAAACTATAATTGTAGAATTAGGATAAAATTATAAAAGTAGGATAATTATTTATTAGTATTGATTTTAAACTATTCACTTCACTATTAATGAGTTTTTTTGTCGTCAATACTTGCTAGCATTGTTTGTCACAAGGTGGCGTTGTTAAGCAATTCCGCTAAGTAGCACATCGGAAAGGATTTGTCAGGTCCATAGCCCCCTACATATAATGCCGTCCAAGCTCGATCAAAATTGGAAGTCGTGAGAAAGCTATCAATAGATGGCGCCATGGCGCAACAAAAAATGTGCTCGGTGACATGTGTTGTTTGTTTACACCCAGTTCGCTGTGATTTTGATAAAGTTATATATATTTTAAAATATTATAAAGTAATATATATTATAAATATATATTATAAAGTATTAAAGTTGTATATATATATATTTTTGTAAACGTTTATAAATGCAACAAATAATGGCTAGTTTTTTGCATCATACTATCCTATAAGTCAAAGAAAGAACACGGTGATATAGGAATTCCTACGAAATGGAAGGTAAGGAGTTTTTAAAATTATTCTTTTTTGGTGAAAATTTCTAAATATTTTTATTCTTAAATCTTTTCGTAATGCATTAATTATTATTTTCTGTTTTTTCCCTCATGATATATAGTTTAAACACATATTTACTTTTGTTCTATCTAGATTTATATTCATTTTAGTTCGGGCATTCTGTTTTCTAATAAATATGTTTTTGAATTAAGTTTTGAAAAAAAACTTTTCAATATCTATATTCGCATAAATTCTAATACTTTAAATGCATTTTATATAGTTGAGATTTAAATGATCTATCTCATTTTAAAATTTTGTTGTTATTCGAAATTATAGTATTATTAAGGGACTGTTAGTCTTAACAGAAGCATTTTTAATAAGTGTTATAGTATTTGTTAATTTTTCTTTAAGAAGCCAAAGCTAATTTTTTTTAAATAATGGAACGTCTGAACAAGGTTCTCATTACTTTAAATTACTTCATTAGTGTTTTAATCTCCAGTAGAAAATTCTTATACGGGGATTTTAAATGAATAGTTCTATAGCGTTTTTTTTTAAGTTAAAAAAACAAAGAAACTCATTACATGATTATGTTTTTAAAAATATGTGCTTGCTATTTTTAGCTTTTTAATCTTAAATTTCTAAAAATTGTGATTTTTGGCAGTAGTGTTCTGTAACAGTTTTTACACTATGCAAACATGTTGAAGAAAGATTTTTAAAATTTAAAATGGTATTTTATGAATTTCTCTGGCAAATAATATTGCTTGGAAGCAGAAACAAAATAAAAAAAATAACTCATTTGTTTATTATGTTACTCGTACCGAACGGTATTCGAAATAGCCAGCTGGATCCGTCATTCACCGCGAATACATTCCTACTAAAATATGCGACCGACTACCAACAGATGGCGCGACCAGAGTACTTTTTGAGGACAGCCTATGAATCCATGTTATTTCTCGAGTATACGCGGCATTCTATGTAGGAGGCTATGGTCAGGTCGCTAGCGATTTTTCTTACTGCGCATGCTTAAAAGCCGCTGCGACCGGCCACAGTGGTCGGAAAAGGCTGAAAAACGGTCAAAATTCATTTATTTTTTTGTGGTTTGACAAAAATGCATAAAAATTCGGTTTTGTAGGTTTTTGACCCATCTGAGTCGATATAGGACACAATCAAGTTTGTAAAACCTATAGATTTTAAGTTACAGTTAATGCAAAAAAATAGTATGTGAAGATGTAATGTGAAAATTGCGTATAAAGAATAACGCTTTAATCAACATGTATTGTGCAAGTGCATATGCGTATGTTTAGGTCATGGTAATATGTAATCGTACGTCAAGTAGTCACAAAAAGCCAAAACACTAACAAAATCTTTTAAAAATGAAACGTTGAGCTAAAAAAAAAAATACACTATTTTCAATATTTTCTGCTCTCAATTTAGCTTATAAAATTAATTGAAACCAAAGTTTTTTAATGTGAATATTTTTTTACTAATTTTTGAACACATGAATTATATAATCTTAAACATTTAAGTTTGTGAAATAATTATAAAATATTTAACATTAAAATTTGTGGAATAATTATATAATATTAAACATTTAAGTTTGTGGAATAATATCAAGTTTAATATCAAAATATCGTACAAAAATATGAATACACAGAACATATACTTTCAAATTAACCGTCAACAGTTTTTTAAGATCATATTAATTAACAGCATTTTATTATTGAAGATGTTAAGGCCAAATATAGTATTAATATTCATCTAAAGACTTTTAATGAATTTTAAATGAATTTTCGTTTAATTTTAATAAGATGATAATAAGATAATTTTAATAAGATGATTAATTTTAATAATTAATTTAAGTAAGATTACAATATTAATATAATAGTTTTTTTGAGTCTTCGTGTAGCTCTAATTTGTTGTTTGTTTTAGGCTTTGCGCGAAAGGTATTTATGTAAGGGTCCGATGAAATAGTAAGGAGGTTAAACACATCTTCATTTGTATTTTTCCTTGAACTTTTTCTCGAGTGTTCTCGTCTGTACCACCGAAAGACTTTGTTTCTGGCTTCTTGGGCTTCTTCGGTCAAAGCTTCTATTGGTAACATATATGATGAAATCACTTCCCCTCCATGAAACAATACCTTATGAACAGTGTTTGGCATGTAGTACCAGGGGTATATATCAACATATAAAATTGCGGTTTCTCTACAGTAGTTTTGAAATTTTTGAGGATCAATTTCAGCACTACTATTGATTGTATCCAAGATAATATTAAATCTATGAATTAGATTTCTATCAACTTTGGTAATTTCCGAAGTAATAGTAGGATCCTTAAAAAATCTTCGAGATGTATTACCATCGTTGGAAGTGCCCATTCCTTGTAGGACTACATCGACATTTAATCCTAAAACCTTTTTTTAATTTTTCTTGGATTTGCTTTTTTGCATTTAGTTTTATTTCTTTGGTTTCTTGCGTAGTTTTCCACTTTTTAAAACTCATGTTGTAGGCAATGTGAAGAATACACTCCATAAATTTTATACGAGCATGAAGTGGTGAGAGACCAAGCTTAATTGATTCCTCATAAATGATTTTAGTATCCAAAGTTGTAGATTGTTCATTTCTGAAGGCTTAGCTTTGCATATTGGGCATATACTGCCATTGATGGCGTATTTGTCAAATATTGGGTAACTTTTCCATCGATCATGGATAGCACTAAACAATGTTTTACGTGAATTGTTTTGTTATTGTAGGTAAGTATTGTTACGTTCAATTTTTCGATATCTTCATGCATTTTACCAACTTCTTGTCGAACTAAATCTGGATTTTTTTTTGCAAAAAGAAATCTAATTGGTCTGCAAAACTGTGTGGATGAGGGTCTTGGATTTTCCCAAACAAGAGTATCTTCATCTGTTGTTAAACGCAATGGAACCAGGGTCGTCATAAAAAGATTGGCGTCGGTCTCTTTTTCGTTTTCAAACATCTGCTTATATTGGCTGTGACCATCAGACCCATCACACTCCCACTTGCAAAATAGTTTAAATTTGTACACTGTTGGTTCGACTTCGAATTTTATGAGAAAAATTCGTTTTATTGTGTGGTCCAGCAACGTTTGGATATTAACTGTCGCATGACTTTCTGATACTTCAATTTCAGTTGGGTAGCATAGCTTTTTCTGCTCTAAAACTTGATTGTAGGACGGGAAAATGTTGTTTCCTAGTTACTTTGATGATTGTCTTAGAACGTTATAATCATGTTTAGATAAGGAGGCGGCATCTATTAGTATAGCAAGAGCTTTTTCAGCAATGTAAAAGTCACTATCATTTTGGTATTTCTTTGATGCAGCAGTTAATAGTTCTTTCGATACACTATCAAGAATTTGTTTAATTTTCCGACGCTTTGTTCGATCAGAACATTCGTCAGAAGGCTTTTCAGGTCGACCAGCTTGCGTGGAAGTAGATGGTTCTTGTTGATCTAGTGTGCTAGAGCTAGCCTGTGCGGAAAAAGATGGCTCTACTATTTCCATATAATGTGTGCTGTAAACACCCGATGCAGAATTACTTGACTCTACGACTTCTACGGAATAAGTGTTAGCAAGCCATTTCTTATACTTATTATAAAACCCTTTTTTGTTGAGACTACAATCAAGCCACCTTTTACGAAAATGGGGTACAAATATTTTGGATAAATACCTTTTTATTCCTTCTCGTTGATCTGAGGTTATCAATGGGTAAGATACTTTCAAAGCGTCGATGCTTTTTTCGATATCAAATTGGCTCTTTAAAACAATTTCTACTAATTCACTATAACAACATTTAAAACTCGCCATTTCGTCCTTACCGATGAAACATTATCGAACGTCTGGTAAAAGAGGTTTGAAATTGTTTGGTCACCTTTGTCGAAAAGTATATTTTGTATAGGAACTGTTTATAAGAATGAATTTTGGACTACTCCCCCCCCCCCCCCCCGCCCCTCCTTCCCAAAAGCCAATGAGCATCTCTTGAAAACATTATTATTGAAAACAAATCAGACCTTTTATCTCCTACAAAGATGACACCAGTATTTAAGTTCTTTTATTTGTTTATAATTAAACTCTTTGTAAGTGAAGTGGTCGAGATCAGAGTTCATGATGGCATGGTCGACGATGATAGAAGGAGAGACAGAGGAGCAATTTCGCTACCGGCTAAGCCAGCCTGGTGCGCTCGAGGCCGAAATGAGACGGATGAGGGAGCAGTTTGAGCAGGATATGAGAAGTATTGATGAGAATCGAGAACGGAAGAGAGCTCTCATGGAGACGGATGTTGTACCGCAAGTTGTGGCTAATATCCCCACCTCCAACCAGTTTCAAGCCTTGGCCGAGTCCATGGAGCTGTCGTCGGATGCCCAATTCCCGGCGGCAGGGACTGTAACCCCGGATGCCCCATTCCCGGAGGGAAGCTCGGATGCCCGGTCCCAGGAGGGAAGCATGGATGTCCCGACGGCCAAGAAGGTCAAGCTAAATCCGGAAGCCCAATTCCCGGAGGCGGTTGACAATATCAAGCTTAATCCGGATGCCCAATTCCCGGAAGCGGTTGATATTAACATCAAGCTCAATCCGGATGCCCAATTCCCGGAGGCGGTTGATAACAAGATCAAGCTTAATCCGGATGCCCAATTCCCGGAGGCGGTTGATTTTAAGACCCCTGATGCCCAATTCCAGGTGGCACGCAGACCTGACCCGATTCTTTTCCTCGGAGGAGATATCGGCGATGCAATCTGCCTCCGCGTTCGCGATGCAGTGGGAGGTGATATAGGCTGCAAACCTTATCACAAGTTCGTCAAGATTTACCCACGAACCCCTGATGAGGAAACTAAGATCCTGGCCATACTTGCCGATGCTAAGGCAGGATTCTTTCGCCACTCGCATCGCAAACGCCCCATCCTCAAAACGGTTGTCAAGGGCTTGCCCCGCGACACCGATCCAGCAACCATCACTGCCGCGCTTGCCGCGGAGGGTTACATAACTGAAAGAGTAGCCCAGATGACAAGGGCTCGTACCAAAGCCCCTCTGCCGATATTCCAAGTCCTGGTGGTACGGACTGGGAACTTCAAGGAGATTTTCAACCAACGCAGCCTCCTGGGTAAGAAGGTTTACTTCGAACCATACAGGAAGGTCTCGCGCATCCCACAGTGCTACAACTGCCAGAACCACGGGCACGTTAGTAGCCAATGCCACATGGGTGCCAGGTGTCGGTACTGCGGCCTCGGCCACGACTCCCGTACCTGTCCCACCCGAGCTGATCCCAACGTCCACTGCTGTGCCAACTGCGGTGGCCCCCACCTTAGCTCCTCCGCGACCTGCCCGGAGCGACCAAAGCTCCCCAAAAGGGAGCTTCCCGAGCGTGCCGCCAGGTGGCAGCACCCCAAGCCCCGCCTCCAGACCGCAGAAGATCCTGCGTCGATTTTTGAGGCCCTCACGTCCGTGAGAGACGCTATCACAGACGTCTTCGGGGACATCCCCACTTTTATCAAGAAGGCAGCGGCTCTTTCCGCAGCAACCACAAAGACCGACAAGATGTTGGCTCTCTTCAACCTTATCGAGCCGTAGAACGCGGGCCTTCGAGCCTAAGTTCATTCCTAGCAAAAGTTATCGCCTTTACGGCACTTTTTCGATGAAAGAGAAAGGGCGCTTCGCGCCGATGCTCTGATAGTTAGTATCGATTTCCGATTTCCGAAGTGGTCGAAACACCTGTCGGTTTTGCTACTTTGTTTCTAGATTAACAGCTGCCGTGGAGCAACGCGCAGCAGCGTTGTGCTTTTCGACGATTTTTGAACAGCTAGATTTTGACACTTCTGTTTGTAATATTGGTGTCCGTACGTTTCCGCAGCTGAAATTTAGATTTATCTTTTATATACGATTTGGAAAACTAGTTAATTTTAATGAGACTTTGGAGCATAGTGGAGCCAGAAAGTTGCACTCTTTCAAATATTTAAAAACATAGTATTTTAGAAACTAAGATCAAAAACTAATTTAAAAATTATTTTGTATTTTTTAATCAGGTAAAATAAAAGAAAACCTTTTATAAAACTCAAAAACATGCAAAAAAATTGTGTAATAAAATTATAAATCGTGTATTTTGAATTCCATTGTATCGCCTCAAAACGGGCTATTTTTCATTTGTTGACTTTTCGTAACTATAAATACAACAAAAAATTATTTTTAATGATTTATATTTGGTAATTTTACTATTCAATTATCTATTAATTTAAAAATCTATTCATTTTGCATTTTTCTAACACTTCGAAATTTGGCATTTTGGCCACTCCCAGACCACTGTGCGGCGCCGTCGTCGGACGTAACCTGTATGGTCGGTAGAAAACGCGTTACTCAGTCTTGTTTACATTTTTGTTAAAAATATATCTTGCAAAATCATCTTTAACGTCTTCATTCCTGAAAAGAGAGAATCCTACGCATATATTCTTTATAAAAAGATATTTTCAAACAATTATATACTTAGAAGAATGCTTTGCAAGTTATTTTTTAAAAAAGTTATCGTTTAACATTTGATCAGGGTTTTCAATTAGTAAACCTTGCGGGTTTGAGCCGTAAAAATACACAATTTCGGTGTGCATGAATAAAAAAAACATGCTCTGTTAGTTTTTTGTGATTAATAGCAATAGTTCATTCTAACTTTTGTTTTAATTCGAAATGTCTGATAAATTAACCTCTGAAAAACTTTCAAGACTTTTAAATCTGCTTGACCCTTTTGGAATGCCATTTTCTTAAATACCATTAATAAATCAGCTACCTCGATATCAGATTTTCGGAAAGCTTGAACATTCTGATTTTCGATTTAAAAAAGTCAGTACATTAAGAAAAATTGAATAGCTTAGTGGAAGAACTTTAATGTTTTTCGTTTGTACTTAGATGCGATAAAAACCTCACTTCCAAAAAGTTTTTCACTGTGCAAGTCAATTTGTTTAAGTCCATGGCCCACAACGTATTACAGTGGACTGCCCGGCCTCGCACAGGTACTTCAGTGACCATTTTGATGGTCCTGTTAAGGTCCAGCAACGAGAGGAAGAAGTAAGGCAGTCGAGGAATCAAGAGCCTCCGAGCATCGAAGGCGTAATGCTTATTTTGATAATCCAATCAGGAAAATTTATAACGATAACCACAAAATGTTTTTCAATAACAAAACATATTTATTAACTGTTAACCGAAGTTGTGATGTGAGTTCTCTCCAAGGGTTCACGAAAGTGTACCTCTAGGGCGAAGATGCTATAGAATGCAGCTAAACTATATACACTGAATAGCCCAAATAACTGGTATAAGCATACATCTGCGAATAAATGTATATAAAACCAATCGAAGTTCATCGCTATGTTCAGCAGCGTCTATGTGCTGCTATCATGACAAGTTATGAAAATTGAACGGATTTTGAAAGTATCGGGGGTTGAGAAATGGAATTCCATATCCAGGGGTCCATCCAGAGCAAATTTAGGGCCGTTTAGGTTTAGCGGCCCCTTCATAAAATTACGACAGCCTCTCAGTTGACAAAATTTCCTACAACTAGAAAAAGCGAGCCACGACGCACAGTGGTCTGGGAGCGGCCAAAATGCCAAATTTCGAAGTGTTAGAAAAATGCAAAATGAATAGATTTTTAAATTAATAGATAATTGAATAGTAAGATTACCAAATATAAATCATTAAAAATAATTTTTTGTTGTATTTATAGTTACGAAAAGTCAACAAATAAAAAATAGCCCGTTTTGAGGCGATACAATGGAATTCAAAATACACGATTTATAATTTTATTACACAATTTTTTTGCATGTTTTTGAGTTTTATAAAAGGTTTTCTTTTATTTTACCTGATTAAAAAATACAAAATAATTTTTAAATTAGTTTTTGATCTTAGTTTCTAAAATACTATGTTTTTAAATATTTGAAAGAGTGCAACTTTCTTGCTCCACTATGCTCCAAAGTCTCATTAAAATTAACTAGTTTTCCAAATCTTATATAAAAGATAAATCTAAATTTCAGCTGCGGAAACGTACGGACACCATAATTACAAACAGAAGTGTCAAAATCTACCTGTTCAAAAATCGTCGAAAAGCACAACGCTGCTGCGCGTTGCTCCACGGCAGCTGTTAATCTAGAAACAAAGTAGCAAAAACGACAGGTGTTTCGACCACTTCACTTACAAAGAGTTTAATTATAAACAAATAAAAGAACTTAAATACTGGTGTCATCTTTGTAGGAGATAAAAGGTCTGATTTGTTTTCAATAATAATGTTTTCAAGATATGCTCATTGGCTTTTGGGAAGGAGGGGCGGAGGGGGGGGGGGGGAGGGAGAAGTCCAAATTCATTCTTATAAACAGTTCCTATACAAAATTTTTCGACAAAGGTGACCAAACAATTTCAAACCTCTTTTACCACAGACGTTCGATAATGTTTCATCGGTAAGGACGAAATGGCGAGTTTTAAATGTTGTTATAGTGAATTAGTAGAAATTGTTTTAAAGAGCCAATTTGATATCGAAAAAAGCATCGACGCTTTGAAAGTATCTTACCCATTGATAACCCCAGATCAACGAGAAGGAATAAAAAGGTATTTATCCAAAATATTTGTACCCCATTTTCGTAAAAGGTGGCTTGATTGTAGTCGCAACAAAAAAGGGTTTTATAATAAGTATAAGAAGTGGCTTGCTAACACTTATTCCGTAGAACTCGTAGAGTCAAGTAATTCTGCATCGGGTGCTTACAGCACACATTATATGGAAATAGTAGAGCCATCTTTTTCCGCACAGGCTAGCTCTAGCACACTAGATCAACAAGAACCATCTACTTCCACGCAAGCTGGTCGACCTGAAAAACCTTTTGACGAATGTTCTGATCGAACAAAGCGTCGGAAAATTAAACAAATTCTTGATAGTGTATCGAAAGAACTATTAACTTCTGCATCAAAGAAATACCAAAATGATACTGACTTTTACAGCGCTGAAAAAGCTCTTGCTATACTAATAGATGCCTCCTTATCTAAACATGATTATAACGTTCTAAGACAATCATCAAAGGAACTAGGAAGCAACATTTTCCCGTCCTACGATCAAGTTTTAGAGCAGAAAAAGCTATGCTACTCAACTGAAATTGAAGTATCAGAAAGTCATGCGACAGTTAATATCCAAACGTTGCTGGACCACACAATAAAACGAATTTTTCTCATAAAATTCGAAGTCGAACCAACAGTGTACAAATTTAAACTATTTTGCAAGTGGGAGTGTGATGGGTCTGCTGGTCACAGCCAATATAAGCAGATGTTTGAAAATGAAAAAGAGACCGACGCCAATCTTTTTATGACGACCCTGGTTCCATTGTGTTTAACAACAGATGAAGATACTCTTGTTTGGGAAAATCCAAGACCCTCATCCACACAGTTTTGCAGACCAATTAGATTTCTTTTTGCAAAAGAAACTCCAGATTTAGTTCGACAAGAAGTTGGTAAAATGCATGAAGATATCGAAAAATTGAACGTAACAATACTTACCTACAATAACAAAACAATACACGTAAAACATTGTTTAGTGCTATCCATGATCAATGGAAAAGTTACCCAATATTTGACAAATACGCAATCAATGGCAGTATGCCCAATATGCAAAGCTAAGCCTTCAGAAATGAACAATCTACAACTTTTGGATACTAAAATCATTTATGCGGAATCAATTAAGCTTGGTCTCTCACCACTTCATGCTCGTATAAAATTTATGGAGTGTATTCTTTACATTGCCTACAACATGAGTTTTAAAAAGTGGAAAACTACGCAAGAAACCAAAGAAATAAAACTAAATGCAAAAAAGCAAATCCAAGAAAAATTTAAAAAGGTTTTAGGATTAAATGTCGATGTGGTCCTACAAGGAATGGGCACTTCCAACGATGGTAATACATCTCGAAGATTTTTTAAGGATCCTACTATTACTTCGGAAATTACCAAAGTTGATAGAAATCTAATTCATAGATTTAAAATTATCTTGGATACAATCAATAGTAGTGCTGAAATTGATCCTCTAAAATTTCAAAACTACTGTAGAGAAACCGCAATTTTATATGTTGATTTGTACCCCTGGTACTACATGCCAAACACTGTTCATAAGGTATTGTTTCATGGAGGGGAAGTGATTTCATCATATATGTTACCAATAGGAGCTTTGACCGAAGAAGCCCAAGAAGCCAGAAACAAAGACTTTCGGTGGTACAGACGAGAACACTCGAGAAAAAGTTAAAGGAAAAATACAAATGAAGATGTGTTTAACTTCCTTACTATTTCATCGAACCCTTACATAAATACCTTTCGCGCAAAGCCTAAAACAACCAACAAATTAGAGCTACACGAAGACTCAAAAAAAACTATTATATTAATATTGTAATCTTACTTAAATTAATTATTAAAATTAATCATCTTATTAAAATTATCTTATTATCATCTTATTAAAATTAAACGAAAATTCATTTAAAATTCATTAAAAAGTCTTTAGATGAATATTAATACCATATTTGGCCTTAACATCTTCAATAATAAAATGCTGTTAATTAATATGATCTTAAAAAACTGTTGACGGTTAATTTGAAAGTATATGTTCTGTGTATTCATATTTTTGTACGATATTTTGATATTAAACTTGATATTATTCCACAAACTTAAATGTTTAATATTATATAATTATTCCACAATTTTAATGTTAAATATTTTATAATTATTTCACAAACTTAAATGTTTAAGATTATATAATTCATGTGTTCCAAAATTAGTAAAAAAATATTCACATTAAAAAACTTTGGTTTCAATTAATTTTATAAGCTAAATTGAGAGCAGAAAATATTGAAAATAGTGTAATTTTTTTTTAGCTCAACGTTTCATTTTTAAAAGATTTTGTTAGTGTTTTGGCTTTTTGTGACTACTTGACGTACGATTACGTATTACCATGACCTAAACATACGCATATGCATTTGCACAATACATGTTGATTAAAACGTTATTCTTTATACGCAATTTTCACATTACATCTTCACATACTATTTTTTTTTTGCATTAACTGTAACTTAAAATCTATAGGTTTTACAAACTTGATTGTGTCCTATATCGACTCAGATGGGTCAAAAACCTACAAAACCGAATTTTTATGCATTTTTGTCAAACCACAAAAAAATAAATTAATTTTGACCGTTTTTCAGCCTTTTCCGACCACTGTGCGACGTAGCGACAAAAGTGTTTACCTTGCTATCAATATTTCGATAAAATTTTTGTAAAATATTTTTGTATTATAAAACACATTTAATTAATAAACTGGTAATAACAGAATTAATGTAATATTTTACAATTTTTAACCACTCGATAGTTTTAGTTAATACATTTTATAAGTTTGAATCGAACGTGTTTCAGTCATGGCTTTTCTATTTGGGTGTGATTGCCAGAAGATACTAATGTCTGTAGATTAATTTTATTTCCTACTCTAAAATAAAGCTTAATAGTGAATAACGTTTAAATAGATCATTTTGCAGATAGTGTGAAGACGAAATTTAAATTAAGTTTAATCATTTCTTCTGATGAAATTAGAGCACCTGTAAGTTACTTTTTCCTCATAATATCATTAGTTTTAGACATTTTGTCTCGGATAACATCATTTTCACAAAATGCAGGGAAAAAGTTAACATCTTTACTGATCAAAATTTGGCATTTAAGGGGGAATGGACCCGCTGGACCGGGGGTCTCCAAACTCAAGTGCCTCAATGTCAATCCAATGGGAAGAAAAAACTATTTTCTCTGCCACATTTCTCCGGCTGTATTGAATATTTTTGCAAGCTGTTTTTTTTAAATAATGAATGTTGATAACTTACAGGTCTCTATAATCCCACTTTTTTAAATGGCTTCGAATACTTTTGTAAAATTATGAATTCAAAATTTAAAAAAAAAATCGAACTAATTTCAAAAAGTGGGATTGTCGGACCATCTACATTTATCACATAAAAAAATATGTTTGTAAAAATATCCAATACAGCCGGAGAAATGTGGCAGAGAAAATTTTTTTTTTCGCCTTTGGTTTAACATTGAGTCACTTGAGTTTGGAGACCCGCGATCCAGCGCGCCCATTCCCCCTAAAGTAAAAATTATATTTCAATGTAAATTTCTAATTTTAATCTGTAAAAATCTAGTTTCACAAAATAGCTTTTATTGACTGAAATTATAACAATATTTATTTTGTTTCTATTACTGGATATAATATTCGATAGTTACTTGTTTTGTTTGTTAATTATTGGTACCCGATATAAAATTAATTCTAGGATAATGTACACCGATTGTGACACTTTTTATATAACTACAAAACACTTAAAACAGACTCAACTTATATGAAAACTTATTATTTCTACACGTCAATTAAAATATTAGATAATATGGAAAAATATTAGAAATTATTTAAAATAAAATATTTTTCTAACTGTTTAATACTATATAGGTGATCCATCAAGGAAACACAGAACACTGTGGCCATCGATCATCACTTCATTAAAAACTGTTTCATAAAGCATTGGCTGATCGAACATGCAATTACTTTTCAAGGAGTTTTTTCCGCCTCCTAAACAAACCCTTTTCAACCCCCTTGAATTTCATAAATTGATTTCCTCTCAACTATCATTTTGTGGGCGGTGAAACATTTTTTTTTGTTGCCACTTCTAAAGTTATTCCGATAAAAAAACTAAGGGGAAAATGCAGTTTTTGAAATATCAATTCGCTTGTAAAAGTTTTGATTGATCCAGATCTAGCATTGATTAATCTGCTTTGGGGGCTGGGGAGCCCAGTCGGTTGAGCAATCGCCTCGCATGCGGAAGGTCCCAGAAAAAATCGCCAAAATAACTGCCGACCTATAAACGGCCCATGCAGCCAAAAATGTCCGACGAATTATACCCCATGTAGAGGGGTGCACGTTAAATATGCTCCAAAGTCCCAACGCTGCGTACGATGTCGCCCTTAACGGTTGCGTTGGGTGCCTACTCAAGTGTCGGCTCGTCACTTGATTGTGGTTCTGAATTATGTCGCCCGTCGCCAATAGCCCTCGTGTAGCTCTAGTGCGACGATAATTCAAACTAAACTTAATCTGCTTTAAAAGTTTTCATTTTGTTTGTAGACAATGCTCGTACTCCAATGTTAAGAATACAGCTCTAAAAATAAAAGTTTTCTTATTGTAGTTAAATCACAGCAAAGCAAAAGGACATTTCTGCCGTGCGTGGTCAAGTAAACTGCAGTAACCACGACACTGAAGTGTACCATTATTGCTCTGAAATAACCTGTTTTTCAGTATACTATCTTATATGTTATTGAGTGCTTATACAACAATAGGCCAAGTCATACTGAACGTTACCTGCCTACGGCAAAAAAAAAAATCAAATTTAGGTACCAGAAAAAGTGTGCTTGAATAAAAACAACTTTTTATATAACATTTAAAATTTAGGACAAAAATTAGAATAAAAATACTCCCAACAAACACCGGTTGGGGCTCAAGTAATCGCCGGGCACGAGATCGAAATCCGCCAACTATGCCAAGCTTGGCATAAAGATCCCCTTCGCTGATAAGGATTTGGAGTTGTCTTACTACTAATAGCATGTTGGCGAGTGTGGTTCGATCGTATGCGATCGTAAAATTTGAGAATCAAAAGGATAAGTTGCCAAAACCAATTCATTATTAGATATTTTATTTATTAACTGTGAAAAAATAAACATTCTGCTGCTTTAAAGTTTACTACTACTAAGCTTTAGAACTGAAAAATATCATTAATTTGAATAAATAAATAATTCCACGACTTTCAACTTTGAATTAATTTTTATGTAACAGTCAAAATAACTAATTTAAAGTAAATAAATAGCAAAATGACTGAAATCTAGTCTATATATATACAATTTTTATGTTTTTTTTTTTCTATTTTTCATGATTATTTCCTACAGTTTAAAAATATTTCTTCGAAAGGGAGTTTAATATGATAAAAAAATGACAAATAACACTAAACTTATATTTTTAAAACATTATCACATGAAACTTTTATGTAAAAACTGTATTCCAGTATAGTTATTACATTTTTATTAACAAATTGAGTAGTTTAAGTTAAGAAAAAAAGCATTTTTAACTAAAAAAAAACTTTTTTTTCCTACTCTTTACTTTTCAAAACAAACCGAACTTTTGGCGAAAGTACCACAAAAATTGCATTAAAATGCATTTTGAAATTTTATGAATATAAATAAAAAGCACTTTTCTTAATTCAAAACACCTTTTTCTCGATTCAAATTATTAAAATAAGAAATAAAATAATACAAAGTACACTTGTTGACTGTTTTTTCTTATTTAATTGTCTGAATTATTATTTAAAAAATGCCTTAAAAACTTGCCTTACGGCCGCAAGACAAAGCCACAGGCCAGTGCCTTTGATCTGGGAAAGGGGAATGGGACGTCTTCCCCTTAATCCGCCTAGACAAAAACAAGTTTCTGGGGGGTCCTACATATTGATTTTTTTGCTAGACTCTTTATTCTGTTTCTAAAAATTTCTCTCCTCATAGTTTCTTGGGGAGTTAAATCGGCCAAGCTGGTAGTCTTATAAACAGCGCAATTGGAAAGTAATGTCCAGGTTGGAACTGTTATCGCTAGAATGGTGAAATAAATACACCTAAATTGGCGAATTCGCATGTCGATATCGTGCCCGGCGATCCCGTGTGCCATCACACAAACACCCACGACTTTTACAGACACAAAAATCATTCTAATTCGACTCACGGCGTCTACCCAATTTATCGCCGTGACAGAATTTAATAAATAATTGCTCACACGGCACAAGCGTAAAACAACTTCACATCTGTTTTTTCCCTGCCTCCCCCGCATTCCCAAACTGAATGTGAAATATGACGGGATTTCCCTGAGTCATTCCCCTACGCGTCAAGTGTGCCATCAAATGTGAGAGCTCCCCCTCCATATTTCCGCTACAGACAAAGAGGTTTAGGTTAATTTTAGGCAGCAGCTCTAAAGTGGTAAAAGTGGTATTGAAAATATACATACAAAAATGGGATCCGGGTGGCTTATTGGTTAAGATCGCTGACCATTACGCTAAAACAGTCTGCGCAATGTACCAGGTGCGGATTTGATTCCCGCCTTCGCCCTAGGTGAAATTTCTCTCTGTGTGTCAGTAAAAATTCTGTTTGTGTCTACTTGACGAATGTTTATAAGCGGGCTTTGATCAAGCACACAAGCCGGAAATACATGTACCAACCAACAACTGCATACAAAAATTGAATATAAATTCGTGCAAACTTTAAAAACTTGTGTATTGCTTAAAAATTATTGGAGCATGCGAGAATATGATCCGAGTCCCTTTTTTCCCGTAAATGGAACTTTTTCAAAAATCACCGCTAGGTAGCGCTCTAATGTCAAACGTTTTATGTGAATCAGTCAGCAAAAGTGCAAAAATGGAGAATACGACAATAAATTAAAACAAAAGATTTATATTTTAGCCAAATAAGTGAAAAGTAAGCGTTATTGCAATGTTTAAAGCAATTGAATCGCATAAATACGCCTCTATAAATAACAGAGATGATTGAGACTATAACACTCGGCATGGATGCCACTTTTAGTTCCCCTAAATTAGATAAATCGATCGTTTATAAGCAAAGCTATAAGCAAGTAATTAAAAGTGTTTGTTGAGATATTGAACTTATATTTGTCAAAATATTAAACGAAATACTGATCCAAGATCAAGATCCCCTTATGGCATGATGTGATAACATTGAGCATGATGTGTTGCATCATCATGGGGAAAAATTCCGATGAAACTTGTTCATATTACCCAAACTCCTAGTATTTTTAAGCAGTACACAATTTTAGCTTCCACACTACGTTTATAACGTAAAAAGTGGAAGGTATAATCGTTCAGTCCGTCTGTCTGTCCGTCTGTGTGTCTGTCTGAAGCCCAAGCCCAAACTACAAATGCTACAGACATGTGTGATACGTCAAAAAATTCAGCGCGTCGGACACAAATTTTGCGTGGAAGCGAGCTGAGTCACAGATTCTGTTACAAACCTATTTGTTTTTTTTTTTTTGTAAAGTTTCCAAGAATTTATGGTATTAAAAATCGTATATCAAAATGCTCTTTTAAAAAAAAAAACTTTCAAAACCAGTGTTTTTATTTTACGACTTTTTGAATAAAATTTTCTATATGGTATGATAATTATCAAATATGAGTGCAGGGTGCAGGTATGCTTTTGATTGTTAATGAAATCCTACAGAAATAAAACTAGTTTTCAAAGAATCTTTTTTAACAAAGTAAAAGAAACTTCTGCTTGTTAGAACATCATTTTTTAGTTGAGAATAACAGTTGTTGAGTTGTAAAGTAATAGTTGTAAAATAGAAAGTTGAGTTAAATAAAGAACTACACAGAAAAATATCATACTTTGAATTGTTTTTAAAGATTAAGCAACAAAAGAACAGCGTGTTATTTTTTTAACATCATTACTAATAAGGACAATAGGGTGGGGAAGGACTGCGGTAGGGGATTTGAGATTCGTCTTGTCCTCATTAAGTAGGGATTAATAAGGCAAAATTTTCCCTACAAAATAGGGAATTTCTTTTTTAAGTTTTCCCTAATTTCTATAGCTAGGTTAGAAATGAAGCAAAATTGTTAATAAAATGTATCAAAAATGTCCGTAAAATTTATAAATATTTCTATTTTTAAGTTTTTAGATATTTTAATTGGATGCAATAGTGTTATTTCTATTGGTTTGCACTAGAAAGGGATTTAAATTGTAAATTTTATGCAGCCATCTCAGCTTGTAACAGAAAAGTTTCGAGGGAAGAAAACCAAATAGGGATTTTTAAAGGTTAGGGATTTTTTGAAACTCGTTTCTTTTTTAGATGTTTTCATTTTTCAATTCATGATCTCATCCGTTTATGTTGTATTTTAATTTTACGATGTTGTTTTATACAAGTTTACCTTCACAGAGGGAATACATACTGTTAGTGATTAGTTCAACTGCATATATATTGATTTCTGATTAGTTACCCTCAACGCTTTCGTTCATTAAAGTGTATTATTATTTTATTTATTTCACTTATTCGCATGGAGTCCTAATGAAGACTCTCAAATCATCTACAAAGGTAAGTAGCTTTGTAGAATGTTATACAGTTGTTGCAGCAGAAATATTGTTCTTTGTTATAAACAATTTGCATTCTTGAACTTGTATTAATTTCTTTAGATCTGTAAAGATGTGGCTGTCCGAAGAGGACACAAATTTCAATGACGAGTGTGCTAAAGAGGTGACAAATGAAAAATTGCGATTTCGATCCGATTCCCCGCCTTTCGAAGGTGGGGAGTCACTTTGTGAATTTTATTTAGAACAGTAAGTAACTGTTATTTATAACTTTTATATGTAACGGACTAAGTATTAAGGTTATTCCTTGCTAAGGTCACTGAACGTCAACAAATAGTATTGCATAGTTTATTAATTACTTTTAAAGTTGACAGTTTGTTTCGTTGGGTAAAATTCTAGTTGCTGGCCTGGCGACAAGTTTCAAAGTTTGGCGAGGTTTTAAAGAACGACAAATAACTTTTTCTGATAACCATGTACACTATTCAAAAGAAGGGAAAGCTTAACTTACATTGCATGCATACAAAAGCTGATCGAGAGCAATTTTAGCGTTACTGAGAAAAAAAATTGCAAAATACATCGTTCAGAAAAGTTGATTTTAGAAATGTCGCCGAGCTCAAAAAGTCGCCGTGCCAGCAACTAGGATTAAGCCTTTCGATGGACACAATATAATTTTGAAAGACTAAGGTATTTTGTCGATTGTATCAATGGCTAAGAGCTAGGGTGGCCTGACGGTGTGCCTTTTGCAGTACAGTAGCTACTTTATAATGTCATATCCTGCCTGTTTCAATAATGCTACAAAATATTAAAATTATCTCATTTTTATGTATGTTCTGCAAAATGTTCTGAATTTCTCAAGCACAAATATAGTGTTGTAAAAAAGAAATTGACAGTAATATATTCTAAAGCTTGGAACAACTATGATAGGATCAGATTTACTGTACGGTCCCCCTTGGCGCGATTTTTTCTGATTTGGCAATAAATAATTTTTTCTGGCAACCTGTCTGACTTCAACTGAAGATTCGAATTCTATGACTTCGCACTGATGACGTTTTCCGGCAACCCTATCGGACCGTTGGTCGAGTTTTCATAAGAAATATTCCTATACGATATTTTCTTTGAATAGTGGTTTTTTAAAAAAGTCGCCAAAAGACGGACTTTTGGCGCGATTTTGGAAAGTTCGCCAAGGGGGACCGTACAGTAAATCTCTACCGCTATGATATAATGGCTGCACTCGATTTGTCTATTCACTTTGTTGCCAAGCAACGAAGCCTCCCATATATGATTAAAAAACATTCGACTTCATGTTTCATACATCTTGATAAGTATAGCAACTTGGCTTAATTCTCTATTTGTAGTAGGAGTTTTTTAACGTTAAAAATAACTAATAGAAGTAAACACAAGGTATAAAAGAAAGTTACCAGATCCGTATTTTTGTGTATTTAACAACAAATCTTTATTTCTTAACTCATCAAACAGCGTATGTTAAAGCTGTACCTTTTAATCAGGGACAAATTAAAGAATTTGGCGAGTTTTTAAAGAGCGATAAATAACTTTTTCCAGCAACCGTGTACACTAATAAAGAGGAGGGGATGTTTAACTAACTATATACAGAAGCGGATAGTAGATTTTAGGGTTACTCGGGTTACTGAAAAAAAATGCAAACTATGACAGCTCTCGGGGAAAATATGATTTTCGTGATGTTGCCAAGCTCAAAAAGTCCCCTTCCAGCTAATAGGATTTAACCAAATTAAATTAAGTGTAATATTATTCTTAAACGAGAGGTAATACAAAACACTTAGCTGTAAGTACATTTTTAAAATAAAATACTCAGCACTTAAAATACTGTGTGTTCTATTTGTATGTTTTATTCTAGTTTGGAACATAATGATAAGAATAACTCGGTGCAATGTCTTCGACCATCTGCAGACAACAAAGAAGGACTTCAAAACCTTAGAATTGCAACACAAGTATGATTGAAATTTAAATTTCTAAAATAATAAATTATATTAGTGTTCCATATACTAGTTTCATAATAAAGAATTAAATTATACTTTATTAGTATGTACAATAAATGTGAACGCTATGTATTTTATTTACTTTCACATGAGTAGGATTTTTTTTATCAATTTTTAAAGATAGTGTTACACTTTATTTTGCTTAAAAATAATCTGAAATGAATTCTGTATTCATAGTTTTTAAGTTATATATAACAATTTAACTGTAATTTCTTTAACATCAAATTTAATTTATTTTTCTAAAATGTATTACACATACAAGATATATATGATTGATCAAATTCAGAAACATTTTACGTTTTTCGTGAAAATGTTTTATTAGTTAAGTTTTGCTTATTCTTAGGATTTACTTTTTATCCCCAATATGAGCAAAGAAATATCATCACTCAAATGTATTTAAAATATTTCATTAACAAATTATATATGTTTTCTTCTTATCTGTTTCTAATATGTCCTCTTTTATATAACAGGGAGAAGAATTACAAAATGTTGTTGAAGGAAAACTGTCGAGCAAGAATTTTCTGTCCCTACTCAACCATGAATTGCTGCCTGCTAACACATTCACACACACATTTTTACAGAGTATTTTACAAAGTGTGGATAGTGCTGATCCAGGTTTGTTATTTAGTATATAAGGGTACTTGTGTATCATCCCGTCGACGATTTTATTTTGCCAAATGCAATATTTTTGCCAACCATGATACATAAGTATAAACAAGAAAAAATATAATGACATAATATAAAAAATGTAAATAAAAACACAAAAATTTAAATAGTTATATAAAAAAATTTATATAAATTAAATAAAAAAAAATTCCGTCAAAAAACTAACGCTAAAATATTTAGCAAGTGTTAGAATGCTGACAGGATAATCCTCAAGTACCAGTATAAATTATTAACTTGCTTGATAATGCTTAGTTCCTTAGTTCTTATTTATTATTACAAATTAAAATTAATAAATTTTGGTACCACACTTTACAATTTTTTTTGTCATAGTATCCAATTAATTACAAAAGAAATATAATCCAATTTTTCTGGTATTCTTTAAATAAAATTTACTATATTTTATTAGTATCCTATTAAAGATACCTGGGAAATGATCATGCTATTTAATCACCAATGCATTAACTATGCTTTTCTGAACATTTTTTGCAGGGATTGGAAAGTTACTTTTAAAAAGTAACTGTTACAGTTACAGTTACTTAATAAAAAATGTAACTCAGTTACAGTTACTTAATATGAAAAGTAACGCGTTACAGTTACTTAATACGAAAAGTAACGATTCACAGTTACTTTTTGAAATTTCAAAGTTATAAGAAAAATTGAAATTTAGCCATCTTACCATTTTTCAAAGAAAACCGAGATTAACGAAACATAAGCACGAACAAAATGCTGAAATTATAATTAATATTTTTTTTTTATTTAATTTCAATTCTGGTTCAATCCAAGAAATAGGTGTGAACGTGCCCTCTCTCTCTCTCCCCCCCCCACACACACTTTATTGTTGTTGGTCATTGTTGTAGAACCCATTCAGGTTCAGGCAACACAAAGGGGTTTGTACTGGTCGAAACTTGCTGAACGACAACCTGCTTGACAGTCAGCGTGATTTATTTCAAAACCCTTCTTTTCGGTAGAAGCCTGTAATTACGGGTCTTATAATGTGATACTTGGAAAGGTAAACAGACAAGGAATAACATTCGTACTTTAACAATTCTGTCTGAAAGCAGTCGTCACGCCTTTAGCAGCCAAAATGGATAATGCATTTTGCTTTTTCCCTCCCAAGAAAAGCTCATATTTCGGGAATGCGAAAGTTTGGAAATATATGTTCCCTTCTTAGGAGTGGAATTTCAAAATAAGCATCAGACAGCCTTCGGAAAGTAACGGAAAAGTAACACAATTTTTCGTTACTTCGTTACCGCTAAAAGTAACTAAGTTACAGTTACTTTCTGAAAAATGTAACGGCGTTACCCTACGTTACCTAAAAAAAGTAACTGTTACAAGTAACGGCGTTACAAGTAACGCGTTACTCCAATCCCTGATTTTTTTTTACTAAATCATATAAGAAAGTTTAACGATGTTGGAAAAATAAGTAATGAAATTCTGAAAAGAAAGCATATTCTGTTTTCTAAGTTGAAATGCCCCGCTGGTTGCTAATTATTATAATTTTCTTTCAAAAGTTGTCATTTTGTACAATAAGTATTTTATTTATAACAATCAACTTTCCATTATTAGTTAAGTATTTGTTCATTAACTGTTTATTTTCATTAAATTGTTAACAATTTTGTAATTAATATAACAATTATGCAATTTTATTTAGGTGAGCTAACTATTTAGCTTTCACCATAATTTAACATTTGTTTATAATTAAAATCTTTCAGTTGTTGCCAACGCATGGATGGAAACATTACTGGATGTTATCGATTTACTTCCCAAAGAAATTGTCAAAGGCGAAGTTAGTATTTGAGTTCTGCTGAAAGTATTATAAATCTTTAAATTCATATTTTTTTCGTTAATATAACGAGGAATCCAGTGGCGACGGAACTTATTCTTTAGAGGTATGGCAAGAAATGCCTCTTGATATTTTGTCTGCGGGACAGTGAGGCAAAAAGGAGGATTGTCCCGCCAAAATCGGGACGTCTGTTCACATTAACAATTATCCAGTTAAAATAGTTTTAAATAAAGGTTATGACAACAATAAATAACCGTTAGTTACCTTTAAACAGAAGAATTGGTCAGCATAGAATTATAGAAAGAATGAAGAAAACGTAACAACTTGAACAAAACTGGAGGAAACTTTTTAAGTGTTTATTGAAAGAGCTGATATTGCACAATGACGAGTCTTACATCAGTCACTGTCAAAAAGGTCCAGGGATGACCATTTCCAAGTAAAAAAAAAACATGGGACATTAGCTCATTACTGCAGACCCCCAGTAGGGGAATGTGTATACGTGCTATCTTTCTCGGTGTGGTGTGGTTGTGGGGTAGGATATGTGACAAAAATATTTGCAAGTTTAATTGTATTTGTTGGATTTTTTTCACATGGTTACTTTTGGGTTTGATTCTGTGGAATGAAAAAAAAACCTGCATTAATATATAATCTATGAAAAAGTGGGTATTGCAGCTGCCATACCAATTCCGGACCCACTGCAAAAACTGGTATTTCAACTGCCATACCGGTTCCGGCGCCACTGGAGGAATCACAACGATAACCCAATCACAGTTTGACATGTTTCATTTTCACCCTGTAGCATTCAAGTATAAAACACTAAAAAAGTATATAAACAAAAGAGTGCTTTCAAACACATTTTACTCATATCAGTATCAGTATACTCTTATCATATTTTATATTTTTTTAAATTTAAAAAAAAAAATTATATTTTAAGCATGACAGAATTTTTGATTACAATCAGTATATCTTATACCCACTAACGACGACTTTGTGAACGCCATTATTACCTTCATTTCCGAATAAAAACCTTAACTGTAAGGTTTTTTAATTCTTTTTTCGTGTAACTTAGTTTGTCCTATATAAATTGTTCAAGACAATGGTCATTGTTCTTATATTTTGTTTACTTAGATAAACTTAAACAGAAAGCTTATTTTCGCGTGGCAAATTTTTTTGCCACCCATCTTTAATGAGTTAAAGGAGACTTAGTTTGTCCTATATAAATTGTTCAGGACAATGGTCATTGTTCTTATATTTTGTTTTCTTAGATAAACTCACCGAAACAGAAAGCTTATTTTTGCGTGGCAAATTTTTTTGCCACCCATCTTTAATGAGTTAAAGAAAAAATTATATGGGATATATCTTATATATATATATTTTTTAATATCTCTCATTTATATAAAATTTATATATTTTGAAACCACACACATCTTAAAAGTTGTCTTTTGATTTGTAGTGTTTAAGCTTCATAATTAAATAAAAGTGATTAAAAGATTAGTTCCATGATGTATTTTGTCTTTTCTCAGATACTTACTCTTGCTGTCAATAAAGGTCAAATGTCCCAACCCATTTCTTCCCGCTTGTTGTGCTGCAAAATGTTAGGCAAAATATGCTTAAAATTTGACCCTTATGTGTAAGTTATTTTATCTCATTCTTCATAAATTGTGTTCCTTCGTGGAACTCTTAACTTCTTTTGTTAACTTTATTCCTACACTTCTTGGAAATTGATTATTATATTGTATTCTAGGAATTTTTATATTCTCTCCCTGAATGTCAATTAAAGAACTTAGTGGATGAACGTACTAAGTGACATTTTTGAAAAAAAATTGATATTTTTGTGTCAATGAACATATTACTAACTTTTTTTAACAATAACAAGCTCCCCTTTTACATAAACTTTAAGTTTTGTATATTTTTTGTGGTTTGTAAGTACCATTTTATACAGATCTGAGTGCAAACTAAAAACTTTAAAACTCATTTTTACTTTTTTGTCAATTGACATGTTTTTCCACTAAGTTCTTCGACCGTGAAGCTTCAAAGATTTAAGAGTAGCAATTTTATTCTATGAAAGTTTTTTTTTTAAGATTGACCAAATGGATTTTTACTTTATTACTTTCTATAAAATCTATATTTCATTGTCACTTAAAATACTCGTGGAATTATGTTCTTTAAAATTTGGAATCCTGTTGCAATAAAATCTTAATGTCCCTATATATTTCTTTATTGACTAAATTTTCTATATTAATCATGCTTATGCATATTCATCAATATTTAAAGCTTCAGATTCATATTTTAAAAGATACCCTCTGTTTTTTTTATTTATGAATACTGCTTATTCATTCTTACACAATTTTATTTTAATTGTAGAATTAAAAAGGAAGTCTTGCCTGTTGTTCTCTCGCTGTGTCAAGATGTAGATTCAGAAGTTCGAGGATACATGTGCAGGCAATTGGATATTGTGGCCAAAGGCATAGGGTATGTATATGAATCGCATTTCAAAAGTAATAATTTTTAATATTGTTATTGCATTTTTATTAAGGTTTTTGCTATTTGGTGTCTAGTTCTGGTAAAATTGCTGTCTAAGAAACCAGTTTTTCCTGTTGACTTTCCAAATGTTAATCGTTTCGGAAGTGCCATGGCAAAGTGTGTAACTTGTTTTAAAACATGTAATATCAGAGATAAAAATTCTGCAAAAAGTGTCTCTACCTGATTATTCATTTGAAGCATGGTTGTTGTAAAACACATTCTCCGAGGTATGACTGAGATATAAGATTGACGACTTCGTCCAATTGAATTTAAGATCCTCAAAAGTCGCCAATGAACAAGCTGAACCCTATATCTTAGTCATACTTTGGAGAGTGTAAGTGTTGCAACTATAACCTTTCCCTTGTATTGGGCACCAAAATAGCCAGTGTTAAATTATACTTTAATGTTGTTTATATATATTCTGCACAGGCTTGAAGCTACTAAAAGTGCAATTTTACCTGAGCTTGTAGAGTTAGCCAATGATGAAGAAACGTTTGTTCGCCTATCTGGTATAGAAACAATTGTTCAGATGCTACCTTTATTGGATGATGGTAATATCACATTTCTTTGAATATACATCCTAATTTATTATTAAGAAAATATCTTCAACTTTGTGCATGATACATGAGAAGATCATGAAGAAAGCAATGTTGATTTTTGGGGAAAATAGTTTCTTAGTGCAAATTTACATGTTTCGTTGGAAACTCAAAAGGCCAACCTTCTTCAGAATGGTATACAGCACAGACTAAACACAGGTTGGCATTGCGAGGTTATGACACATGATATCGGGAAAGATATGTGGGGATTAGGGGTCTGAAAGAAACGTTATTCTGTTGCCATGGAGCTTTTCCAAATTGGTGAGAACTCTGGCATGTTAGATTGACTAAGTTATTGTGGTTTTTAAGAATATGGTAGGCTTCGTAAAATTCAAGTTCCCCAATGCTAGAAGGTTTAACCAAAATTGAAGCAGAGGAGAAATTGAAACGGTTATTAAAGTAAGTGTGTACATTTACAACTTGTAAATATGACAACCTTTGTTTAGTCTGTGTTGTGTACCATTCTGAAGAAGGTGGGCCTCTTGAGTTCCCACCGAAACAAGTAAATTTGTACTAATAAACTATTTGGGTCAATAATCAATATTGTTTTCTTCGTGAATCTACTCATCCTAATTTTAGTTTAGTAATGCATGATATTTTAATATTCAAAACATAAATAATAGTTATTCATTAAATTTTGAGTCTCTATTTTAGTTTAATGGTAATATTAGTTTTACTGGATGTTTTTTTTTAAGTTTTGATCCAGGTTTAATTTTATGGCACAATGTAACATATTAAAAATTAACGCATGATGATGCTATTTATTGCAATGAGATTTTTTAATAAAACTGCAAAAATATGATAATTGTATCCTCAAGTTAAATAACATTTATAATTAACCTTTCACTTCTATAATGACTACATAATGTTCTACCAAAAAGAAGAACTGATTATAATATATATATATATATATAATATATATATATATATATATATATATATATATATATATATATATATATATATATATATATATATATATATATATATATATATATATATATATATATATATGTACACATAAAACAATTCAAAAAATATATAAGATACTAAACACATTTAATACAAAAAGAGAGAATCTTACCAACTGGCGCTAAAGCTGCCATAATCAGTAAAAAACAAAATAACGAATACAAAAACAAAAAAAGTAAAACAAAAAAATGAAAAAATATAAAAATAAGATATGGAAAAAAAACCAAAAATAGTGGGAAAGGCCATTTCATCAGGAGGTAAAAACCTTGAGCCACTATTAAAACAATACACTTTTCTGTATTGGGATGGACGAGAGTCAAATAAAAAAATCCCAATTTTACCCCGAAGTGTACTGTGGAATTTCCAGAAGAGAATTAAAAACAAATCAAAATTAAAAAACAAAATCAAAATTAAAAACATAAAGACAAACTTACATAAAGCAGATGAAGCGAATAAAAAACAACACGAAACTTTGAAGCCAACCGCTTCTCACAAAATCCGAACTAAAAACTTAGGTGAAACAATTGACAGTTACAGTGTGGAAATTAAGTGCGGTGAAGGAAAAAAATTAGACTATGAGTAAAAATTTAGTGACGTCACAAAGAAAATTATTGCAGATACTTCTTTATAAATTTTGGAGGGAAATTGTTGTTGATAAGTGTACGATGAAGGTCAAATTTTTGGGAATTTTTAAAGTTATTGACGTTGCAGATTTTTTTCCTTCACCGCACTTAATTTCCACACTGTAACTGTCAATTGTTTCACCTAAGTTTTTAGTTCGGATTTTGTGAGAAGCGGTTGGCTTCAAAGTTTCGTGTTGTTTTTTATTCGCTTCATCTGCTTTATGTAAGTTTGTCTTTATGTTTTTAATTTTGATTTTGTTTTTTAATTTTGATTTGTTTTTAATTCTCTTCTGGAAATTCCACAGTACACTTCGGGGTAAAATTGGGATTTTTTTATTTGACTCTCGTCCATCCCAATACAGAAAAGTGTATTGTTTTAATAGTGGCTCAAGGTTTTTACCTCCTGATGAAATGGCCTTTCCCACTATTTTTGGTTTTTTCGATATCTTATTTTTATATTTTTTCATTTTTTTGTTTTTGTATTCGTTTATATATATATATATATATATATATATATATATATATATATATATATATATATATATATATATTATAATATTATAATCAGTTCTTCTTTTTGGTAGAATATTATGGATAGTCTTATAGTTTCAAAATTATTTATATATGAAGTCATTTTTTTCGTTTTTGACCATAAGAAATATTAATAACTTGAATTAGTAATTAGTAATAACTTGAATTAGTCAATAGATTAATACACTTTATTTTTCTATTTCAAAAAGCTCTTTAATGCCAGTTATTTCATTCAATATTTTTTTACCAGTTAGTTTTCTTTACTGAGGACTAGTTCTTTACTCCTAGTCATGCCAACTAATATTTTCTTAGATGCTTTTAAAACAATTGGTTTGTCATTCTTTTGCCGAATTAAAGCGCAGAGCACCTAATCAATTTCTCACAAAGGCTATTTTTAATGCTCTATTATTTGAGTAATTGCTTTTTCATTGCGAATTTGCATGATTTATTATTTATGCTGCTTTTTCTATCATTTTCATTGTGCTTCTTTTTTGGATTTAATTCGGTGAGTGCTTTTTTTTCTTTCCAGTCTTACATTTACAGTATAAAACAGCTATTTTGATGTTTTACTCTGGCTTTTAAGTGGTTAAGTTAGATTGATTAATTACAGATACTTGTACTCAAGCCATCATACCACTGGTCAAGAAGCTGTGTGAAAATTCCTTCAACTCCAAAGATTCTACACTTCCTGTTGTATCCAAACAGTTAGGAAGGCTGTGCTGCGGATTGGCAGGTAAAGTACAATGAAGTAATTCCTCAGATAAGATCTAAGAAATTGGGTTTTATTAAAATACTTTCTGGAATCTTGAGGAATATGTATTTGATTCAATTACATGTTTAGACATTTTATAGTTTTTATTTTGTTAATGAAAAGTTTATGTATTTTAAAAGGTTAAAAAAAAATGTGTTGAACATGGCAGTGTAACATGTCCCAGAGTTAAACACTTAAATAGTTTTTTTTTAATTGATCCTACTTAATACTTTGTGGTTTCAAGAGACTCGAAATGTTATGGAGTCTATAATGTAGTAAGTTTTATTAATATAGGTTCACCATTCGTGCAGAAAATTAACTTTTTGTTCAACCCAAAAAGTGCTTTCCAATTTTAATCCTATTTAAATATTTTTAGCTATGATGTATGTTTTAAAAGCACAATAATTGATATTTATCACAGAAATTTTGTCTACCTAATTAAAATGTTATAAATAGTATTAAATACTAACAATGGATTACTATTTCTTTCCAGAAAATTTTTCGCCGGAAGAAAAACAATGGTTTCTTAAATATTTTCAAGATTTATCCAAATTAGGATTGCCTAGTAAAGAAAACAGTAGTCCGTCCCTCTGTAACCCTGTATGTATTACATGTACCTAATAATACTTAATATTAATCTATCTAATTAAATTTCTATTGTAATTTTCTACATGTATGACTAAAAAAATCTGATTTGAAATGAAAAAAAAAGTATATAATTTTAGAAATTTCATAAATTTTTCTTCTTTAAAAATGTATATGATAATTTAAAAGTATCTCATTGATTTTTTTCGCAGTTACCAGATTTGCTTCCAGAATTCGACCACAAAAATAGATACAGAGAGTGCCGTTGTGCTTGTGCCTATAACTTCCCAGTATGTAAACAATTTAGCAAAATTGTATTCATGCTGTATATTTAATTACTTTATTTTAGTTTTTTTTTTATTCTATTTCAGGCCATGGTACTTTTTAGTGGTCCCGAAAATTTTGAAAAGGAACTTTATCTTACATTTAAGAACTTATGTTTAGACCCTTTCCAAAATGTCAGGCAGAGAATGGCTTGTGGGTTCTATGAAGTAAGTTTAATATTTATTTTTTTAAATAAATTTTTGCCTTAGGTATCTAGCAGAAAAGTTTCCATAACTGATTCTACTTTTAAACAGGAAGTATTAAAATTGCAAAAGTCCTATAAATTATCTTTCAACTCAATTTAATGGTTTTGTTATTCCAATGGCATCAGATCATGTACATTGATTAGTAACTAAAAGGATTTCCCTTTAAAAAAAAATAAAGGTATTTAAAAACAAAGACTCTATTGAGCTTAAGTTTTCTTACATTTTTGCTGTACAAAATTGATTATTCTTTTTTTTTCTCGCTCCCATTAAAATGACGGGGTGAGGTTATTGCCTTTTCCCAAATGAATGTTGGCTTTAACTATAATTTTTTTGAATTTCCAGCTAAAAATAAATTTAAAATAAATGAATTGTTCATAAACATATTTTTGTATAATTTCCAGGGATAAAAAAAATCGGCACTTGACCGTTTTCTTGAAAATTGTCCGGTCTTTAAGGGATTAAATGTGTGAAATGTGTTTGATCACTGTTTGGGGATTAGTAACACTGTCGATTTAAAATAAAAATGTTATTAAATATATTATTACTAAAAATGTTTTTATCACATCATAGTATCAGCACTTTTATAGTATAATTGTCGCTTACAATAGTTTATTCTAATATTACATAAAATTTATTACATGCGTAATTGATGTTTTTCTTTTTGTTTAGATTGCTAGACTTTTAAGTGCTAATGCTTCCTTGCTTCAACATGAGCTCGTTGCTTTATTGCAGGACGATTGTATTGAGGTAATGGACCTTTCACAGAGAATGATTTTCATAGTTTCATGAATAATAAAAGTGTGTTTGTAACATTGTTTTCTCTTTTTCAGGTACTGAAAGGTTTAATTCCATACTTACCAGAATGCTTAAAAGCAGTTTGTTGTTCCACTACCTCACAAGTAAGCTGGTGTTATCTTAAAATTAAATTTCATGTTTTTGACTTTTTGTTTATATTGTTTACTTTCTGAAGTTTGATGTTTAGGTCTTTTGTGTGTGTAGTAGGCTTAACATTTATGTAATATTATACATTTTTATTACATAGTTTTCTTATCATTGCTAGTTTTTTCTAAATAACAAGGTTTGATATTTATTCCTACTTACATTCAAGTTGAAATTTTGTAATTTTCAAAATTTTTACTTCAGAAAATTAAACTTTGTCTTTTATTTAAATTTATGATATATTTCGAGTAGGAGCATGCTAATAAATCTTATGGATATAGTCCAAAAGGCATAAGTATATTTTAAAACTAAGAATAACAATGTATCACATCTATCGCAATTCAAGTAAAACCAAATTATAATATTTTCTCTTGTTTACAATTTTTAACTGTGACAATTTTTTATTTTATCACTATTACTCAGTGTGCTGATTTTTTTTTTTGACATCACACGTCTGGAGCATTTGCAGTTTGGGAAAGTGGTTGACAGACGGACGGACATAGCCTTAATAAAAGCTTCCACTTTTAACATTAATTTATCTTCCCTTAAATCTTGGGGAGAAGTTTCCTGTCTTCTGTTTTTCCATAAGGTTCTAAACAATAGAATTTATTCCAACCACATAATTAGTACTACACTTCTCTTTATTCCCAATATATTTACATGCAATCGTGGTTCATTTTTTTCATAACTTACTCTTACCATTATAACTATATCCACAATTTCTGTCTGTAAAACTTTTATTACATTTATAATCGAATTTCTTACAAACTTGATATTTTTGCTATGTCCTTTAATGATTTTAAAGCAAATTGTTTGTGACTTTTATCTGTATAATGTGTTTGTTTTTATACTCTATTATCTGTGTTTGTTTTGGTATTCTAATGTGGTGGTGTAATAAAAACAACAGAGGTCCACACAGATTTTACACAAAAGAAAAAAAATTGAAAAGGCAATTAAGAAATGACAAATAGTTAAGAAAATGAATTTTGATTAAGAGCAGAGTCCTGATAAGGCCAAATGAAACTAAAGTGTGTACATGCATTAACAATAATTAAATAAATTTTCAAAAGAAACAGGTTTTCATGAGGACACATGTGACCAATGAAATTGAAGAAATAATACATAACACAATCTTTAAGTTTAAAAAACAAATCAGACATTTATTGACATAATTTACTAGCAGTACAATCACAATTTTTAAGTTTATTCTTGCTATAATCGTTCAACATGCAAAACAAGCATTGTAATTAGGCCTAGTCATCTTGGATAAAGTTCGATCAAATACATAATTTTAATTACCAATGGGTATGACAGATAGATATAAATTGCTTGATAGGTTTGAAAACAAGTACAATATTTAAATTTCTAAATCTAAGTTACTTAACATTATCCTCTTCATATGGGAACACAGCATGTGGATAACGTGAGGCTTAAGACTTAAATTTACGTGAATTTTATGATACACAATAACTTTGTTTAATGAATGTGACAAGCAATATTTGATTGAGTGATTTCCAGCAATTTGGAAAACAAATACTGAACATGATTTTAAGACAGTTAGGCATACATACATATTGATATCTATAATTAAGAGCTGCATGTGTGAAACACAAAAAAAAAATCAAACGACTAAATAAAATCGGAACTTAATAAGAAAAAAGAATTTTAAATAAAGAAAAAATATTTAAGTTTAAAGCACGCCTTTCGCTTAGGGCGAATTTACGATGAGCAAGCGGCATGGCAGAACCACGTGCTAGGCGTAAAACAAAATTTTAACAACGATATGAGATCTCCCCGCTATATAAAGTTTAAAGAAATAGAGTTAGATTGAAAAAATAGCTTAGCTGAATTCCTTGTCCATGGCACATTGATGATGGAGTTCTCAAGTCAGAATGTGCTCTCTCCATACCCAACAACAACCCATACCCAACAGAGACCAATGTCATTGGCTCCTGTCGGTCACATGATTTGATGATGTTATTGCTGAATGGGATGGTTATTGGCTGGAAGGAAATGCGCGCCAAACAACGAAGAATCACTTTGTTTGAGACAAGATGGATTCTGTGAAGAAGATGAACATAATGTCCGATCGTAGCTTGATCGTGGAAAAGTTTAAAACTGTTGAGCAACACATGGCAAGTGACAGACTTGTTAAAAGGCATGAAAAGCATAGAGAAAAATCGCAAATAAAGCGGAATTTAAAATTAAATGCGTTCCCACATGCAACTCGGTTCCACAGCAGCAAAAAAATTAATAAAATATTTAATTAACATTTCTCATGGCTATAAACTTCACATGATGATAAAAACAGTTGTCAAACAAAATCAATAATACAGGAAAATACATATCAAGTGTTACTATTGAGAACGAAATTGAGTATAATTGCATGAGAATATCCTTTTAAAAGGAATTTTAGTTTCATAATAATTTAATTCCAAAGTTACAAATAATCAACCTGTCTAAAACCAAATTATTTTAAATTGAACTTTTAATTTTCTTAGAAAAATGAGGTATTTAGGTTAGTCATACATTTAACTTGTTGTGTAGTGACAACACAACACTAATTGTTTTGTTCAATGAAATTGCAATTAGACTTGTTCTATAATGTGCATTTAAAACTGAAAAAATAAAATAAACATAGTGTAGAAGCTTAAAATAGAAATATGTTTATTTAAAATGACTCATGCTATGCATATTATACTATTCCAGGATTGTGATAAAACCAACTTAGTGAAAGCTTTGATATCCTGTGAAGAAGCCACGTCCGTCGGCAGCAGTTGGCGACTCCATGCAGACTTCTTATCCTGCCTCTCTTGCCTTCCGTTGTGCCTCTCTCATGAGACCATTTTTACAACTTTTGTGCCTTTGCTCTTTGTCAAACTTCATACAGCTGTAAGTTGGTGAAGAGATATTGCTTTTTTTTATTATGTCATTGCTTGAATATGAAGCAGAGCTCCCACTGGTAATTGAAAGTTCTTAAGAACTCTTTGATTTTTAATTTCAAAGTTCTGTGATAGTCAGCACAAATACCCAATTGTGCCCCTCTCATGAGACCATTTTTACAACTTTTGTGCCTTTGCTCTTTGTCAAACTTCATACAGCTGTAAGTTGGTGAAGAGATATTGCTTTTTTTTATTATGTCATTGCTTGAATATGAAGCAGAGCTCCCACTGGTAATTGAAAGTTCTTAAGAACTCTTTGATTTTTAATTTCAAAGTTCTGTGATGGTCAGCACAAATACCCAATTGTGCCTCTCTCATGAGACCATTTTTACAACTTTTGTGCCTTTGCTCTTTGTCAAACTTCATACAGCTGTAAGTTGGTGAAGAGATATTGCTTTTTTTTATTATGTCATTGCTTGAATATGAAGCAGAGCTCCCACTGGTAATTGAAAGTTCTTAAGAACTCTTTGATTTTTAATTTCAAAGTTCTCTGATGGTCAGCACAAATACCCAATTGTGCCTCTCTCATGAGACCATTTTTACAACTTTTGTGCCTTTGCTCTTTGTCAAACTTCATACAGCTGTAAGTTGGTGAAGAGATATTGCTTTTTTTTATTATGTCATTGCTTGAATATGAAGCAGAGCTCCCACTGGTAATTGAAAGTTCTTAAGAACTCTTTGATTTTTAATTTCAAAGTTCTGTGATGGTCAGCACAAATACCCAATTGTGCCTCTCTCATGAGACCATTTTTACAACTTTTGTGCCTTTGCTCTTTGTCAAACTTCATACAGCTGTAAGTTGGTGAAGAGATATTGCTTTTTTTTATTATGTCATTGCTTGAATATGAAGCAGAGCTCCCACTGGTAATTGAAAGTTCTTAAGAACTCTTTGATTTTTAATTTCAAAGTTCTGTGATGGTCAGCACAAATACCCAATTGTGCCCCTCTCATGAGACCATTTTTACAACTTTTGTGCCTTTGCTCTTTGTCAAACTTCATACAGCTGTAAGTTGGTGAAGAGATATTGCTTTTTTTATTATGTCATTGCTTGAATATGAAGCAGAGCTCCCACTGGTAATTGAAAGTTCTTAAGAACTCTTTGATTTTTAATTTCAAAGTTCTGTGATAGTCAGCACAAATACCCAATTGTGCCCCTCTCATGAGACCATTTTTACAACTTTTGTGCCTTTGCTCTTTGTCAAACTTCATACAGCTGTAAGTTGGTGAAGAGATATTGCTTTTTTTATTATGTCCAGGGTTGCCAGTGGCGACTAAAAGGAGACTATTTGCTACTATTTTCGACCCCCGGCGACTATGGCGACTTTTTTAGACAAAATCAAGCCAAAAGCGACTATTTTCAGCATTTTGTCAACTATTTTCAAGGATGGGCGACTTTTTCAAAAAAAATTCCGCGCGATCGTTGATATCCTTTATTTTGGTATTCCCCCCCCCCCCTTAAAATCGCCGGAAGGCCACATTTTACAATCGCAGAATAGCCAAAATCCTTCGGTTGTAAAATCACCGGAGTTTCGCGATATAGATCGCCGAAATATAGATATTTCGGAATAGTTGGATCGCTGGTGTTTCGGGATAGTTGGATCGCTGGTGTTTCGGGATAGTTGGATCGCTGGTGTTTCGGGATAGTTGGATCGCGGGAGTTTCGGGACTGTTGCATCGCGGGAGTTTCGGGATAGTTGGATCGCGGGAGTTTCGGGACATTATAGTAGCATCACCGGAGTTTAGGGATACTAGGATCGCCAGAATTTCGGGAAGTAGGATTGCCGAAATTTCGGGATAGTTGGATCGTGGGAGTATCGAGACAGTAGGATCACCGGAGTTTCAGGACAGTTGGATCGCGGGAGTATCGGGACAGTTGGATCGCGAGAGTTTCGGGACAGTTGGATCGCGAGAGTTTCGGGACAGTTTTATCGCGAGAGTTTCGGGACAGTTTTATCGCGGGAGTTTCGGGACAGTTTTATCGCGGGAGTTTCGGGACAGTTTTATCGCGGGAGTTTCGGGACAGTTTTATCGCGGGAGTTTCGGGACAGTTGGATCGCGGGAATTTCGGGACAGTTGGATCGCGGGAATTTTGGGATAGTTAAATCGCGGGAGTTTTAGGACAAAAGGAACACCTCTGGTTTGAGACAGAAGGTACACCTCTGGTTTGGGATAGTAGAATCGTCAGAGACTTGCGCGATTACGTGCGGATAAAGTAGTTTTCTGGTAATAGGAATCTATATTTTTAATCTGTTGGTTGAAATTTGGCACATCTCAGAAGTTTTGTGTAAACCATTATAAATTTTTAGTTATTCGAAAAAATATTAAATGTGAATTTAAAAGCAAACTTCACTAACTTTTATGTACATATAGACAAGATACATGCAAAACTTAAAATTATGTTATTTTAACAAATTAAAATAATAAAATTTAATAAATTATATCTACCTGATATAATATTTTCATATTTATAAAAAAGTGAAAATGTCTATATTATTTTTGTTAACTTGTATGTTTTGTGTTAGATGGAGAAAGTAAAAAAAAAATCAAACTAAAAATGCTGTTTTAATTATTAAATTATTTAAGGTAATTCCAAGATGAATTAAGATATAATATTTTAACAAATAGTTCTATTTTTAAGGGAAACAACATTCTGAGTTGGTCAATGAAATCAAATTCAAATTAGGTGTTTGCTGTTTAGCAGGGTTCGAAATTTACAGTCGCCTAGTCGCAAAATGCGACCTAATCCTTCAATTTTGGGACAACAAAATAAATGTAGTCAAAGTTACGGAGACTAGGTTATCAGAACTGTTAATACCAACTTTTTTCATCGTGATTTTCAACAATCTCGCCAAAAATAATCAGCTTGAACTTGAAAAAAAGTTAAGTCTTAAAATCTTACAACTGCAGCGATCTTAAAATTAAGGAACTCTGGTTACTGTAAAATTTGTAAATGGTGATTCCTAAATTTTTTTGAAACTTAGTTATCGAAACTCTGATGCTTCTATAATCGCAAAACTCTAGTGATTCTATAATCTTGAAACTTAGGCGATCTAAAAAATAAAATCTTCCAGTGGGATACCCAGTAGATATTTAAATATTGCAGATTAATTTTAAAATAAAAACATTTTTTAGTAAAAATATTTTTTTCCTTAATAAGGGTCCTAGATAATGTACATTTGCTCCTAAGTCGCACATATTGCTCCTAAATTTTCTTATCAAATTCCTAGCACTGCTGTTTACTCATTTAAGTTGATATAAATTTTAACATCAACCTTACTTAAAATCTATCAACTATCATAATCAAATCAAAAACTTAAAAAAGTGAACCATTTTAACATTTTCCAATTCAATTCCTTGAATGTGTTGATTTCATGCCGAAAAAGTGAAGCAATCAAAGTTAAATAATAAATTTTGCAAAGAGAATTTTAAAAAATTAATAATTATAAGTCTTAAGTTTCGATTTTGCATATAGTATTTAAATTTGATGCAACTATTTTTGCTACTATTTTGATAATAAGGCGACTATTTTTGCAACTATTTTGGAAATTCCAGGCAACTAAAGCGACTATTTTTTCCCTAAATTTGACTGGCAACCCTGTATGTCATTGCTTGAATATGAAGCAGAGCTCCCACTGGTAATTGAAAGTTCTTAAGAACTCTTTGATTTTTAATTTCAAAGTTCTGTGATGGTCAGCACAAATACCCAATTGTGCCTCTCTCATGAGACCATTTTTACAACTTTTGTGCCTTTGCTCTTTGTCAAACTTCATACAGCTGTAAGTTGGTGAAGAGATATTGCTTTTTAGCTTCCACACTACGTTTATAACGTAAAAAGTGGAAGGTTTTATAATCGTTCAGTCCGTCTGTCCGTCCGTCTGTCTGTCACCCACTTTCACAGAAAGAACCACAAGTCCCACAGACAAGTGGGATACGTCATTTTAAAGCAAAAAATCAGATTAGGCTACATTCCAAATTTCATTAAAAAATTTAAATTAGAAGTTTATTTAAAATTTAAATTACTAAATTTTTTTTATCTACATTGAAATAACATGCAAATTCTATTTTTATTCATATTTTCACTGTTGTCATCCACAAGTCCCACAGACAAGTGGGATACGTCATTTTGAAGCAAAAAATCAGATTTGGCTACATGCCAAATTTCATTAAAAATTTAAACTAGAAGCTTATTTAAAATTTAAATAACTAAAAATTTAATCTACATTGAAATAACATGCAAATTCCATTTTTATTCAATATTTTCACTGTTGCCATTTCGTTAAACGTACGAGAAACTTTTGTTAAAATAAAAATAAACACACTTGAAAAAATATTTATTTATGTGATATAATTCGGTTTGGATTGTTGTATTATCACAATAGAGTTCTTTTAATGGTTCTATATATATGTATGAAGAAAGATGCATAGAGAATTCTAACTTGGCATAAAAAAAATATGCTAAGTTTCGCTTTTATTTTTAAAGCATCAATTGTACAAATTATATATTTTTTGAACTGTAAATTAATTTAACAAACTATAAATAAGTGAATTTTCGAAAGAAATGTAAATGGGAAATTGTGGCGACAAAAATATTTATTAAAAAGATTACATAATTATTCTTCGAACTTTAAACAAATTTAGCAAACGATAAAGTCTAATTATTAAATCTGAGAAAGAAGATTAATGAAAATAGTTAATTTTGGCTTTTAAAACTTTGAATTACAAATAGCTAAAGGCCCTGTTTTTATTAGAATTAAATCACATTTGCCATTCGCAACAATCGCTCGAGAAACTTTAATTCTTTTAGACAATAAATTAAAATAAATTTATTTTTGCGACATCGATCAGTTTGAAATGACGTCAAATATATTTCACTACGGAATCCTTGTATGTTGATATGAAATGTTTTCATTCTATTTAAAGGCGAGGAATATGACATATTTATTCTTTAAAATATAAATTGATTTTTGCAAACGATAAGTAATAATTATTGAATTTTCGAAATAAAATAAATGAAACTAGCCAAATTTAGCTTGCAAATGTTAAATATAGAATTAATGTTGTGTTTGGCGCGTTTTTTCCTGTTAAACACAAATATGTGGAAGCGAGTTAAGTGACAGATTCTGTTACAAACCTACTTGTTTTATCATGTCATTGCTTGAATATGAAGCAGAGCTCCCACTGGTAATTGAAAGTTCTTAAGAACTCTTTGATTTTTAATTTCAAAGTTCTGTGATAGTCAGCACAAATACCCAATTGTGCCCCTCTCATGAGACCATTTTTACAACTTTTGTGCCTTTGCTCTTTGTCAAACTTCATACAGCTGTAAGTTGGTGAAGAGATATTGCTTTTTTTTATTATGTCATTGCTTGAATATGAAGCAGAGCTCCCACTGGTAATTGAAAGTTCTTAAGAACTCTTTGATTTTTAATTTCAAAGTTCTGTGATGGTCAGCACAAATACCCAATTCTAGCCCTCGCGACCGAGTAATTACTTTGTCCCAGACGGTTCAGTATTGGGCTCGCATGCAAGAGGTGCCGAGATCAAAACCGGATCGTTCTGTACCTCTTCAGTCCAAAAACACTCCTTGATTTTGACTAACAATCCTTGAAAACTCCTTGATTTAGTTAAAAATTCGTTTTTCTCAAGTGTTATTCCAGCTATTATCAAGTTTTAAACAGATATTGAAAAAGCTCTTAGTCCCAATAATTTTGTTAATATAAAAAATATCCTAAAATTTCCAGAACTGGATCATTCAAATTTCTGGAATTCCCAGACTATTCTAATTGTGAAACACAAACACTCCTGACCACCTTTTTTAAAGTGTTTTTCTAAATTTTCTATTTTTCAAATATTTACCAAATTTTTTTTTCCAGCGTCCAATACCAAGCAGAACTTCTGCTGCTTATAGCTTATTAATATTTTTAAGGAATACACCAAGCATGGAAAGAAGAAAAGGCATTATTAATGAATTAATTAGAGGTTTGTAATCATATAAAGATAGCTCATTAATAGATTTATAACAAAACTTAAAAGTTATACCAATATAATATTGAAATTTCAAAACCGTTTTGTTAACAGTTAATTTATAATTATTCTTATTTATTTAACATACATGACTGTACAAGGGTGTTTTTTTAAAGTTGACCCTGTTTGCTTCTTTACAATTCATTTGTATTTAAACTTATTTCGTTTCTTCTTTCTGCTTAATTGTAAATTAAAATATTTCAACCATGTTTTCGTTATGTTATTTTTTATTTATATAACTTATTAATAAAAGCCTGTTTCTTTTAAATATTAAGCTCATAAAATGTTAAAATTATGTAAAATAATTATTGTTTTCGTTTATAAAGTCTGTTAATTTCCTCAAACTATTAAAACATAAAACTTTTAGTTGTGTATATATAACTAAACATACATTTAAATATCTGTTTTTAGAGCTTTGTTATGGCAGAAGCTGTCATAAAAGAATGCTTTATATAAGAATATGTGAATTAGTGATTGAATTATTCTCAAAGGGATTTTTTAAGCAATTTTTCTTCAAAGCCTTACTCACCTTGTCTTGTAAGTGTTAATTAAGTTATATTTTTATATTAATAATTTAGTTTAGTTTGAATTATCGTCGCACTAGAGCTACACGAGGGCTATTGACGACGGGCGTCTTATTTTAGGACCCCAGTCAAGTGACGAGCCGACACCTGAGTAGGCACCCAACGCAACCGTTAAGGGTGACATCGTACGCAGCGTTAGGACTTTGAAGGATATTTAACGTGTACTTCCTCTACACGGGGTATTATTTGTCGGACATTTTGGGCTGCAAGGGCCGTTTAGAGGTCGGCAGTTATTTTGGCGATGCCCGGACCCGAACCTGGGACCTTCCGCATGCTAGGCGATTTATATTAATAAAATTTTAATTATTAAATTAAACTACATATACAGTATTTAAATTCTGCTATTTTATTTTGTTGGTAACATGTATTGTCAACTACTATTTTTTTTCTCTTTTGAATATTGATTGGATAAATGTTATATCGGCTCAGTTATTTTCATATTTTTCTAATCAATCTGACCTAAAAAAAAGTATATGATTAGAACGAAATTTGGTGTAGACGTAAAGATACAAATTGCAAACAAGTATGTTATTTTCAGATTTGCAAGTTGCTTTTTAAAAATGGTTACCTATAATTAAGATTTCTTTCAAATTGGTAAAAGGTTTTGTATGCTAATCGCATGCAATTTGAATAAATTCTCTGAAAGTGCTGTGTTTACTTTTTTAAAAATTGTTATGCTGAATGTGTTCATAAAGTTAAGAAGATGGAAATGCTGCGAGTCAAAAACAAGTCCAAAAACCGATTTGCCTAGTGAAGCCATCGATCGCTTTGTAGTAAGCTTAAATAAATGCTCTCAGCGAAGTATTTGGTGCTGTTCTATATTTGAGTTTGCATAGGCTTACACATTGACTTGGCGATTTCTGAGTCTCTTGTAAAGACTATAATTACAATGCATTTTTCTTACATGTGAAGGAAATTACTACCATCCTGTGTAAATTCAGATCTTGTACTACAGCCTATAATGGCACATTCATTTTTTTTTAATTAACACTTTTTAAAGAATAAAATGATGCATTTTACATTGAAGTAACCTTGAGTGAACGGTTTGTTTGTTACTTGGCGACTTTCTGACGGCTTCACTTTATATCTCGCCAAGCATCTCCATCTTCTTAACGCTATGAGTGCTTCAGATCTATTTTTAGTTAGTATTGATTTCTATTTTTAAAAAATATTTTCTTGTTTTCAGCTGATCCAGTTCCAAATATACGCTTAAGGTTATGCTCTGTTCTACCTCGTTTAAAAAGCCTAATAAAGCTGCCAAAAGACAGCCAACTACTACAAGAGCTGGAATCTTGTATTAAGACTCTAATATCGAATGAAAAAGATAAAGATGTGTCATATGCTGTGAGTAAGGTAAGAAAAACTTTGAAAGTTTTTGTATTTACCAAAAATATCAAGTTTAAACCCTTAGGCCAAAAAAGATGATACTTATTCCAAATCTCGGAAGTAGTGCTAAATGAGCATTGCATGTTATTGATCATGTTTTTTGTATCAAACATATTTACCAAATCATTATAAAAGAGAATTTTACCTCAGTCTATTAAAAAAATTCAATTGTTGGTGTTTATACAGTTCCTGGACAAATTATTAGACGCACTGTATTTTTTATAGTAATGATGAAAACATACCAAAGAATACCATATCATAAAAAAAAAAGTCGATATATGTATTAAGTATAGTATGTAGTATTTTCTATTCAATAGCTTAAGTTTAGGAACACAAATGTCCTTCTAAAGGTATTTTGTTCATCATTGATTGATACATGAAATCTTGCAGTGCGTCATCCAGGGACTGTTTATGCAAATTCTAGTTCTAGCCCTCCTTGTTTCATTTTTCCTGTTTAATCTATGTTTTTCTTTTACTAGGCAATAGAAGAACTCGATAAAATTGAAGTTACAACAGAACCAGTGAGTTTTAACTTCTACATAAAAATTAATTGATTAATTTACGTATTTAAGCAACTATATTTATTGGTTTAATTAGTCTTTGTCCCTATTATTCTAAAATTTCCTTAATTTTGTGCCTTACTCTGGGAAACGTCATTAATACTTAACACGATCCAATTTCTTAAAAATTTCAGATATCTCGGCGTTCCTCTTACATTGAAATTACCCTGGATATGAATGATCGAATGAAAGAAGAGGAGGAGAGGCAGCTTTTGGAAATGGTAGGTTTTTTTTAAACTTCTGTAAGGGTGCCCCAAAAATAACTTTTGTTTTAAAGTTGAACAATCATCTCTTTGAGGTCAATAAATGAGTTCTAAGCTTGATTGGGAAGTCAACTGAGCATTCACTGTACTAGCCACTCTGCATACATAGTTTTGAGCAATATCCCTTTAAGCCCAAAGATACAGAAAAGTAACTTTGTTTACAGAAAAGTAACTTTGACTGATTTTGGATTAATATAATAGCATTAATTTTTTTTAATGCTAAATTATGTAAGCATTGAAATTTAATGCTAAATTACAAGGACATGTGGTGCTGCCTATCTTACCGATTAAATGAATCCTTCTTCCTAAGAAAAAAGAAAATATTAGCTAGAAAGAAAATATTAGCAAGTATTGACTGTAGCATTTGCGGATGCTTTCTACAAATCGGATCTTGAAGTTAAAAGGTTAAAGTCAGCTCGAGCCTACTGGCCTATGAGGCGGTTCCCATTTTCGTTTCTCTATCTTTGGGCTTAAGGGGATATTGCTCAAAACTATGTATGCAGAGTGGCTACTACGGTGAACCCTCAGTTGACTTCCCAATCAAGCTTAGAACTCATCTATTGACCTCAAAGAAATGAGTGTACCCGTGACCTACTCATAGCCGTATCCAAACCTGTGTCGACGGTACAAGGCTCAAATAAAATGGTAAACAAATTTAATGGAATTGAAATTAATCTATGATGGGATTAGCTAGTCTTTACTGTATTTTACTAATTTTGCATGATGTTTACAAGTTTTAATTGTAAATTTACTTTGTTCTAGGAATTCAACTTAAAATTGCTTCGAGATAATAAGCATTTACAATATTCTGGATCTGGAAGTCCTGCAAGAAGTGGAAAAATACCTGTTAGGAAAAGTAAGACAAGTATTTCTGTGTTCAAAACCAGTGTTTATCATGTATTTCGTGACTTTAATAGAAAGTTATATTTTTCTATGCAATGTTAATGTATTACTTACTTACTTATCCTCTTCGTGCCAAGTGGCACATAAGGCCCGACACCTAGTTTGCCAACTCCGCCGATCGGCTGCGGTAGCTCTTGCTTCTGACCATGACGTCCACCCCGCCTGATTCCTCTCTTCTTCCACCATCCTTCTCCATGTTAGTTTAGGTCTCCCTCTTTTTCTTTATTCCCTCTGGTGCCCATTGCAATGCCACTGGTGGGATCTTTGTTTGCGGCATTCGCAGCACATGTCCGATCCACCTCCATCTTCTTCTCTTGATGTTGTTAGTAATTGGTTCTAGTTGTGTTTTTTTGAATAGTTCTGCATTTGATATGGTTTGTGGCCAATAAATTTTTAAAATTTTTCTAAGGCATGTTAATGTATATTGGGTATTTTTCTACCAAGTTATATAGATAATAAAAATATTTATTTTGGGTTTTTTTTTAATGCCAATTAATTCGGCAAACATTCTAAATTTTACAGAATTCTATTTTTTCTACTATTTAACTTTATTACTTGCCTTTTACAAATTATTCGATAAAGTAAAGATTATATTAAGAAAATCTTTAACTTAGGTAATATCTTTATGAATCTTGCAGAAATATTAATTCTTATTATAAGCAAACAAGCATAAAGTAGAATTTTATTGTTTCCAGGGCTACCAAAAATTAAATGTTTCTGAAATAAAATAGGAACATACACAAGTCTTTAAGCATTAATTTTTAACATTTTGAAATGTTACTATAGCTGTTTTATTTCAAGTATTAAGGAATATATGGTGTGTGTTTTTATTTTATGAAAATGTTGTGTCTACTGTCTACACAAAATGAATGTCTTAAAATGGCTTAAATTTTAGTTTTAGGCAATACTTTTGGTATTCTGTTATAACTTTTTTCAATTGTTTATTTACTCTTTTAGGTGGAACTCTTCCTAAGCCATCAAAAATCAAAGACACAAATTCTGATCTGAATGAAAAAGTTCCATCTAGTCAAGCAAAATCTTTAAGAAGTATGCTTTTAATGTTCAGCTCATTTTCATTTGCTGCTTACAAATAGAATGGCGTACTCATGGTTCCTACACTCCTTGAAAAGTGCTTGAATTAAAAAAAAATCATTAAAAGTGCTTTTAAAAAAATTACTATGTCTGTTAGTAATTTCCATTCCTTGATTTTTTTTAAAAAAGTCCTTGAAGAGTACTTGAAATGTGCTGGATTTTTTTTCCTAAAAAGTGTTTTTTAATCATGATGCTATAAAAAATGTTTAGAAAATTTATTCCTAGTGGCTTATTTGAACATATGTACTTTTTCAATCGGATACAAATTTAATATTTTGGCTCTGATTCCTTTCAGTTTTAAAGAAAGAACGTAGAATATCTAGTCCAGCTTTGAATGTGGATGTACTTAAAAATCACTCTCAAGCTTCTCAAACACTTATAGAAGGAACTCCAAACCAAAATCAGCATGTTTTGAAGACTACTTCTCCGAAATGCAACATTCCAACTTCTGGGTATGATTTACAGCAACATAAAATAATTTCTTAGTATTTTTATTCATAGTCCTTGCTTTAAGACGAATTGAGAAGTTATTTGTTATTGTCCTTTAAGTACTTGTGTAATATTTTCTCATGCTTAATATTAAATAAAATTACTTTTAGAGGTAAAATTCTAATAAATTTTAACTTGCAATTATAGTTAAAGACTGATTCTGGAGATAAAAAGTATTTTTTAAAAAATTAAATTTCTTTATTCAAATTTTTAAAATACAAAATTATTTTGAAATTAAAAAATGTCAAATTATTGTACACTACCGATTGTCATGCCATGATCTGAAGGTCTGTGTTAGACAGCAACTTAGTGGGGTTTTGTGAAAATAGGACAAATTAAATGAAAATCAATTAATACTAATTAACAAATCAATAAACAATGAGTAAATTTATAGTTTAATAATTATACTATATAAAAATTCAAGATATAAAAAACTAATAGAAACATTAATTAGCATGTTAAATCTTTATTTGTGGAATTCACTTAAGAATTACATGAAACTCCGATTTTATATCCCCCCAATGTAAAAAACCTTATGTAATGTCTGCCGATATAAAAAAACGTTAAATGCAGGAAAACGTAGTGTTTTCCTGTATTTTACATTTTTTTCATCAGGTCCCAGTTTTCCCGTATACTGTAATGTTGTTTTTTTAAACCCGTATTTTAATTTTGTTATTTATGGAATTTTCCCTTGAAAGTTTATTTTTTTTAAAATTTATTCTTCTAAAATCGAAATATTTTTCCTTTTGTGCTTTTTCAAAGCTAAACGTATTCCAATGAACTAAAAAAACAATCCAGTACTAGGCCTTTTAAAAAGATTCTCTTTGCTATCTTTAATTTTTTTCTGTTTGCTTTTCGCATTCTATGTATTTCCTGTATTTGTAGATTATTATAATTTTTTAGCTTTCACACTACGTTTATAAAGTAAAAAGTTGAAGGTATTATAATCGTTCAGTCTGTCACCCACTTTCACAGAAAGAACCCCAAGTCCCACAGACAAGTGGGATACGTCACTGAAGCAAAAAATCAGATTAGGCTACATTCCAAATTTCATTTAAAAATTTAAATTAGAAGTTTATTTAAAATTTAAATAACTAAAAATTTAATCTACATTGAAATAACATGCAAATTCCATTTTTATTCAATATTTTCATTGTTGCCATTTCGTTAAACGTACGAGAATTTTTATCTAAAATAAAAATAAAAACTTTTGAAAGAATATTTATTTATGCGATATAATTTAGTTTGGATTGTTGTAATGTCACAATAGAGTTCTTTTGATGGTTCATTACATATGTATGAAGAAAGATGCATAGAGAATTCTAAGTTTCGCTTTTATTTTTAAAGCATCAATTGCACTAATTATATTTTTCGAACTGTAAATTAATTTAACAAACGATAAATAACTGAATTTTCGAAAGAAATGTAAATGGGAAATTGTGGCGACACAAAAATATTTATTAAAAAAGATTACATCATTATCATTTGCTAAATTTGTTTGAAGTTTGACTAATTATTAAATCTGAGAAAGAGGATTAATGAAAATAGTTAATTGTATAGTTTAAATGTTTAATTACAACTAGCTAAAGGCTCCGTTTGGCGAATTTCTTTCCGAGGTGTATAAATAGTTTGTTTCCTGTTGAGCACAAATGTTGTGTGGAAGCGGTTTAAGTGACAGATTCGTAACAAGCCTACTTGTCATTGTTAAGGATAGTAATGACCCCTTTTAACTAAGTTCCATGCTTGCCCAGTAATGCATAAACTAACTCACTAATATAATTTTAATGTATTTACATCAGGTCACCCAGTACCAACCAACGCACATGGCCACGCCAGAAACGCTCCTCCCTCATTCCCAAACAGTTCACCGACCGATGCCCTTCACCCATGCCCAACCCACGAAGGTTTTCCACCGATTCCAACGCACTGACCAAAGAATGGACCAAAAAACAAGCACAGGACAAGAAAGAAGCCAGCACGAAAGTCCTACCAGAAGCCAAAGAAAATGTCTCCAACTCCCCCGCAAAGTTTCTGCCAAAATTTCGATCAGGAAAAGGCAGTGTTGATTTGAGGAAGACCATCGGAACTATTTTACCGTCCCCAGGTATTGCATTAAAAAGTATTTTTGTTGAATCTAAAAGGAAAGAAGGAAACAAAAATCTAAATGCCATATATTTTTCATCTTAAAGGCTTCTTTATTTATTCAAATAACATTTATTTCATTGTTTATAAACTTACTACAAGATTGTTTGACAAAAATTAAAGAATGTTATGTCTTTGTTGCTGAATAAAAATGTTAATGTAATCCCAAGGCCAGGAGATTCAAATATAACTGTTCCATTAACAGGAAATCTAAAAACTAATTTTAAAATTAAGTAATAAAATGTTTATTTGCATTTGGCAATTAATTGCTAGATTTCTCTTGATAAACCAAACTGTTACAATGACAACTTATTCTTAACATCATACAAATTTGGTCCCAAACTTATCAAGAGATATTAATCCTTAAAATTCAAAATAATTTATAGCTTAGCACTCCTTTATAACGACTAAACTATTGTAGTCCCTTGAATAAGGCTATAATTGATTTCACCTGTTTAATACTTGTGTATTTGAAAGGGTAGGAAATAGAAAGTTTCTTTAATTATTAGAACTTTTTCTTATTTCAAAGAACACAGTTTGCAAGAAAGGAACCTTTTAAGTTATATGAACAGACTGTACAAAATAAAAATTAAAAAAAAAACAACTTAAAACTATAATTTAGAAATTATAATATTTTTTTAAATATTCTTATTGGTTTTATTTATTTAGAACTACTCAGAAGGTCAGCAACATTGAACAATTTAAATGAGAGTAAAATACCTTCCTTCAAATCAAAGTAAGTACATTTTCAATGTATTTTACGTTATTTTAAGTATTTATTATCAGATTGGCATCTAATTTTATTTCTTATTTATAGGAAACCTGTTACAAAAGACAACTAATTGCATAAAACTAGATTGTGTGCCAAAGATTGTTTAAAGTTAAAGTGGTATTGCTAAAGAAAACCTAAATTTATTTTCTGACTCAAGGTTTAGATATATTTAATCTGCGCTCTCTAGAAATATATTTTTTGAAATCTTATTTCTATAAAATATTTTTTATGTATTTAGATGTGAATATGTATTGAAAGTTCATAACATATGTGTATTGTGTTTATGTATCTTAGTAGTGAAGGGGCCTGATGTTAAATGGGATGTGTCTTATTTCTGCTAAAATCAGATTTTTTGAGTGATACTTACCAAGTATATAGGTATTTAGGAGTTTTACAATTTACTTTTTTTAGTAAAAAAACATCAGTACATGTATAGTTTTCTTTTATTGTGTTATACATTGTTTTTATATTCTGGATTGTTATGATACACTTTTTGTATATGTGTTGAGGTTTTAAAATTTTCTTTAAAAAAAAACTTGAAATGCCAAAGATTGTACTTCCTAAAAATATTTTGCTTTGGTAATTTTGAAAATCTTCTGGTTATTAATTTGTTTCAAACCTTATTACTAGGAAATGAACTGATTGTTAAATAACTTTTTGTGGAATTTGTTAAAAAGTGGTAGACAGCCTTAAATTGTGCAATCATTTTGTTAAGTGTGTTAGATAAATAAATACCATTGTTATTTTACAGTTTCTGTCGCATTTTTTCCCCTTGTTTTATAGGTGTTACATTAATTAACTAATAACCGAAAAACGTTATCAGGAAAATTCAAACCAGTTTACATTACTTCCATTTATAACGTTCTACATTTTAATACAACCAGGACAGTTTTTTGTGTATGTGAAGGAGCTTGTTACTCAAGGAAATAGTAAACTTTTACTATGGCCGTAAAATATCCTACCCTCTAAAAAAAACCTGTAAAGGACTTCCTTGAATTAAAATAAGTCATATTTTATCTATAATTAGTATGCTAATCAATAACCCTAATTGATTATTGATTAGCATATTAAATACTGTACCTAATAGAATAAACAATGTTAAGTTATAAAAGAAATTCATTTTCCAAAAAGTAAACCTTGCTGAAGTGATCATTTTCAAAATAAACCACTCCTAGTAAAGTTCACCATTTAGTTCAACTGTAATTCATACTTTACTTTTGGTACCTGGCGACGATAACTGTTATTCTTCAATTGTATGTCAGAATAGTCATGACTCCTTTTTGAAGTGAACCTAAAATTATTAAAAGAAATTATAAATATACAATTTTTTTACTGAGTTTTAAGATTAAAAATCAATATTAGATACTCAAACATTACAGCAACCTATGATAGTCTTCACAAGAAATAGCCACCATAAGATATTCAATTTTTTAAAAACCCTAAACCAGGGGCTCCCATCCGGTGGTACGCGGGGAAATTTCAGGTGGTACGCGTGAGTGATGTGAGCAACATGATCCTTTTAATAGCTTCTGCACAAATGGGCAGTGAGCACGCAAACATATTGCTCAATATTTTAAAGAGAAATTTTTATTTAACTTATGGGATCGGATTTAAAATCTAGTATCCTTCGATCTTCGGGCAAGCTCTGCTATTTTTGATGCCATTTGTTACGAGTTACTTGTGTGAGAGTGGATTTTCTGAATATAAAAAATAACCATAGAAGCAGAATAAGTGTTGAAGAGGATTTAAGAGTGAAGATAACTTCCTTTACTCCTAATGTTTATTTTAATTTAATCACAGGCAAACAACAAGAAGTTTCGCACTAAAGACTATAAAAGTACATTTTGCATGATGATTAATTATTTGCAGAGTTTGTACTATTTTTTGATTTGTATGTTTTTAGACCTATAGGTAATAAATAGAACTGTAAATCAATACCATTTTAATCTTTTCATTTCTCCTATATTTTAAGCATGTTATAAATAAACAAATACCTAACCATTAAATATGAAGTTTTCTCAGGAATTTAATTCAAAAATCCTTTGAACACTAAGAAGAGTAAACATTATGCATTTATTAAAATATTTATAGGCCTGGTGGTACGCCAAATTTTTTCATAAAGTCAAGTGGTACGCAGGTGCAAAAAAGTTGGGAACTTCTGCCCTAACCAACCATCTAGAAAAGCTATTATTTTATCACAGAATTAAATTAAACTTCCACACAGAAGATTATCCGAAATTAAATTTTACAAAAGCTAAATTTATGGTTAAATATTAATTCAGCTGCTTAAGTTGAGTGGAATTAACGTCAGACCAGAGCTGTAAAGGGCTATTGACAACAGGCGTTGCAATTTGCAACCAAAATCAAGTGGCGAGCCGACACCCGAATAGGCACCTAATTCAAACTTTTAAGAGTGATAGTGTATGTGGCGTCAGGACTTGGGAGCTTATTCAATGTACACTCCCTCTAACTCCTTGGTACAGTCTGTGTTGAACCATGGCCTCTCTAACAATACAACTCCAAAGTCATCTGTCTCTTGCCTTTGCTTTCCAATTTTTGAGCTTCATTACCTTTAGATCCTTCTCCACTTCATCCATCCTCTCTACAAAAAGGATATAATTCATCAAACTTTTTAGCTGCACAAACCATTTATACGTTAGCGGTTATTTTGGCCATGCCTAGACCCGAACCTGGGACTTTTCGCACACAAGGCAAGTGCCTTACCAACTAAGCTTTTCTATGATTTTTTAGAATGTCTAAGACCAAGGTGAAGGAGTACAATTTTTTAAAAACATATAAATACAGTCGAACCTCTTTAACGCGAGCTCGCTTAACACAAAATTTTGCTTAACGTGAACTGAAAGCATTTTTCCAGACTAAAAAACTTTGAGCTAATGATAAAAAAATATCTTAACGCGAAATTGCTTTAGGTGAAATCCCGCTTAACCCGAACAAATTCTGGATTTGTCTTTTCCCCTTAGTAATTCAAAGTTTCGACTAACTAATGAAACAAAACATAAAAAACGGCAAAGAACATTCTAAAAATAAATTGTCTTTTACTTGTGGTTCTGAGAAAATCACAAGTTCTTTTATGTTTTGTAAATTTTAATCCAATGAATGATTCGGCAAGTGTAGGATGATCTATTACGTCATGAAAAGTGTAGGTGTTTCTCTACAAGGTAAAGAAATATGAAATTAGAATTGGTTCCCATTTAAACTTATCGACTTGCATTCAAAATAAATCGAAAGCAGCAGTCTATTTCTTTAGAAACATTTTTTCCATGATATTGACGGCAAATGTTTACAAAAAGTGGAAATCGCGTATTAATATGGTGTAGCTAAGAAAAAAAACATTTCAACGATTTTAAGAAATCAGGGGGAAAAAATTGAAGAGGATTATGCAGTAAACCAATTTTAACCAGCAAGAAAAAGAATTTTCCTATAGTATGTACTACTCCAAATAAACTATAGTAATTGAATTATTAAATTGTATGCCCATATTATTAGTGTATTACATTACAAAATATTTTTTTGAAACTATTCACTGGTTCAATGTAAAAAAAAATATGGATGGTGTTAGCATGAAATTCGGTTAACACAAAATGTTTCGGTGCTCCCTTCGAGTTCGTGTGAACGGGGTTAAACTGTAGAAATTTATTGAGATAATTTGATTTTTGTTGTTGTTACTAATTCCAATCTGGTCTGACTACGTCAGACCAGATCATTGAAACCGTTGACATTAAGAAAGTCCGAAACTAAAAGGGGAGAGGAATGAATGTCCTCCCAGTCCAGTCCTAAACAGTTCCGGATATGATCAGGTGATGCCTCGTTTTGCTGACATTTAGGGCATAGGGGGAAGATCTTTTGATTAGCTGAAAACGTGAGACTTTTCAGGTGTCCACTGGCAAGTCGGGACAAGCAAGTGTTGGTCTGCCTGTTACCAGGAAGAGATAGAGAGAGTCCTGGTCTTTTTGGTTTGTACCAGTAGTGAGTGGGGGTTTTAGCCACTTTTGTTTGTTCTGAGCTTTTTGCCTTGCAAAGAGTTCTAGGTAAGTAAGCTCTGAGGTGGAGGGGACTGGATGGGCTAGTTCTTTCTTTGCAAGAGTGTCAGCCAATTCATTTCCGTGGATATCAACATGGGACGGGATCCATTGAAAGTGTACTTCATGTTGTTGGGAAATGAGCTTTACTTTTTGTAAGATCGATAAACTGGTTTTATCTCCAATGTGGGCCCAATTCTTGAGGTGTTGAATTGAGCTACGGCTGTCAGATAGTATCCAAATATTACCATAGTTCTTTTCGCTCATGATTTTCTCGAGTCCCCTGTCGATAGCAATTAGCTCGCTTCGAAAGACGGAACAAAAATCGGGGTTACGTTGTTTAAGAGAGTAGATCTCTCGAGGTGTTTCAATAAACACCCCACTTCCTGCTTGTCTATCCATTTTACTGCCGTCAGTATATATTTTTATGTCATTTGGAGGGATTTTATTGATGATTTCCAGGGCCAAATGTTTAAGGAAGTCCGGTATACAGTCTTTCTTATTAAGTGTGGTAGGGAGGTTTTCATGGAAACCAACATTGGAAAGATCTTCGCAAGTATTGAGATTGCAATGAAGATAATGAGGTTCTACATTTTCTGCGATTAACTGCTGTGATTTGACTTGACTAAAAGGACTGTTTTTCTTTAGCCTTTGATTGCAGGTCCAGTTTATTGAAATACTTGACCAAACCTGCCTGCCTTCTAATGTAAAGAGGTTGTAGGTCTGCTTCGTAAAGGACAATCTCTGAAGGACAGCTACGTTTCAATCCAGTGATGATGCGAGCGGCGCTCAGCTGAACCCTCTCCAATTTGTTCAAGTTAGTTTCAGAAGCACAGCAATAGACAGGAAAGCCGTATTCAAGAATTGGTCTAACGAGTGCCTGATAGGAAGTCCTAAGGGTAGTTGCATCTGCGCCCCAGTCCCTACCAGCGATGCATTTAATAATATTCAAGCGTTTCCTGGCTTTCAAGACAATATAATCAATATGTTTGTTACTTGTAAATTCGGGATCGAGAATGAAACCCAAATATTTTGGATGTTTCTCGTAGGTGAGCTTCTGGTGCTTGAGAAACAAGGAGGGTTCATATTTATAAAGTCGCTTATTGGTGGTGAAGAAGGTGGTAATCGATTTGGTTGGGTTGAAATTCAATTTGAGTTCATCTGCGTACTTGGATAAGGCTCTCAAGGAGCTGTTGAGCCTCAACTCAATCTCGACAACGACGTCTCCACTGCTCCAGAGAGCAATATCATCTGCAAACATTCCGATGCGAGTCCAGAGACAGACAGTTTTTTCAATTCCTGCCAAGTACAGAGTAAATAGGGTTGGGCTGAGGACTGTTCCCTGGGGGACACCTTGGCTAAGGTGAAACGAATTCGAGAGGGTTCTATTGAACTTCACCCTAATGGATCTGTGATGAAGATAGTCTGAAATCCAGGCCAGAGGGTTGCCTCGTATGTTGAAGGTGTCGTGAAGTTTTAAAACGAGTTTATCCTTCCATACTCTGTCAAAAGCTTTCGTGAGGTCCAATAGTGCTGCAACGCTGTGATGGGTTGGCTTGTGATTCTGCGCGTCCCCGATAGTTTGGGCGAAGAAAAGGACTTGGTCCATGGTGTTGTGGCCTCTTCGGGAAACCGAATTGCTCTCCAAGGAGAAAATTACTTTTGTCTAGAAAGAATTGGAGTCTGATCAAGACCAATTTCTCCATTATTTTACTTGTAGTGCAGGTTAATGCAATGGGTCTGAAGTCTACAGGTGAGCAAGAGTCTTTATTTGGTTTCTTAATTGGTATGATTGTGGCTTTTTTCCATTCTTGAGGCAAACGCCCCTTTCTCCAGGTAAGATTAAACAGGTCAAGCAGTTTTTGTTTTCCTAAGGATCCAAGGTTTTCGAGCATATAGCCATGAATTCCATCCGGTCCGGGGGATTTGCTAAGGTCAAGGAAAGCCATTGCAAGCAGTAATTCTTGCATGTTAAAATGAGAAGCCAGAGAAGGATTTTTGATTCAATTTGATTTTTTGATGTGAGAAATAAAGTGAAGAAATCTTAAGCTATCTTAACATAATATGATAATCGGGTACATTTATGGGTACCATAATTTATGGTTTTAAAATATGCTAACACAATAATGTGATTCTTATTTTAGCTCATCTTCAGTTGCTGCTTTCTTTTAAAATATATCATACATTCTTTATCTATATACTTTGCTCTTCAATTTGATTTCCAATTACTAGTCACAATGCTTTGACTGCACAGGTATGTTAACAAAAGCTAAATTTTATGCAACACATTTTAAGGAACTAAAACTAATTCAGTAATCCTGTAACAATACTATCAACAGATTTCACTGGGTTATTTTGTTTTAACTAATATCTTTAGTGGACTAGCCCTATTACTGGTCAAGTAATGCGACTCCTAGTATAATGTACTAACACCATCTTTGGACCTTAATGAAGGCCAATTGCTGACATTAACTTCAGCATTTCCATGATTGGTGTGTTGTCAACCCCCCCAATCATTGATACAAGGTACCAAAAATACTTTTTTTTTACATATCCCTGGGTCAAAATTAGACCAGTTCCATGATGTTTGTGACCCTGAGAAAGTCCAAAAATAAAAGTGGGTCGTCGTTCATGTCCTTCCACGTCAAACCGAGGCAATGGAGTATGTGTTCAGAACTGGCTTAAGCACTTCCACGACAGTTGGGGCAGTCCGGGAACAGCTTGGTTCCGGCCTCAAACTCTCTGTGTGTCCCGTCCTGAATCTGGAGAGAGCAGTTTGGTCTTGCCTGCATAGTTGCAATTTAGAAATCTCGCTTGGTTTCTAAAAATCTTCTTGGTTCATACCAAGAGTGCTGAGGGGGACTCCAGTCTATTGCTGTCTTTTTGTAAATGGAGCCAATTTCTGAATAAGTCAACAGGTTGTCCTCCTCCAAGATCTGATCACAGCCTGCCCTTGCAAGTTCGTCAGCCAGTTCATTCCCAGCTATACCGACACGAGATGGTATCCAAACTAAATGCACTGGGAAAAAACCGTGAACGTCTATCGAGCTCCGCGATGATCGCCACAGCTGTGGTACCTCTGACCTCATAGAAATCCTTAAGTACTGTAAGGCACTAAGGCTATCGGTCATTAACCACACATCCCTTTCATTGTTTCCTAAAACTCTGAGGGAATCAAGAATAGCGAATAGTTCAGCTCTATAGCTTGAACTGTGGTTCGGTATCCTTCTGCTGATATTAATGGGTTCCTTGTTTGGTCGAAAAATCACGGATCCGCTACCGCAGCAACCGTTTTCCAGTTTGCTTCCATCTGTAAAAATATGTGTGGCTTCAGGGGGAATACTAGACAGCATCTCGAGCCCTAGCATCCTCATAAGAATTGGGTTGTCATCACTTTTGCTGATCTTATAAGCAAGGTCTTCATTAAAATGCACATTTAATAGAACAATAAGGGGGTTAATGGCAAAGAAAGGGGATGTAGGCTCAACATCAAATTGAAACATGTCACATGTAAGCGCCCTACTGAGTGGAGATTCTTTAACCTTTGATTGCTTTTCCAACTTTTAATGTAATTTGCAGTTCTATGATTGCAATCGTAACTGTGAAGCCCATTTTTCATACTTGCATTCTAATGGAATCAGTCCAGCTTCAAATTGCGCAATGTCATTTGGGCAGGAGTTTCGCAATCCTGCAATAATTCTTGCAGCACTTGTTTGTACTTTGTTTAGTTGTTCAAGAGAAGAGATGGAAGCCGTGCTAAATATTTGAAACCCATACTCAATGATAGGTCTAACAAGAGTCTCATATGAAACTTTGAGTGTTGCAGCATCTGCTCCCCAACTCCTCCCAGATATAAACTTTAACATGTTCGATCTTTTTCTTGCCTTTTCTGCGATAGAAGTAATGTGCCTACTGCAATTAATTTCGGGATCAAGGGTTATGCCCAGATACTTGGGAAACTGATTAAATCGAATCCCTTTTCCTCCTATTTTGATGTTGGGCACGTATTTAAAAAGCCTTCTATTAGTCGTAAATGTAGTAACCTCAGATTTTAAGGGATTTAATAAAATCTTACAATCTCTGAAGAAGGAGTCTATGTTTTCCAAATTCTCTCTTAAGCATTTCTCAGTCTGTGCTAGATCTCTCTGGCTACACCAGACGATAATGTTGTCTGCAAAGAGCGAAATCTCCTGTAAGTTTCCTGTAAGACAAGAGGAAATTCCTTGTAGGAAAAGTGCAAAGAGGATTGGACTCAGGACCGAGCCCTGAGGAACACCCTGTCTAATCATATGAGTTCTTGAAAAGGATTCCTTATAGTTTACTCTGATAGTTCTCTGTTTCAGGAAATCTTTGATCCAGAGCAGAACCTTGCCATCTATTTTAAAAGTGTCATACAGTTTAAATAACAACTTGTTATGCCACACTCTATCAAAAGCCTGACAGAGATCAAGGAAAACAGATAAAGTACTTCTTGTGGGCTTTGCATTTTGTTGGTCCTTTACACGCTGGGTAAAATAGAGGACCTGTTTTCTTAGAGGAAAAGATTACCATAATAATGGATGTTGATGAAGGATTAAAAAAATCAGATGCTGCAAAAAACTATAAAATCTCTCCTTCAGCTTCATCAACCTTTTTGAAAGACCGAAATAAAATCTAAGCGCAATTGCAGTCATTGATAATCAGGCCAAGTAGGAAAAAAATGGACACAAATGTCTTTAAGTAGTTTCAAGATAGGCGTTCCAGTAACCCTTTAAGACTAAGCATCACGATAGTGCGGGTATAAAAGAGAACGTTCAAGCTTTTCAAAAATAGCGATACCGTAGCAGCCGACTTGTACCATTTGTTATTTGTATAAAAAATGACTGTTTTTAAGGAGTTGCCGGTATTGATGTTGTTTAAGGCATTTTTTCGTTTAAACTCTAAAATGTAGTCTCATAAACTTAAATCAGCGCCATCTGATCGCCGGTCTTAAAGGGTAAATTGACTGCTCTTAAGAGAGAAAGCTCTTTAATTTGTAACAATGCTTGGTTATGAAGATATTCACTGCAGTGTCTGTTGGTTAAATCGTTTTCGAGAAAGATATGGAGTGGTGTCAAAATTAATTTGGCAGTGAAGCATACGATGCACCTGCCAAGTCTATACCCAATGGAGGTCTGGAGAAGTAGCTGAATAGAATGCAATCCAAATGTCATAAATGCAGAAATTTCAAATGAGGCAGATTTAAAAGCCGTATGGGAAACCGTAAAGAAATCAACAGATACACCATAAGATATACAGTTGGAGGACTTCCTTTCAGCGGATGACAATATTGCGACCTCTTATGAAATGATTAAGAAATTATTCAATCTATAAAAGATTCCCATACACAACTTGAGCCAAGTAAAGAAAGTGATGATGAAGACTCCGATGATGCACCATCCGAGCCTAACTACTGTCAGTGATTCTAAAGCCATTGCTAATTTATAAAAGCTTGGAATTTTATTGTTTTTCTCAAGTGAATAAACTGGACACTATTTTTTCATCGATACATTCTTTGAAAAAAAATTTCATGGTCAGCTACGAAATCATTTATACAAAATAAAATTACGGATTTCATGCAAACATGAAAGTTACAATAAATGTTATTCTCCAATGTTTGATGTCTTAATTTTTTTCTATTGTCCAACTTTTATGAACTATTAATACTTAGTTGTTTAAATAAGTACTAAACAGTAAGTACTTTTGTAACATTTCAAATTTAAGAAAATTTATTTTTTTAATGCAATTTTTGCACTTTCACGAACATTCCACTACTTCAGAGAACTTATCAGGTCTCTTCAGTTTCGTTGTAACAGAAATTTACTGTATAACTTTATAATCAACTCTAACAGCTTTGAGTTAAAATTTATACAAAAAAAAGTATATCACTAATTGGAACCAATAATTTGTCAAATTCAACGACCTGGATGAGGTTGGCTGAGCATCAAATGGTTAAATAAAACCAAGTGGGAGCTATTGGCGATGTACTGCAAGCTTTAGGAAAGGACAGTGCCCAAGTGCAGACATAATCACCAAATATGCAAAGGGCCTTCAAAAGTATTTTTAAGTACCCCTCTTATAGAAAAACTCATTTTGAATAAAACTATTCTTATTTTTTTAATTAAAAAGCATTTGAAATAAAGTGTTACTAATTGACTTGTTTGACTGCTGTGGGAAGAGTATTATGAGGGCTAAGGCATTTATGCTTATGAAATATTTTGTATCAACCCCCAAATCCCTGAAGTTATGCAGCAGAGCCACCTTCAACACCAATCTGAAGAGTTATTGCTTCCTCAAGCAGCACAGTAGAAGACAGCACCACTACCACACTCTTTTGTTCAAGTCTATTAAGCAAGTTTCTTATTTGAGTGTGCAACACAAGTTATTTGTTCGAGTCTACTGAATAAGATCCCAGTTCGAGAGCAACGAGGTAGAGGGCAACACTACCGACCGTAAATGGATCCTTCTAATTTTTGAGGCAGAGTATCCCAGAATCGGATTGTCACCACCAGAGGCATTGATTTGCGTTTTTTTATGGGAACTCGGAGGACTTAATGACCATGACAGACTTAATATGCACCAGTAACCATTAGCATACACGGGTAGTCTTCGGCCCCCTAAGGTGCTAATTTCAACTCATTGGGCAGGCAGAGCTCGAACTCGCAACCTAAGGGATGTCAGTTCAACACACTACCAACATCCTGGCCCTACTAATTGACCTCTTTCCTGCTGGTCTTGTTACTTTTAAACTTGAACTTATAACATGGGGTTTATTTAGGTTTCCTCGCAAAACTAATGCTTTGAGTATACACAAACAATGGTAGTTATTTCCTATATTGCAAACTAACAATGGTATTATGCACTCAGTCACTCGTTTTCAAATTACGGTCTCACTTGCATTCTCTGTTCTGAAACAGATGACGTTGGTTGATGTTTTATGACACAAGAGCCAAGTTTGGGAAAGCCAGACAATCTTGCAGCTCTTATTTGACTTCTGGAAACCCTTAAATAAACAACTCATAGGTTGACAGCATTAGTATCATTGACATAGTTAACAGCATTAGCATTAATCTGTCCTTTTAAGAAAAGAACAGAAAGGTTGCACTTCTCCTTTTCACTTGCTAGTTCTCATCCAGACAAAGATATTATCAAGTCAACAACATGAAGAAGCTATTTTTTTTAACCCTTTAGGTACTAGAAGATTCCCTAACAGATAAACTCACAATGGACTCTTGTGTCTTCTAGTACTTAAAGGGCTAACCTCTTTGCTCAAACTTAGAATTCCTTCACTACTTCATTTTACAATTTTTCTTAAATCCAAGTTTTCTCATAATGAACTAGAATGTTCAAGCTTCCCAAAGTACTGATATTAAAGCAGCTGATTTAATAATTGTATTAAAAAGTGAAGAAGCAAGAGAGCCGAGCAGATTTTGAAGGTCTTGCAAAAAGATTTAGCAACAGTAAATTAATAAAACATTTTGCATGAAAATTGAAAACAAGGGTCAGAATGGACTATTAATAGTAAAAGCCTGACAAAGCTTGTTTATTCATGGCACAGCAAAATTATTTTTACCACTCCAAACATCAAATTCCATTAAACTGATGGGCCTCTAATCAAATGTTAAACTTATTTTTCCCAAAATTCCTTGCAAAACACCTTTAAGAATGCATTTGAAAAATATGCCTTGTATAGAATTTCTTTCAGGAGTAAATATGTCATAGCCAGGGAACTTATTGGAAAAATGAAATATTTTTTCTGGTGAAAATAGTCAGTACAAAAGAAATAGAGCTTGACCACAATCAGGGCAGCTCACAAATCAGGTTAAGCCAGAAGTTGCTTTAGGCAGTTTGTCAGACCCAAGCTGTGATTTGAATAAGCTGCAACAGCTTACCAATTGAATGAATTCATCAAAGTGACTCTTAATTTCCCAGCTAAAACTGGTGAAAAGTGCTTTTTTATTTTCTGCAAGAACTCATTCAGATAAGGCTTATTATTTCTAGTTATATAGGTTGGCAGTGCAATATCAAAACCGGGCATATGTTTAAAATAAAGCACTACAACTTATCACTATATACTGTACTGGTTTTCTCTTAATGTTCAATATAGCAGTGTTTTTACAATTTCAGTAGAGGTACCTCGACCTCCCTCTTGTATTTGATTGCAAGGCCCCACTGTCAAGATGTCAGAAGACCATAACAGGCGAAATTAAAAATACAGTAGAACATCGATTTCCCGATCTAATTGGGACCCCAGGTAGACCGGAAAATCACAAATTCCGGATAATAGAGAATCTTCACTAAATAGTAAAACTTTTAATACAGAAGAGCGCTGAAATCCTAGTATTTAGTTATCTTTGAATTGAAAATTTCTAGGCGAAAAGAAAGTTCTAAAACATTATTTGGAATTTTCATTCTTATTGTTTCTAAAACATGTGAGCGGAGTTCTGTGAAAAGTGCTTATTTTTTTTGTTTCATTATATCTAGAGATATCACTTTGTAGCCTCACGACGATTCCGGGATTTTGTCGAAAATTTAGTATTGCCGGAAATGAGCTTTTTCTTTTTTTTTTTTAAGTTGCCTAAGTTTTTCTATATTCAGTTTCCCGATTTCATAATGCCGGAATCTCCCGATTCAAGAATCACCGGATAATTTAGATTTCAGAATCGCTGGAGATTCCCGATTTTTGAGTTATAGCTACTAGTTTCTTAAAAATTGTCATTACTAGTTTTTTATTTGTCGTGGTTTCCAACTATCTATCCAAAAATTGCGGCTATTCTAAACTTCAACGATCCCAAAACTTAAAAAACTGAGACGACCATAACATAATTTCCAAAAACTCCGGCTATCATAAATTGTAATTTCTTAAATTGTAGAATTTTTAGCCATCTTAAAATTGTGAAACTTCGATGATTCTATAAGCACGCAAAAAATCACCCAGCTTGGAGAATGTTTAAAGGTGTTTTTTTTATATTTTCTTTTACAAATGCTCCTAGTTTTTAAAGTTAGTATAGATTGCTTTTAAATTTTTTTTAATCCAATTTCGAACACTGGTTAGCATGAAAAAAAACGCTGAGGTAGATTAACTAAAAATTATGAATTAAATCCGAGAAAAGGATATGAAACTTGCAGATTAATTAGCAAATAGTTGTAGATACTTGACAAACTAATTTTAAAATATTTATAGAAAAAAAATACTTATAATTTTGAAATAGCAGCTATTCAAAAGACCTAAAATTCTCATAATTTCAATTAAATTCTACTAGGTTATAATCGGAAACTCCGGCGATCCTAATATATGCAAACTCCGGAACTCAAATATCGGAGATCCAATAAAAGAACTGATATCCTACTATCCGAAAACTCCCGGCGATCCTAATATTGAAAACTTCAGCGATCCTACAATCGGGAAACTCTGGTTACCTACTAATCGGGAAAAAAACAATAGCAATCTTATATTCGAGATAATCCGTTAAAAGGTACATTTTGGTTTTATAATTGCGCAGCAGTATCCAGTCTGGAAACGACTTTTTTTTTATAAATAATTATCCAAAAATGCGGCAAACGTTAGAAAAAAAACGAAAGAATCGCATGTCTGAAAAATATTGGCTCATCTATTATTTCTTAGCCAGAAAGTACTTGTTCTAAAACTCTTAGCAAATCTAGTCTCAATACTTCAGTAATCCTATAAAACAGGCTCTAAAACTCCTATCACAGCAGCTTCTCTTCCTTGTTTGGTTTTGTGATTACTAATTCTCAATCATCCATGTAACGCAAATAATTATATTAAATTGTCCGCAGCGACTTCCCCAGATTCTTCAAATTCATAGTCCGCAGCCACTCGCAACCTACTAGACAAGACAGAAGACCTTATGATTTAAAACTTCAGCACTTCTTAAATCCCAAAAATAGGAAAAAATTTAGATTTAACCTCAATCTCCACCTATCTGATATTATGATTTTTAAAATTCTGGAACTTCCGCAATCCTAAAATTGATCAGTTATTAGGCACCGTAGAAGTAGTCTAGAATTTAGGGATAAATAATAAAAAAATACATAAAAAATGCTCAAAGAGAGACTTTGTACCTTGACCTAGTTTCTTAAAGTCAGTAGCTTAAATTGCTCCTAAATTTCTTCCATACCTGTTCTTTAAAATTCCTTTGAATGTTTGATTTAACAAATAACTGAAGATTTGTTCAGCTTGATAGTCGTAAGTTGGGGAAATCTTTAAATACACCGTGCCTTATTTAGTTAGGAAAACATTAAATTCTGTAGCAAATCTCTTAAATTATATCCTAATTTTAAATGCAACTATGAAAAAAGAATTTCAGGTTTCCAAGTTCCAATAATAATGTTGCATCTTCTTCGAAATAGTGTTTCTTTTACAAGATCATTGTCCTATCCACATGTAATTTTATGAATTTAACTTAAATATAGATTCAGCAGTATTAGATCCTAAATACCTTTATAATTTATAGAAGTTGTAGGATTTTAAAGAGTTACCATTACCAAGCATTGATATTAAAAGTTAAATGACAAAATTTTACAGTATGAAGTCTCAGCAACTAATTGTGACTAAAGATTTTATTATAATTTCTTTTTTAAAAATATATTAAATATTTCTTATATTAAAAATTACATCTCTTTGAAAGAAATTACATTAGTTTAACTCCATTAAAAGAATTATTAATTCCAATTGGCTCCTAATTTGCCAGTACTTACAACAGTCGAGCAGCAGTATTCATTCATCTTGGCTCCTTATCTAATTGAAAAGTACATCGAGGAAACGTTGGTAGGTTTGAAGATTTTTTATTATGTAGTACAAATCAGTCGAACAGAATGAGGGTTGAATGTTATAATATACAGTGAAAAGAATTGTTAATGAACAAAAGCAGTACTATCCGTGCATTCATGAACGATGAAAAATTCTGGAAAACCGACTGCAATTACTTTCAGCACATTTGAAGGAAATTCAGTGGAATGTAGCAGCTATACTCGAGAATTACCAGCTTTCGTTTCTGTTTGAATAAAAAGTCTTTGTTATGCGACCATACAGCTAGATAGTATATAATGTACGAGACAGTAGAGGAATGGAAAATACAGTCAATGGTATATTAAGGGTTCAGCATACTCAGATTTGAATACTTAGATTTGTGATTTACATGCAGGAAGGTAACAATGAAAGTTTATACTTGTGCAATGAAGATGCTGAATAAACTTAAGTTTGATTGTACACAGGCATTTGCAAATTTATATTATAAAAGTAAATAATTAAGTAAGATTACATGTTAATTTTTTTCCCTTTGGCCATAAAAACTAATGGTACACTGTCACAGAGGACAGCTATTGTGGTACTAATGCAGTAGAACAGGGTTCGAAATTAGCGGGTGCACCTAAAAAATAAATTGTGCACAAAAGTTTTCAACTTGGGTGCACGTCCTGCACCCAAGTTCCGTAACTCGCGGAACTCCGAGGATCCGAAAATCGCGGAACTACGGGGGATCCGAAAGTCCCAAAACTTCGGCGATCCGAAAATCGCGGAGAGCTCCGGGGATCTGAAAATCGCGAAACTCCAGTGATCCGAAAGTTGCGAAACTCCAGCGATTCAAATACATTGATTTTCATGACTTTTTGGTCATTTTTTGTTCAAATTCATGACTTTTCATGTCAAAATTTACCCGATGTCCAAATTCATGACTTTTGATATACACGGAAACCCTGCATTTAGTCAATTTTTATGAAGAATAGTTTGTTTTTTTAACTTGTTATTTATATTATATGTGTGCACATAATATTTATATTTGTGCACCTAACTATTATTTAGTGCACCTAAGTCACAAGACTTGGGTGCACTCGTGCACCTGGCATAAAAAGTTAATTTCGACCCCTGCAGTAGAATCATCTATACTAAGCAACTTAGATTCGTCAAGTAGGTTTCATTAAGTAATCATGCAATTCATTATAAGGCTGAATGAAACCAATCTGATAGTACTCTTAATTTATTGGATCCAGCTTTCTGAATCGTGTACCAATTGCCCGATTTTTGAAGGGGGAAACATTTAACCATTCTGTGGCTTTTTTTCTCTGGAATAATAAAATGGTTGTAGAGAAATTTGGAATGTAGCCTAAAATGACCCGTTTAAGAAGCATCTATTACAGCGAGTTGAAAATGGGCGATGAAGACAAAATGAGCAGTTACACATTATAAAAGTTACAGCAAACCAAAATCAAACTGTTAAGGCCAATTCAAATAAGAAAATTAAATGTTAAATCTGGAAAAAACTAACACAAAAACCATGCAACACAATATTAAAAAAACTTCCAAAAACCACTCAAACCAACCTACCTGCCCATAGGGGACCTGCTCCTGTATCCACCGGACGAATACCCATCTCCACCATACCTTGGTCCACCGCCGCCGCCACCACCTCGTCCACCCCGGTATCCTCCACCACCACCGCCGCCTCGTCGGAATCCACCGTCATAACCACCACCGCCACGTCCGCCCCGGAATCCGCCGTCCCGTCCACCTCGGAATCCACCGCGTCCGCCGCCACCCCCACGCCTGCCGCCGGATCGAGACACGTCGACGCGGATCTCTGCGCCGTTGATGGTCGCGCCGTTCATCTCCTTGATCGCCTCGTTGGCGTCATCATCGTTCTCGAAGTCAATGAAGGCGAAACCAGGGGGGTTCCTGGCGACCCAGACTTTGGTGAGGTTGCCGAAGCGGCTGAACTCGCGCTCGAGGTCCTCTTTTTGGGTGTCTTCGCCGAGGCCTCCGACGAATATGGACATGGGTGCCATTGTGTTGTTTATATCTGTGTTAAAATAGTAGGTCAGTATAAAGGAGAAACTTGTATCTCTATTAAGGATGGAATATGTTCATAGACACAAGAATCTCAATTCTTCAAAAAATCATATTTTCCCACCAAGCTTGTCAAATTTGATTGAGTAACAATTGAAGAACTTAGTTGAAGAATGTGGTAAGTGGCAAAAAGGTGAAAACAAGCGAGCTTTTAGTTTGCATTTAAATGTTAAAAACGGTAAATGCAAACAATAAAAAAATATACTTAAATTTAAGGTTTAAAAAATTGGGAAACTTGTTATATAAAGGATGGAATAATATGTTCATGGACACAAAAATCTCAATTCTTTAAAAAATATCACCAAGTTCCTTCACTAAGCTTGTAAAATGTGATTGTGAGTAACAGGTAAAATTTTAGGACAAACCCTTGGAGGCAAACTAAAAAAAATTCTAAGACAGATACCAGATGGCACTAAACTTAAACAAAGGCAGGGAGTGAATATAACGGGAAAAGGTTATATCCGAATAGAAAATCACCAAGATGTATATAATTGTACTATATATAATTATCACCAACTAAATTAATTCTCATTAAAAGCATATGGGCTACAATAGGATCCAACCAAATAATATTGTCATGGCTAGTTTACCTTTACTTTATTAATTTACTATAGATTTACTTCTCATGCATTATGAACAAGACATTAAGCGACTTAACATGAGTTAAGTAATAATGGTAAAAAGAGCCTTTTCAAAAATAAAAATGGCGACATCTAATGTTATATGCAACTAACTTTTGTTTTACATTAATGTTTACTAGTCCATAAAACTAAGTGGATTTAACTAATAACATTTTGACGCTCTGAATCCTATGCTACATAATATACCAAGATATACATTAAATTATATTCAATTTAAAATTCTTTAAGTCTCGCACATAAGATAAAGATAAGATTAACTAATCAGGATCAAACTTGTAGAAAAACATTAATTTCCCCAGCAAAATTAAATAATTTAAGAAAACTATTTCAATTAAGAATCGTTAACTTATTTTTTAAAATATAATTTATCAAGCCTAACCACGAGGCGGTATATGGCGTACCTCAATATATTAGATGCGTACCATAAAATATTAATTTTCAATAATTAATTTGGAAACTACAAACATAATCTAGAAATCTTTGTTTGAAGAAAACTAAAACTTATTAATAATTAGTTATGGAATTATAAAGCTTGACTGTAACAAAAAATGACCAAGTTAAAATGAAAGTTTCCACTTCTTATTAAATAAATTCAATTTTCATTTAAATCTTTTACATGGATTGATTCATATGTTTTATTTGAATTTACATAATTTTAGGTAATTTTTGAATTAAATAGATACTTAAAACATTAAAAACAAAACGCCGGTAAAAATGGCGACGTCTCCAGAAGACAACGACATTTTGTAAACCTTTTAAAAAAACAAGTTGTATAATTTTTTTGTAAGAATTAAACAGTTTAAATTCGACTTAAGTAAACATAAAAGGATACAATGTAATTTTAAATTATTACTTACAATTATTTCGAAGATTGTTGAGAGCTGCTACTTCCACGTACTGTTCAGGTTAAGACAAATATGTGAAATGGCCGATTTCCCGGCGAAAATTATTGACGTGATTAACTGTGAAGCAGAATGCCAGGTTTTAAATATAACTTTTTTTGCGCATTGCGTTTTAGTTGTTACATATTTAAAACGTATGAAGAACAAATAAAAATTAAAGGAAAATTATATTTTAGCGTATAAATATAAGAATACATTCATCTAGCATTCAGCGTTTTGACTATCCATTCCAAATTCTAAGCTAGTGTAAAATCTAAAAAGTGGAATAACATGTGAACTGTGAGCATGTATTTCAAAAAGAAAGTAAAGTAGTGTTATATTTATTTTCTTATGGCTAATAATTTATTGTTTTTATGTGAAATCTCTTACGGTAACAATGCTATACTCGTATTTTTGAAACATTGTCAAACAACAACGACAACACCTGAGTTAGCATCCTGGTTTTTTTTAAAAAAATCTCATTTAAAATCAGTAATCGTGTATAAATTCACGATTTTAAGAAACAAGTGTGCGACAAACATTAGTTGATAATTTTTATTTATTACTCTTTTACAGCAAAAAATGGTCATCACTAGAGCAGGATCATAAAAAGTATAAGAAAGGTTATTTCACCGACATTAAAAAGGGTTCATCTTCGCTGACAGTTATTAGATATTTGATCTGTCACGCCAAAAAGATATCATAGAATTCCTAGATAAACGTATAAAATAGACAAAAACCAAAGCGTAACGCTATGCATGCAACGATGCAACTATAAGCATTATTGATCATTTATAAGGAGTTCCTAATATCCGCTGCTTGGGAAGAGTGGGAAATTTCGAAATCTGTATTACCACTTTCAAATTCCATTCAGACCATTCGCTTTTTAAAACATTTTAGTTTGAAAGATATGATATCAAAGGCATAGCTTTTATACATTTTGTTCATTTGTCTGTACGTCCGTCTTTTTTTTTCATCTAACAGTCTATGCGGCTTTCAATTTCTAATCGTTCAATTTTCAAAATTCGTTTGAGCTAATACTTTTTTTTTAATTTGAAAAATGTTAAAAGTTGGTCAATGACATGGTAGAAACTTCCGTCATCCGTACCTCCCTTTCATTCTTGTCTGACAAGAGAGACTTACCTTTGCATGGGCGTACCCACCATTAGGCAGAGGGGGGCAGCTGCCCCTCCCTAGAAAGGGCGAAGTGGGCCCAGGGACCCGCTTAGCCTATGGGGGCCCCTGTATATATTATGTGAAGGGGGGGGGGGGTAATTTTTTTTTAATCAAGTCCATTTGTTCGCAATCGGGGCCCAGGGGCCCACTTTGCCTCTAGGCTCTAGAGGCCCCTATATATAATATATATTATATTAAATTTGCTTATTATGTTCAAATTGAGGCCCATGTTCCCGATTGGTTCACACTTGGCCTCTGGGGGCCCAATATATTATATATAAAGGGGCCTACATATTTTTCAAATCGGGCCCACTTTCCTCTGAAACATCTCATATTAATGTATTTTATTAAATGAAAAAGAAGTTTACGTATTTTGTTCAAATTGGGCCGAGTATGATTCCAATTGGGCCAACTGCCTTTCTTGGAGGCCCCAGGACCCGATCAAGACTTTTATGCAAGTGATGCTTGCCCTGGAATTGGGGGCCCCCTGAACGCAGCGTCTGTCTAATACATGGACAACTAATGGGCCAATAAACTTATATTGGGCAACCAACTTGTGTCAAATTAAAGGTTAAATTTACCCACATTAACCAAGACTGCGTAATTGTTGTTGTATCAAATTGATAGGTCCGCCCATTCTACACACTATAAATTGTCACTCCAACTTGACTGCAAATGTATTCGCGTTCATATTCGAATACAAGATTCTCACCTGCTTCTTGTTTATTACAATTAGAGTCAAATTTCCTTTTGCTTTACAATTTCAACATTGCTTTTTTTTAAAAATTTAATACAATTTATTTCTGGACAATTTGATTCAATTAATTAATAAGTGCACTTTGAAATAGCACACTAATTTTAAGCAATCGTGGCTTTCCGAACCATACTTAAAAGTGTTAGGGGGTAAAAAGACCCGTTCTTTTATATAGATTCGATTGACGCTTGTTAATTTCTGTTTTCTTTATCAGTTTCAAGTCAGACCAAAGGATACTTGTTCAAAGTATTTTCACATTTAATGAGTTATAACTAAGGGGGGAGGATGTCAAATGAAAATTCCCTAAAGGGGCCCCTAGACGTGTTACCTGCCCCTCCCTAAATCAGATCCTGGGTACGCCCTTGTACCTTTGACTATCCGTCTTTTTGTGTCAGTCCATCACATCTGATGTGCTTTATTCAAAATCCGTTCCAACTGTCCAATTTCAATTTTTTAAAAGGTATGATATTAGAGAACACTAACACTCCTTTCACAGCTTCTGTTCTTCCATCACATTTTAATTTTTTAAAGATATACATATTTGATATTAGAGGCCTATTATACCTTTTGTTCGCTCGTCTGTCTATCCATATGAGGATTTCTTTCAGCATTATAACTTATAATGAGCCATTTGTGAATATCATTAATAACACCTTTCTTACCGGAAAAAAACGTTAACTTCAGGTTTTTAAAATTCGTTTTTTGTGTAACCTAATTTGTCTTACATAAATTGTCCTGTACTATGTTCTTTTTTCTTATATTTTGTTTATTTAAATAAACTTAAGCAGAAATCTTTTAACATTTTTTTTGCCAATCGTCGTTAATGAGTGAAACAGAAAAGTAGATTATTTTAGTTCTTTCAGAAATTCTTGTTTTGTTTGAAAGTTATGAAATTTGTACCAACGCGGCAGTCATGTTGAGGTTAGTTCAGGTAGTTGTGTAGAATAAAACATTACTAAAAATCTAAAATTGCGTTTTTTTTAGAAGTTGTTATATCGGAGTCTATGGCTAGCAGTTTTTTTTAAAATTTATTTTAAAGACGTTAATTATACGGTTGTGATTCATTAACTAGGACATTCTTTGGGTAGTTCAATTTCTCTCTAGCGATTTTTTTTTGTATGTTTTACTCAATTTTTCTCAATAAACACTCAGAAATGGTCTACAATTAAGTATTAGTAGTTAAAATAATAAAACATAATTAAATTAACGTAACATTAAATATTTAGTCAGTATTTTTATTCAAAAAGAGAAATTTTACTCTACTTTACTTCTACTTTACTTTTTATGAAAAATATTTTTAATTGATATTTAAGTATTATTTTATATTTATAATTAATATTAAATATTTAATATTAAATTTAGAAAGCTACTAGTCATAGACACTGCTATAAAAGCATAGATATCACAGTGAAAGTATTAGATTGGCTGATCACGTGACCTCCAATGCTAACGACGGGACGCGCATGGAGGCATTTTAAGAGGGCAAAATAGCCAGTGTTGCTGCCACTTTAAGGAAAAAAATACTACGAAAAAACACCATTTATTTCTAAAATTACAAAAAAATATCGTAAAAATACTAGCTGCATTTTGGAATCTTTTTAGTGACTTTAAATCCTTTTCTAGTATTTTTTTTTGTATTTTTAGAAATAAATGGTATTTTTTCGTAGTATTTTTCTCCTTAAAGTGGCAGCAACACTGGCAATTTTGCCCTCTTAAAATGCCTCCATGCGCGTCCCGTATCGTTAGCATTGGAGGTCACGTGATCAGCCAATCTAATACTTTAACTATGATATCTATGTATAAAAGCTTCTAAAAAAGCTCAATTTTAGAACTGTTTTTTCTATGCAAGTATCCGAACCGACCTCAAGATGGCGGGTGAAAGGAAACAGATTTTTACTCCCCGTGTCCCCTCTGGAAACTGTGCGAGAGCGCATGGATTTTTTTTTCATTATCAAATTGCAGTACCAGATTATCAGGCAGTTTTTGGAGGACAAAACCGGTTTATGAAATACCGAATCCCAGTGCAGGATTCTTATGACAACGCTCAGTGACTAAATTAACATTTATGACACTTCTAACTTTGTCCAAATTTTGTTTTTTTGCTCGATATCTCAAATTTTATTAATTTTAGAACAAAATTATCAATACAAAAGTTGTAAAGCATAAAGAATACTACAACTTTTGTACTTGAAGATATATGTTCTACGAACACTATTTATTGAGATTTTATGGATTTAGAGAATTGTCAGGTCACATAGTTGGAACAGCTCTATTGGTTGATGCAAGCGGCTTGTTTATTGTGAAAATAATATTGTCATGGCTGAAAAATCTTTTTTGAAATTTTTCTTTCCAGTCTTATTCCTACCTTCGTTTGATCGTTGTTCTGTTCCTATGTGACATTGATTCCTAATCAAAGCTCAATTTTTTTAAAATTATCATTTAATATTTTTGTTACCACTCAAGACCTAAAATATGTCTTTAATCTTTTAAAATAAAGATAAGCATTATTCTGATAGACAATAAGAAGTATTTTGAAAGTTGTATCAGAAATTATGAGCTTGAAATACTGCTATGAAAGTTTAAATAAAACAATTACCAAGTTTAAAAATTCGCTTACTATAGAAAATAATTCAGAACAAATGCTCAATATAAGACAATAAAAATTCTTATAGAAGACAAAAATAAGTGTAGAAAACTGCAATTTATTAGTAACATTATTTACTGCATGTTAATGCTTGATTCCCCTTGCCAGGTGTCCGGTGGACAAGTAAAAATACCTCTGACATCCAGCACTTTCCGACACTTATTTTTGTGTCAGCGAGAGGCGGTAAACATAAAATATTTTTGGTTGTCTGTTTGCATTTCCAGGTGAAATTTAATGGGGAATAAGACCAAATGACCGCGGGTCTCCAAAGTAAAGTGCCTGTGCTTTAATCCAATGGGAAAAAAAATTAATTTCTAAGCCACATTTCGACGGCTGTATGAAACATTATTTACAAAGGATTTTTTTATAAGATAAAAGCAGCTGACTTACAGGTCTCTATCACCCCACTTTTTGAAATTGGTTTGAATATTTTGTTGTAAAATTAACTAGTGAAAATTTAAAAAATATAAAAACCCATATCAGAAAGTGGGATTATAGAGCTCTGTAACTCAGCTACATTTATCATATAAAACCATGTTTGTAAAAATATTCTAAAGAAATGTGGCTTAGAAAGTATTTTGTTCTGATTGGATTAACACAGAGGCACTTCGGTTTGGAACCCACAGTCATCCAGGCTCATTCGCCCTTAGTAAAAAAATTAGTCAAATTGCTGCTCCAAACAAAAGCTCAATTTCCAATAACGAGGACAGCTATTAAAATTTTTCGTTGTCAACCAGCAGACACGCAGACCAGTGGAATCGAGCCTTTACACATAAAGCACAACATCAACACAAAAAAAGCACCATACATAATATATCACAGGAATTAAATATTAGACAAGCAATCATAAAATAATTTTATAATTAACAAAGTATAATATTCTAATCAACAAGCAAATGCTTAACTTTTTTCAGGCATCAACATCATATGCAGAAAAATGTTTTGGTAAATAACTAAATTTAAAATAGCAAAACAGTGGTTTATTCTGGAATCATGACTTAAAACAGCTACGATTCCGTATCTTAGCAGAAAAGAGATGGTTGTCCAATGCATAACTTAGACGTTGATCTATTTTTTACTAAGACAGTTAGTAGAACATTACTATTTACATCCACATTTTTATTGCCAATATAAATTATATTGCCAAATATATTTGTAACCTTATATTGCAGAAACTTTAGAAAGCTATTGTAATAAACAAATTAATACTAATTGAAGTGAGTTAGTTTTATTCATAGTATAATTCAAATTTTGGAAGAAGTGAAAATCACATATTGTATCAAACATTCAATTTTTTTTTTAATCCCATTTCTTAAATGTACAATTATTTTTTTAAAAAATAGTTTCAAGGAGTAATGAAAGACTATTTCGAGTCTAAAGACCTATACAAAGCACAAAGACTTCCTAAACATAAAAAATATGTACTTGAAAGTTTCCCAAGAACTTTGAAGTTAAAACAGTTCCATTTACTAATATATGCACATCACAGAGTAGCTTCGTAAACACTTTAGTAAAAAAGAAAGTTTTGGTAGAACTTTAAAAGTAGTTAAGAAAAAAGCTAAAAGTGTGCTACATATAATAGCGTTTTAAATTTTATATTAGTTAAGAACAGCATTCATATAGTGCATAGTTTAATATATGCATACACACAGATTTAACTGTAATAAAATATACTTCGTAAGATCTAAATTGCTTAATAAAAGTTATTCATTCATGTAATAAATGTTATGATGCAACAATAACAAGTTATAACATTTATAGCTTTGGTACATCTAATACACAGCAAAAAGTAATTCAGGTATGCAATCATGCCAAGTTCAAAATATTTTTTGGTTAATACTTACAACTATAAGCAATAGAATAAACATATAAAGGTTCACATCTTCTAAGAACAAAATGTTATTTGTACTAACATAATAGTAAAAATTAAGTAATACATATAAATTATCATACAAGTTGAAAATAGAGCACTACTCTCATAGTTTTTTATAGCTAAAAATGTTTTATGTAAATAAAAAAAAGCGAAAAAACATCAGTTTCTATTTTTTTTAGTGGTTAGAATATTCTGACATCTTTTCTCTTTACTCACTTTAAGTAAGTTATTAGTAAAAAAATAATGGTAATAGATACATCAATAAAGTAAGCCAAATACTTGAGAAAAAGTTATTAAAAAGTCTAAATATATAAAAACAGAAGTTTTAAGTTCAATGGAAATATCTTATACTTATTTCGGTCATAATGAAAGCTTCGAAACCCCTTTTTTCCCCTACCCCCTTGTGTGGTTCCCCAAGAAACAGCATGAGCATCTCTGTTTTCATTTACTTTCCACTTTACTTGGGTTTGGTTCAGATTGTTACAATTATTTAAGACCATTAATTTTTATACCCGAGTCTTGGTAATTTTCCCCCCATTCAATAATTGATTAATAGAAGAATAAAAAAAAAGTAGAATGTTTCAGTGAGATCTAGGTGGTATTTAGGATAATAATCCAGAAACAACCAAAACAAATAAGAATTTTTTAAAAAAGAAAAATATCTGTCTATTTTTCTTCTTCAGTGGCGCGACAGCCCAGGATGGGCCCTGGCCTTACTTAAAAGTCCTTCCCAGGCCGACCTGTTCTTGGCCAACGACCTCCAGTTCTTCACTTTCAAAACTTTAAGGTCCCCCTCCAGGCAGTCGACCCACCTGAGTTTGGGTCTGCCTCTAATACGAGTAGCTATGGGCTTAGCAAGGAAGATCTTTTTTGTAGTCCTGCTGTCTTCCATTCCAACTACATGTCCTGCCCATTTTATTCGTTGGATTGCTATGTACCAGACTACGTCTGGTTCATTAAAGCATTTGTATATTTCTGAGTTTGTTCTATCTGTCGATAGTAACCAAAAAAAAAACTTGGCTTCTTCTGAAATGAATAAGAGAGCAGTGGAAATTTAGTTTAATTTGCAATGGTTCCCACTGTTTAACAACCCTAGTTAGCATTTTGGACGTTTAGCAACTTTACTTGTAAACACTCTACTACCATTAGCATGAAAAACTAAGGAATTGTAAAGCTATTGCGATTGACCTCACAGCAGAAACCACAAACAAAGTAGGTTTAGAACAAGGACACTCATACTGTTTCCTGGAAAACCAAATAAGGGATAGGGGAAGAAACTGTTTTCGAAGTTTGCGTTGTGATCAGACAGAGTATATAGTATAAGCACTTCAAGAATGTTCAAGTATAATCAAGTAAGTGCTTTGAACAACAGTGCTTTTTGTAGTAGTCACACAAGTACTTAACAAAATACAAGCTCATTTTCATTAGTAAATAAATTATTTGATAAAATTGTTGAATGTAAATTTAATGACTGTGTGTTTAGGTTAAGGATTGTTGACTATTATACATATGAACAACTGGACTGCTTTATTATAAAAACCGAAATTAACATATTAACGTGAACTATTAACATAATTATACATTTTATAAGCACCAATACATAATTACACTTAAAATATCCCATTTTCATACAGAATAGTAGTTTTAAATATAAATTAAAGCTTTATCAAGATTAAATAATTGTATCACATTCAAAATAATTACAATATTTATGAATGAAAATAAAGACAACGAAAAAAATAGCAATTTCCCCCTTCTTTTTTGAATAAAGGATAATTTACACAAAGTACATAGGATAATGGTTACTGATAATCAAAAATATTTTTATAGGAAGAAAATAATTTCCTGAAACAATTAATTTTAATAATAGTTTCATGGAATAATTAGCAACACTTGGAAGTCATTAATTCTTGTGTAAAAAAATATTTCATGAATATAAGCCTTAGAGTACTAAGAGAAATATTATTTATCAGTACTTCCCACAATTGAAAAAAAAAATATTTGTTTTACATAAACGAAATAGTACCATGAAAATATTTTTGGATGTTTAAAGTTTAAACATATAATATAGGTTGACTAGATTGGAGATCACTTTTACAGTTTGATGTTACTAGATAGCATATTTAACAGTTTTCTTTATAAAGTTTTTACTTTCAACACTTGTTTATAAATATTTTTAACATGAAGGGTGTAGTTGCAAAACTCACATTCTCCAAAGAAAAACTATGAAGAGAAAGATACAATGTCCGGCCCGATCATTGTCGACATTGTTCAATTGAATTTACCAGTATCAATGCATGCCAATGAATGATCCGGATCCTATATCCTGGTTACTACAAAAATTGAACACATTGCTAGAATTTTACGGTTAGGGTAGACCGGGGGAATCGCGCCACCTTAAGAAAATTGAATTTTCATGCAGAGTTGTGTTAGAATAATTGTAAATTGTAACAAACATAGCATACTACATTCCATAACCTATCTGGTAGTGATTTTTTAAACTTGAAATCTTTAATCGAAACTGAATAAAATTGTTTTTTCTAAAAGCTTGCAGAGTGGCGGTATTACCCCGGCACCTGGGGTTATGCCGCCACACCATCAAAACACAGCAAATAATCTATGAATAATGGAAAAGGATGCAATAAAGCACAACATATAGCACTAAAATAGGTTTAATTAAATGAAGAAATTAATGATGAAGTTTAACAAAAATCACAAGCGTAGTAAATGGCTATTACTTGTCTCTGCCATAGTCTTACTATTCTTAACAAAGTAACACGTGCAATAAATGACTACTAGGGGCAATCCCCCGGCTCGCTATCAATTGCTAACCACCGGAACTGCTTGCGCAGTTCCCTTTGGATCGCTTCACGATCCAGGCTCGCTTTGTTCGCTAACCGTTCATTGAAATATTTTAATCTAGCCTTTATTATCCTTTTAAAATAAAATAATTACAAAGTAATGATTATAAAATTTTCTTTAATGTGATATATCCAACTTTTTTTGGTTGTTTTTACGTGGAATGTCCCATATGTATATTAAGTTATTGAAATTTATGTTTGCTTGCTCCGGAGTTTCACTTCTTCTTGCGATTCTCCTGCTAAGATGCGAAAATATTTCACTGCTTGGACTAAAATACTTTTGTAACTAAATTGGAAACCGTGGTAGTTGTCAATGCTTACAAACTATGTTCAAAAACAATTTGAATTTTTCTTTTTCAACTATGAAATAACGTGAACAAACCCTGTGAATTCTATGTTAATTATAATTTAAGTTCCAATTATAATTTAATTTTTCGTACATTAAACGTCCTTAATATTATGCATGTTTGGTTAACCTAAAGGAGAAATTTTAAATCAATTATTTGACATTTTTAACATTCCACTTTATTTTAAAATTCTGGTATGAAATTTAACTAAGTTTTCCTGGGACATAAAAGTATTTTTAACGTTTTAATTTTCCAAAATATCCATTTTTAATAATTATTAAATATTTCAGTATTTTTTATACATATTGTTTGCATTAGAGGATTTACTTGCGCGACTTTGCTTATAAGTTGATCCTGTCCATTTTCCTTCATCGTTCTGATTTTCTTATTTTAAAATATAAAGTATAAACAAACTCTATTGTTGCCATTGCAGAGTTAGAAATATATGGAAATTTGGGAGCCGTATAAGAGTATTATATATATAGATTAGTTAGTCATATGCCATACTATTCTTTAAATAAAAATTGCGTTGGCCTAGTAAATGGTTATTAAGTCTCTGTAGTTCGAATCTGAGCAAAAATCTGAAAGAAAAGGATCGCGCCATAACCCCGGTAAGACAAAATGGCGTAGACGGCTTGTTTAGGGGAAGGTAGATAGCCTAGCGTCCAAACTAACAACGTTCTTTTCAATAATATGTAACTTATTTATCTAACTTGGGGATAACAGTCACTTATCTCTGTGTTTCATAAGACTCAAAATTAGATGAAACTCACTAAAAAACTTATTTTTATATAACGTTACACCAAAAGACCGCATGGCCATAAGCCTCTCTACTACTGATAACCGTGTTTCCTGCTACAGGTCAGTGCCCCTCCACACACAACGCTGGCGAGATACAAGGGGTGGCGGCATTGCCCAGGGTGGTCCGATTCCCCCGGTCTCCCATATACCAAATTTTATACTATGCACACATTGACTAAAAAAGGACTTTTTATAACTTAAGTTTTAGAATAAGGTTCTTCAATTCAGTTTTACAAAACAAGATATTCCCAAGAACTATACCAATTCTTTTTAAGAGGTGTTCCATTGTATCTGACTATTTTTTTTTATGAAATATTGTGCAAGAAGCATAAGAAAATCTTATTATCTTAAATCTAATTATTATTGTATCATGTTGAAGGTTCAAAATGAGAAATAACACACAAGTTTTGAACTCTCGTGCATAAAGTTATAAGGAATTTTTTTTTAAAGAAAAACATTGATGAATTGTTATATGAATGCTTTAGAAATGAACTACAATAAAGTTCTAGAGATTTAACATTAAAAAATCCATTTAAACAGCATTACTGGAAAGTTTCTATATAAATTAAACCTCTATTATTGGGCACAATATTTCTTTTAAGTAAAATATTTTAATGTTTACATCAAAATAAACGATACCGTTGAAACACAATTAAATTTTGCTACAATAAAAAAAAAACGTGACAAGATAAAAAAAAATCGGGGAAAAGTATAAATACTTCAAAAACTTGAAATAATGCCCATCTAAAAAATTAAATAAATAATCTTTGGTTAATTATTCTGTAATAATAAGAATAATAAATGTAACATAAGAATCCTGTAAAAAAATGCATTTTTATACATATAAGCCTGGTGCAAGAGCAAAATAACTAAGTACATATTGATAATCAAACAATAAAAGTACTTAATATATTGTAATATAATAACTAACAAGAACAGACATTCTTTCATCAAACAGTTATTTAAAAAACAAACATGCAAAGTTTGTATAATTTTAATATCTTCGTTGAATATACTTTACTTGGAATCAAGTTAAAAAAATCTACAAAGTAAACCAAACAAATAGCATGCAGTTTTGGGTTTAATATTTAAGTATAATTGAGACACTACAACTTAAAAAAAACCACCCCCAGTAAATTGGGGAACTTAAAACATGTCTATTTGTGTATCAACATAAAAGAAATACTAATGGCTTTATTTTGCCTTCTAATGGAATTACAAAATTGCACATTTAAATAATAATAGCACACCCAGTCGTTAATAAAAGGTAAAAGAAATATTGCATTAGTCTGGTGGCTATCTCGGTTTTAAGGCCAGAGGCCATGTTAAGCTTGATTTCAAGTGAAGTATAAATACTGATCATTTCTGTATTAAGTACACTTAGAGTAATAGTAAGAAACTATTAACAAGGACATTAGGAATGTATAGTTAATAAATAGTCATTGTTAATGAATAATCGAGGACACAAGGATATTTTTTGTTCCTAGTAAACTTGTTTAAATAATCTTACCACATATAATTAACTTTCATATGTCAGTTTTAAAATTGTTCTCACAAACATGTAGGAATAAGCTTACATTCATTACATGCATTCAAACCATCCCAAAACCTTCGTTGCCTTCTGTTACAGCTAGTCTTAAGGCTTTTTCAAATTGTTCATAAGAATCATAATCCGGTAAGCATAGTTGGTTGAAGCTAAAAGAAGAAAAACAAATTATAGACATATTCATAGGTACCATATCTGTGCATTTACGTTTCACACACACAAATATTGCATTTTAAACATCAGCTGCATTAAAAAAAAATTAGCCTAAATTTTTTTTAATATTTTAACAAAAAAGTCCAAGGTTTGGAGCTGCAAAAATACACATTTTTGCTGTGCTATAAATAAACAAATAAGTTATAAAAGTGATTTGCAATTAATATTTATTTTAATGCAAAATTTTTCATAAATTTACTGCTTAAATTTTTTCTCAAGACCTTTGAAATCTGCTCGGCCTTCTTGCTAAGTCATTTTTCAATACAATTAATAAATTAGCTGCTTTAATATTGGTGTTTTTGGGAAGCTTGAACATTCTATTCTAGTTCATAATCGAAAAGTTTAGATTTAAGAAAAATTGTAAAATCATGTTGCGAAGGCGATTCTACAAAGGTCCACATATGTGAACCTCTGGAGCGAAGAGGTTTTCAGGGTGTAACAAAATCCTTAAAAAAAAGTTCCCTGATATTTCCAAGATTTCCCTGATACTTTCATAAAAAAAATTCCCTGATTCTGCAATTACTGTTTAGTTTAGTTTGAATTATTGTCATACTAGAGCTACACGAGGGCTATTGGCGACGGGCGTCATAATTTAGAACCACAGTCAAGTGACGAGCCGACACCTGAGTAGCACCCAACGCAACCGTTATGGGCGACATCGTACACAGCATTGGGACTTTGGAGCATATTTGGCGTTTGATAATAATTGACAGTTTTTTGCCTCTGCATGATAGGAAGAGAGTTGAGTTTACTTTTGTAGCTCTGGTTCAGGCCAATCGGACCAACCGGAATATTTTCTTTTGATCAAGAAGTGTCCGCTAGTATAGTGATCGCAAGAACAACCTAAACCTACTGTTTAAATAATCCAAGTGGAAAAATTCCCTGATATTTAGCGAAATTTGAAAAATTCCCTGATATTTAGCGAAATTTGAAAAATTCCCTGATATTTAGCGAAATTTGAAAAATTCCCTGATATTTCCAGAATTAAAAAGTTCCCTGAGAATTCCCTGATTTCCAGGTTCTGTTACCACCCTTTTATAGAAAGCAACAATATTACCAAGTGTGTGCAGTGGGTAAGTTTCCAAAAGTTTGTGCAGCTGAAATGTGGAACTTTGGATTTAATTCTGCAAAACCCCCCGGGGGCAATTGAGAACATCCAGTAGTGAATTGCAGTAGTCTAGCCATTTCTTCCTGGGTGAAGTTGGAAACTGCAATCCAAAACCATTCTAAGACCTAAAGTAAAAGCAAATTTTAAACTGTAAAACCAATCCTAAAGGTAATTGCACAAAGCAATAAGGGAGTTTACATTAAATTGTTTTTATTGAAAAGCTAGAGATAATCAATTTTATTTGTACAACTAGCAAATTTATATCCGTTCTTCGCACAGAATAAAAGTATCTCAAATAGATTCAAAATATGTGTACCATATAACCGGTTATAGGATCATAAACTTATTATTGTTTCCGCTCGTTATAAATTATAAAATCCAGTTTCATTGCCTTAAAATTCCAAAATGAAAAATACGCTGTAAAATGCACTCATAAATGCCATCACAATTCCCTCATAAATATATATAACCTTTTAGCTCATTTGGCGCGTTTTGGGAAATAATTTGGCGAGAAAATAGATATAGCTACCCACACCCATTATACAGCTCAAACACAATGACCTTCGAACAACCGACCAGCTTATAAATTATTCCTAAAAGAAATTGCCTATTTGGCGAATTTTAGTTAATAATTTGGCGAGTTTGGCAACGTATTTGGCGAAAATATAAGACATAACAACTAATAGCTCTAGTGCGATGGCCTTTATTAACCATCATAGTTCAGTAATAGCTTAACTATACATTTATTGCTTAAATATGCATACATGCAGTCAACAGAAAATCATGAAAAAATCATCAAATAAACCACAATAAAATCCGGAATGAAGACTGGCGGAATTACGTCACTTGAAACGTGTCAATTATTTTTCAAATAATGAATTAGTTTCTGAAAGTAATGGCAAAAGAATAAAAAGAATAAAATAAACATTTGAATTTTAAAGTTTTCGTTAAAAGTTTTATTTAATTTTTTCAGCCAATGGCATCAGGAAAGAGAAAAAATGATCGGATTTGAGCGAAAGTGGTGTATTTTTCAGAAAATTCGAATTTTCTCTAAAAATTGAACAAATTTGAAAAAACTAAGCCTCAGGTGCACACGTTAGTATTAAAGGGAATCTATCTTTAAAATTTCGAATTCCTGTGGGCAGTATAAGTAGGTCTTTTACGATCCGAAGACAGACACACAGACAGACTCTTTCTTTTATTATTATAGACTAGCAAATTTATACCCGTTCTTCGCACGGAATAAAAAAATATCAAATAGATTCCAAATATGTGTACCATATAACCTGTTATAGGATCATAAACTTATTATTGTTTCCGCTCGTTATAAATTATAAAATCCCGTTTCATTGCCTTAAAATTCCAAAATGAAAACTACGCTATAAAATGCACTCATAAATGTCATCACAATTCCTTCATAAATACATAAAACTTTTTAGCTCATTTAGCGCGTTTTGGGAGATAATTTGGCGAGAAAATAGATATAGCTACCCACACCCATTATACAGCTCTAACACATTGACCTTCGAACAACCGACCAGCTTATAAATTATTTATAAAAGAAATTGCCTATTTGGCGAATTTTAGTTAATAATTTGGCAACGTCTTTGGCGAAAAAATAAAGACATAAAACATTAATAGCTCTAGTGCGATGGCCTTTATTAACCATCGTAGTTCAGTAATAGCTTAACTATACATTTATTGCTTAAATATGCCTACATGCAGTCAACAGAAAAATCTGAAAAAATCATCAAATAAACCCACAATAAAATCCAGGAATGAAGACTGGCGGAATTACGTCACTTGAAACATGTCAATTATTTTTCAAATAATGAATTTAGTTTCTGAAAGTAATGGCAAAAGAATAAAAAATAAACATTTTGAATTTTAAATGTTTTCGTTAAAAGTTTTATTTAATTTTTTCAGCCGATGGCATCAGGAAAGAGAAAAAATTATCGGATTTGAGCGAAAGTGGTGTATTTTTTAGAGAAAATTCGAATTTTCTCTAAAAATGGAACAAATATGAAAAAACTAAGCCTCAGGTGCACACGTTAGTATTAAAGGGAATCTATCTTTAAAATTTCGAATTCCTGTGGGCAGTATAAGTAGGTCTTTTACGATCCGATAACAGACACACACACAGACAGACAGACTCTTTCTTTTATTATTATAGATTAAACTTTTAGCCAAAGATTAACTTTAGACAATTTTTTTTAAAAAATGTGTTACATTAGTTCAGAATTTTCTTGATAAAAGTAATATGGTATATAGCATTACAGAAGCCTAAACAGAAAAACCTTTCCAAATCAAATTGCTTATATTTTGTAATAGACCAAAATGATATTAAAATGGCTTAATTTCCTTTAAAATAATTATGCATAAATTTAAGTAAGAGCCTCAAATTAAAATTAGAATTTAATCTAAAAATATAAATCAGAACCACCTGCAAGAAAATTTCAATTTAAAAAACTTTCAGGCAAGGTTGTGTCTGAAATTTTTAAAGCAAAATACCCAAAACTTTATTACAAATAGTTAACACAAAATTATTATAGTTTACAATAACTAAGCCTGAATAAATATATTATCTTGTGGCAACTAATATATTCAAATTGAATAAAGTTATTGAAAAAACCTGAAGTAAAAATTTTATGAGCAATATATTACTAATATAAATATTTTACTTTAACATTAGAAGAATTATTTTATTATTCTCTATTTTTTTTTACTTCAGCGACTTATACTAGTCATATTTACCATTTACTCTTGTGCAGCCCAATATAAACTTTTAGCTGTTTCAAAATCTAGTTCATATTTAGTCACACAAAAGGAAATTGTTAATAGGACCTAGTTTTTGATAAAATAATATAAAAAGTTTGCATCTATAGTGTAAATAAAATATGGATTAAATTTGTATAACTTTTTTATGGAATAATTGTTGCAAATTATTGAAATATACCAACTGTATTAAGACCATATTTCTAAATATAGGGTTTAACAGAAATATACCCTTCTAAATTCATATGTTGCCCCACTTAAAGCATGATTTGCTTTGAAATCGGCGATAGAATAAGATCCAGTTCCACACATAAGCAACTGAAACAAAATATATATATAAATTAGTTATTAATTAATATAAATAAAGCAAAATTAATTTTTTATTTAAATGAACTGTTTTAATTGGAAAAAAAGCTACAAAAAAGAAATATTAATTTTTTTGCATCATTAAAAAAATTTCAAAATATTACTTAATACTACAAAATAATACTTTAACATAAATTCATGGTTTAATTGCATATTTTTAGACACAAATATATTTGGTAAACTACTTCTTATTTTCTTTTTTTTAGGATTGATTTAAATCTGATCAAATATTAAGCATTGAGGGTTATAAAAATTCTGGAGTACCTAAATCAACCAGTGTATTAAAATAGGCTTTTATTTAGCAATGGTGATTTTCTTTTTCTGAATACCAAAATGATAGCCATTGAATAAATGTAAACAGTACTTATACTCAGGGATTGGAAAGTTACTTTAAAAAAGTAACTCTGTTACAGTTACTTAATAAAAAAAGTAACTCTGTTACCGTTACAGTTACTTAATATGAAAAGTAACACGTTACAGTTACTTAGTACGAAAAGTAACGATTCACAGTTACTTTTTGAAATTTCAAGTTATGAGAAAAATTGTAATTTAGCCATCTTACCATTTTTCAAAGAAAATCATTATTAACGAAACAATTTCACAACTCTGGCTGCCGTTAGCAGCCAAAGTGGACAATGCTAGTTTGCTTTTTCCCTCCCAAGAAAAGCTCAGATTTCGGGAATGCGAAATGTTCCCTTCTCTCTTAGGAGTGGAATTTATAAATAAGCATCAGACAGCCTTCGGAAAGTAACGGAAAAGTAACGCAATTTTTCGTTACCGCTAAAAGTAACTAAGTTACAGTTACTTTCTGAAAAATGTAACGGCGTTACCCGACGTTACCTAAAAAAAGTAACTGTTACAAGTAACGGCGTTACCCGACGTTACCTAAAAAAAGTAACTGTTACAAGTAACGGCGTTACAAGTAACGCGTTACTCCAATCCCTGCTTATACTGATGTATAAAGGAACAAAAAATAGTAATCTTGATTTGATTGCTTTGTTAAACTTGCAATGGACGGTCTTGATTCTAACATTGCAGGTCGTTAAAATTATTGGGGTTCAGCATAAATATTTTAATTCTATATAAGCTATACACTATGCATATTTCTTATCAACTTGATTTTTTAAGCGAACTAAAATCACTAAAGTTTTGGTTTTCTGTTTCCAAAAAACTGTGATTTTGCAGCAGGCTATCAGCAGTGGGACCAAATATTTACAACATCAAGGCAATGTTAAAGAAAAAAAGGTAATTCCCTCATGCAATTATCTTTTTTGAAGTTTCTGTCTTGTGATGAATTCGAGTCTTCAATGTGGTGCAAATCACTTAGGAATAAATATTTAACCAAAACAAATAAAATTTAAACTTATAGTTAACCCTTTCAGTCCCAAGAGCAATTTGGCATCATCATTTTCGAATTTTTATTCTGAACGTTTATAGCCATTTATAATATCAAAAAGCACATCATTCGATTCTTCAAACTTTTTTCTATTAGAAAATATTTTTTATTAATCCCAATAGATGTCAGCCCTATTATTTTTTTAAAATTATGATCAGAAAAATGATGATGCCAAATGGCAGCACTGGGATTGAAAGGGTTAAACAGAAAAGCAAATACAAGTTTAAACTAATTATTTACTAACTTTTTAAGGTTACAAAGTAATAAAGCCTTTGTCTACCATTTATGAGAGACTACTGATTAATTAAAACAATTCAAATTACATGAATAATGTCATAGTTCTGTTGCTTTATTCTGTTAGGGTTAAGAGTTGCCGACAAAGAAAATGTCCTGCTTATAGTTCTAATGCAGGACATTTTTACGTACATTTACCAACCAGGGAACAAAAATAATCAAAAAGAGTTGATACACAATATTTAATTCAATTAAATTGAGAAACTACAGCAGGTTTAATTTAATTAAAGTTAGCATAAGATAATTAAAATTCCCTAACCTCCAATTCATTTTCATCAAAAATGCACAAAAGGTTGTCTGGAACTAATTCTGTTAATCCACGAAGGAAATAATCAATTTCTGTCTTGACACTAGTTGCAAGTCTGTATTGAGCCAGTGCATTTAGATACTGGATCTTGTTCTGATTTGTAACTGGTATATTGGCTCCGTTAGATATTAAGTTCACTTCCTGTGTAATAAAGAAAAAAAAGGATAATACATAATTCGAATACGAAATAATCAAAAAGATCCCAAAGAAGAATTCCAAATAAATAATACAACAAATTAAAATATTTTTCTTGATAGAAATCCACATTTTTGTACTCACATTTTAACCAAAGATGTTTTAAGTTAGTAAGAAAACATTAGATAAGTTTTTTTAAAAAAAAATGGGGCTGCTTTGTTTATGGCTAAGCCTTTGCAGAAACTTGGCATATTCTCAGAAATAAGAACCATTTTTGTGTGGCACCATCTAGGCGATTCTCGCACCCAATTTTGACCATCAGATTACGATAAATCTGAGATCTTTGTGGATGTTAAAGTATGACGATATTTAATTTTGACGAACAAACCCAAGCCAAATGGCTACTCTAGAGATCTTTTACATGCTACATAATCATATGATTCGCGTGCCCACAATTTTCCCATCTTGAAAATCTGACGACTCAGCCACGGCTTGAACCCGCAAACTTAGGCTTATGAGGCGGACACGACCTCTCAGCCACTGTGCCGCTTTTTGATAAAAGTATGTGTATATTTTAATAAAAGATTTTAAACTATACATTTTGATTGACTTTTAGTACCAAGTGTTATCATAAAATATTTTACTTTATTTCAAATGCATTACAATATAGGATTAGGATTACAATAGTAATTTTATTGGTGATAAAAATTTTATTATCCGAAATTATATATTTTCTCTAAGTTTCAGCTGTATTAGTTATAACACAAGCACAATAGCAATACTATTGGTTCTGAAATTTAGGGCTGTCTTTTGTACATGTTTATAGGAAAAAAAAAGAATTCAAAAAACAAATAGAGTAAAAAGTAATAAAATATTTACTATACCTCAATTAATTGGCCATCATTGCCATAAACCTCTTCCATAAAATATAAGCCCATGCTGTCAATATCATTTTCCAGAATATACTTGACCTTGTTAACATATAATTCAGGATCATCATGCTCAAAGTACTGGAGAAAAAAAAGACTTTTTAGAATGACTGAAAATTACTTTTAGCTATTTCGATTATACATTTTATAAATTTTATTTCAATATCAAATAAAATACTTATTACACTAAGAGGCAGATCTAAAAATTTTATAGAATAAAACAATAAATTTTCTGATTTCGCTAAACAATTATTTAGTGTGCAATTATATACAATGGTATTATAAATGGGAATTTCCATTTATACTAAATATAAAACTGGTGTTAAAATATTTCAAGATATTTTACTATTATTCATACAACTACAATTAATTATACTAATTTAAAATCTTTTATGATACCCATTTATTATACTGTTTAAATAATAAATCCATTTTAAATAAAAAAAGGTACCTAAACCCTTCAATAACGACTAGCATTTAGACATACAGTATTCTAACTGGAAGATTTATTAACCTACCCAAATCAAAGTTAATTATAAAAAAATTAAGAATGAATTATAATCTAATCTACCTTATAGTGGACACTTAATCCAATCAGCTGAGCCAGAAATGATCTTGAAAATTTAGCTTTCACTAACTGACGGTATGAGCTTCCCAGTGCAGATTCGTACAGGCATTTACCAACAATTTTCCCAGCAAATTCATAATACTTTGGCTTCATGTTTGGAGGTCGTTTGTGAGCAGGGCAAGGATGAACCTATAGAAATGAAAAGAAAGTAAATGAAAAAAAAATATGTTACATTTATAAAAATTATCATCTATCCAGTCTAGAAAAAAAAACCCATATCCAATGTACCTGTAAAATCTTGAAAATTACTTATGTTTAACGAGGGTCAGAATACTATAATATCTGTTGATTGATATGCAAAACTTCCAAATCCGTTAAGGGTAATTGAACATTTATAAATTATTTGATATTTTAGACTATATTCTAAAAAAATGGTGAAACTACAGTCGAACCCCGCTATAGTGAACCCTCTACGGGACCAACAATTGGTTCACTATATCCCATGGTTCACTATAGCCAATTTTTCTGGAATAAAGTTTTATATGATGTAAAGCTTTTACAAGAATAATGATGGTTTTGCATATCTTGAATTAATTGAATTAAAAATTAATTATTTAATAAATTTTAAAAAATATTAATTATTTAATAAATTTTAAAAAATATTAATTATTTAATAAATTTTAAAAAATATTAATTATTTAATAAATTTTAAAAAATATTAATTAATTTTTGAAATTTTCCCAAAATAATTATTCAAAAAGAATGCAAATACATTAGGTTAAATAGTAACTAATATTTCAATTTTCACGAAATACGTTTGCATTGTAGAAAAGATATTGGCATTTTTAAGCTTTTCTCTTTACAGAAGCCGCCATTTTTAGATGGTCTCCTATTGAAAATGCATCTAAATTCTTTCATAAGGAAATAAAATAGAGTAACAGAGAAGTACAGGTTAAACGGACAATTGGACAGTTCCACTTCTGCCCAATTTTCAAGGGGTGGTTGAAAATAGAGAATAGATAGCTGGGGATGTGAATAATGGCTTCATTCAACTCCGGAGAGGGGGTAGGTTGCAACACAAATGAGTACTGCAGTTTGACAAGACACGCCTTCCAAGAATCCAGAAGAAGTGTTATGAATATGGTAGGGGATATGAATAATGGGTTGGAAAGAAAAGGGTGGTTCCTGGAACCCTGAGGGGTAGAAGAAAGGGGTATGTTTACTTTAAAACATGTCCAGTTTGAGTACAATTAGATCCGAAGGACAGGTTGAAATCGACACATTGTTAAAGATTGCTATCTCCCTACCACTTGCCACTAATAGTATTACTTAATATATGGAGAACTGAAAAAATTATAAAGAATAGGAAATTTAAGTTCACTATAAGCGAACTCTTCTTTTCTAAGTAGTTCACTATATCCATATAAAATAACATTAGTTAAATAGGAGTTCGGAAGGGACCACTAAAAAGGTTTACTACAAGCGAGGGTTCACTATATCCCAGGTTCACTATAGCGGGGTTCGACTGTATGTGGCAAGTTTCTGATTTTCTATTCTTCAACAAAAAAGATGGATTTTTTAATGATATGCAACTTCAATACATTGAATATATTAAATAAAATGGCGTATTACTTCAATTGTGTGTTTATTTAAAAGGCAAATCTCATCAACATATAAACATGCAGTGAAAATGTATAACCAAACCTTAATTAATTTCTCTTCTCCGGTTTAACCGGATTTTTGCTCAATGGGCTTGAACTCGGTTTCAGGTTCAATTAATCGGCTAGAACCTTAGGTAAGAGGGTGTCTACTATACACTTCTTTAGTAAAGATAAGGTTTGCAATGTTTCAATTAAAAGGTATACTTACAAGTCCTTGTTTGTCAGAGTTAAAAGAGTGGAAGAGAAAATTTTCAGGATCAAACAAAGATGAACATATAAGTTCAAACCATTCTCTACGAAGACCACCCCAATCTATACCTAAAATAAAATTCATAAAACATTGGATTCACGCAAATATTGACAGTGAATACAGTGCTTTAACCATTTTTTAATTTCCTTATTTAATGAATACCATTCTTGAAAATATTGATTAGAAGTAATATGATAAAAACTAGTTAAAAAGTTGTGAATGATAAAAAAATCAAAGAAATTTGAAAGCTACTTTACCTATGGAATCAAAGATATTTTAAAAATCTAGCATGTATGTAAAAAAAAAATATTCAAATTGCACAATAAACTTCAAAAAATAACTTAGAATCCATCGAACACTTTAAGTTTAAAAAAAAAATCAATTCACTACAATGACTCAAACTACAAACATTACATTAAACCAATAGGCAAAGCTAAAGTGATTTAAATTAAATTTGACAAAAAAAAAATTACCTTCTTCCCCAATGAAAGTCACTTCAAAGTTTTTACACCAGTCACTGGTACCAAAACCTTTGGTTTCTTTAAAAGACTATAAAATTAATAATAATTATAAAAAATAGAAATCTCTTCACGAAAAACAAACAAACTAAATACTAAACAGATTGAGCAAGAAATGAAAATTACCGATTCCAGAAGAGTATCCCGTGAAATTTTTAAAATTATTTTGTCGTGGAAGTGCTTCTGATGAAATTTTCTAACTTTGCGGTGAAAAAAATCTTGCTTATCCTGAAAAGTTTCTGAGCCACCTAAAATTATGAAGATTATGGAGGGAATTAATATTTTTAGTCACACTAAACAATTCAATTAAAGTTAATTTAAGACCACTATGTAGGTTCATAGTTGAGATTGGTAAAAAATGATTTTACAAAAAAACCCCACCTTTTAATTAAAAACTGGATAATCAGCTTTAAAAAAAATATTAATGGATGTTTCATTTGCATATGATGTGTCTAGTTGCAGAACTCACATTTTACAAAGTTTAACACAGTTATATGGTCCAGCCCCTCTGTTGACAACTTTATCCAATTGAATTAACCCTCATTAAAAGTCGCCAATAAATAGATTGGACCCTATATTTTAGTTATACTTTTGAGTATGTTAGTTGCAACTTCAACTTTCAAATGATAAATGAATATATGCCTGAAGAAGGAAGAACTAGCTAGGCAAAGATGTCAACAGTACTGCACCTTATTAATGGAAACATATATTAGAAACGCAGGTTTAAGACAAAAGTGTGATTGCTTTATAATATTGCTCTTTAGGAAAGCTAAGTTTTATTTGCAAGCTTTATAATATTATTTGCTACATAAGGGCTAGTTGCACTGTAACCAACTACTGAACCTCTTAAGACCTCAGCAAAATCCTACATGTATATTCTTATAATCTAAACATACTTTTCATACAAATCTATACAAAAAAGTATGTTTTGCAAAGTAATTTTTAAAAAAAATAATGTTTAATAGTTAATGAGAAACACGCCTTAAGCTCTAAAAATACAAACAAAATTTGTGCTATAAACACAAAAGAAAGCTGTATCACTTATTTGTAGTAAACAGTTTATTTTAAAATTGTTTTTAAGGCAAAATGCCTTTAAAATTATCTACTAAAAGAACTTTTTGAAAAGTTTAAAGAAAGAGCTAGTTTAAAGTTATTTTTTATGAACTCTAATATCCTATTGACCTTCGTTCAACTTCATTTTTTTTATAGAAATAAATGACTGATACTTGTAATCAAAGGCTGAAAACTGATTTTCGGATCTTCTTCTATCAGACTAGGTCAATTTCGAAACTAATTAACATGTAAATTGTTTGTGGGGAGGTTTTAAAAAATGTCCCCGAATGGGGACCCCAGGTCGCAAGAGGTTAATGCATTTCTAAAAGGCTATAAATATCCATGTCAAGACCGGATAGAATTTGAACTCACAGATTTTGTAACTAAATACCAGAGGTGATTGAAAAGCATTATTTAATCAAAATTGATCAAGTCCTCTAAATATTTCAAAACACTACTGTTTTCACCTTTGCCTAATCTTAAAGGCAGACTCAGTAGTAGTTGAAACACATAAAGCAAGTATTAAGAAATATACAAAACATACCTATGTTTTTTAGAAGAAATTGAGTGAAGGTAGCAGCAATTATATTTCTGTCATTAGAAATAAGCTCCACTTCTTGTTGACAACCATCATCAATAACGAGAGTCGGTTCCCCTTGAAAGCCGTTTTTAGTGCCTTGAAATTTAAACTGAAGGGGAAAAAAATTATTAAACAAAGGAATATAAATTTATAAGCCACTTCACCTGATTATCAGGTTTTCCAGCAACACACATAATTTATAAAAAAAATTATAAATTGTATAATTTTTAAAGTATGGAGGTGTCATTTGTAATTATCTGCCACAGAAATATAATTAAAAAATTAGGGAAATTTAAATTTTCAATTACAAATTAAATTTTACTATCATGCAGCAAAAGCAATTTTACACTTCAGTCAATTGGCTTATCCCTCAGAGGGTTAAAACAAGTTTTAAGGCATTTATTGCATAGGCAAAAAAAGTCTGATTCCATGAATTCAGACTAGACGAATCAGACTCTATTTAAACTACTGGATGGAATGAATGTCATTTTGCTATAGAATTTATAACGTAAAAATAATAAGAAGCATATGTTGTTTTCTTAAATATTGTATTTCTACAGCATAAGTTTGGCTTTAATGTTTTTTATTGTAAATTCAGACAGAAGTTAACCCTTTCAGTCCCAATGACAATTTGGCATCAATTTAGAATTTTTTTTTGATCATCTATAGCCACTTATGATATCAAAAAGCACATCATTCGATTCTTCAAACTTTTTTTCTATTAGAAAATATTTTTTATTAATCCCAATAGATGTGAGCCCTATTATTATTTTTTAATTATGATCAAAAACATGATGATGCCAAATGGCATCACTGGGACTGAAAGGGTTAACACTAAATAAATTTCGTGTACATAATAATACATGATAATAAGAATTTTGATGAACCTGCATAAAACTCTTTAAATTTAAACATACAAATGACAAAACCATCTTTGATATCTTTTCCTTGTTAATTGATCATAATTTTAAGAATAATCATGAATTGAATTTCAATTACTGACTATTTCTTAGTAACTTTTCCAAAATATATTTGAATTCATCCCACATTACTAGGAAATCTAGAATCTATATTAGAATGAGGTTCTAAATTGCTTTATAAAATTAGAAAGTATAAGTTTTAGATATATTTACCTTAGTAGAAGGGCATAAGCGGAATGTAGCTAAGTGTCTTGGGAAAAATTTCCATAAGTATTCTTTTAAAGTTAGTTGCTAAAAATATAAAAAAAACATACATATATATAGGCTTATTATATGCAGTGTGTAGTTTCAAAACTCATATTTTTAAAAAATATAACTAAGATATAGGGTCTATTCATTGGCGACTTTTGATAGTCGTAAATTTAATTCCAGGGGGGGGGGGGGGGGGGGGGATAGATTTTAAGACATAATTTTGAAAAAACCTATTTTATATAAATTATGTGTATAAATATTTACCTTTGGTGATATGTAGCAGTACACTTTTTTAGGTTTGGAGAAATGTTCTCCATTCAAGGAATGCAATCGAACTTCGTAACATTTGTTCTTTTTAGCAACATTCTTCTGCACAAGGGAAGACTCCTCTTCTGTAAAAAAGATGAACATCTCAATATCTAGCATAACATTGCATAAAAAAAATACTCGTATTTAGATTTATTATAGTTAAAACGATTACAACGAAAGCTTCAAAAACACTTTAATACCTCATCCACTCGTGTGATTTTCCAAGAAACGGTATAAGGGGCGCTTTTCCCATTCTAATTGGGTTTGGTAAGCAATTGCAATTAACCTCACAGCAGAGCCTTAACCAAGGATGGTTTAGAACAGCGGTTCCCAACCTAGATGCGATCGCCCCCAAGTGGGCGATTTGTTTTATCAAGGGGGCAAAAAATACTTAAGGGGCGATCAGGGGGCGATGAGTATTCAAAGGGGGAAAATTAAAATAATGTTGTACCTTTGTACAGTAAAACCATTCTCCAATCATAACCAAACCAGCCAATTTTTACATTTAACTCTCTGAAATTTTCTAGACACCAGTAAAAATATCTTAGTTTATTATTTCGCTTTTGTTCTTTAAAAATATGTTTTTTCGATTTTATTTAAAAGTGATCGGATAAAGGTTTTTTGGTTTCTTTTATAAATGGTAGTAAGTGTTATAAAACTATTTTATAGTTACACTTTAACTAAAATTATGATTAGACATAACATGAAAATTAAAAGGGGGCGATGGATGTTGATCAACCTAAAATACGAGGCGATGGTCCAGAAAAGGTTGGGAACCACTGGTTTAGAACAATGACGCACACAACATTTCCTCGAAAACCACACAAGGAGTAAGGGAAAAAAGTTCTTTCAAAGCTTGCATTGTGATCATAAGGATCAGGAATTGGAAAGTTATTTTTGAAAATTAACTCTGTTACAGTTACAGTTAATTAGTTAAAAAAGTAACTCTTTTACAGTTACTTAATATGAAAAGTACATGTTGCAGTTACTTCATATGAAAAGTACGTGTTACAGTTACTTAATACGAAAAGTAATGAATCACAGTTAACTTTTTGAAATTTCAAGTAGAAAGAGAAATTAAAATTTAGCCATCTTACCAAGAGAACCACGATTAACAAAACATAAGCATAAACAAAACACTGAAATTATGTGGGAATGGTGTAATCCCGTCTCGAGAGAGGGCATCACGACACGGAGCCGTCTCAAGCTACCTATGTCACAGTTTTGGGACCACACGGTGGATCTCACGAGATTCGGCAGTACATTCGAAAAAGGCTGTATAGAGAGGTGTGCTGCGGCACCCTCGTTTTGATTTTGTACTGCGTAGCTAAACTTAATGTTTAATAAAAATAATAAATTTAATTGTTAATTTCTTGCCTCACAATTATAATTACTATTTTTAATACTTCACCCTAATAATCAGCCGACATTCGTTTTTTCATTAAGATTAAAGTAACTAAGGAATAGTTACTTTCTGAAAAATCTAACGGCGTTACGTAAAAATTTTTTTACAAGTAACAGCTACTCCAATCTCTAATAATTACTATAAACTATGCACTGTTTGTCTGTGATTCAACAAAAATTAGTTTTTAAACAAATTGAAAATTTTTAACTGTAAAATGGGTATGTGAAGATATTGAGAAATAGTCTCCAAACCATAATAAATTTAGTAAATACTAAAAAGTAGTAACACTTCAGTGAACTATTGATTAGACAAAGCAACAGTACAATATAATAACTGTATTAAACACTTACGGTTCAATATAATGACATGAAAGTCTCCATTTTGAATGTTTTGTCCTTTGTACGATACAGTGGCATGATAGCAGCCTCCTTTGGGAAATTTTAACACTAAAACCAGTCTAGATATCAGAGAATAACATTCCCAGCGGAATGAGTCTGGGATGGGACGACCAGAATTTGCCTAAAAATGCAGGAAAAATTAATTTACCATATAAAATTAAATTTGCATTATTCTGTAACTGTTATATTGAATTTGTTTAATATGCATATAAAAAATAAGCGAGATTATAAAATGTTTAAGATTAGAATGATAATTTAGTTTTAAGTTAAAAAAAATAAGGAATAACCATTCATTTAAAATGCTAAGAAATAATCTAAAATACATATTACGGGCATTTTTTTATGTCTGAAAATAACACATTGCAACTGTATATAATAAATCAACTATCCAAAAATGTGAGTATTTTCATTATTGTCTGGTAAAAAGGTGATTATTACAATAATAAAGAAAACCAATGCACATGACTTATTTAAATATAAGCCAGAGATAAGAATAACTTTTTACGGCTTGAATTCATACTTAATGATGGGAATATATAAATTTGAATTTAAAAGCAATATGCAATTTAAAATCAATTAATCTCAATAAATTATGATCATGAAAACAAGAACTTTACAGGGTTCGTACTCCATCTATGATAGTGAAATTCAGGAGTTTCTAAGGAGTTTTTCAGGAGCGCAGCAATATAAATTCAGGAGGCAACGAGGAATAATATTGAATATGTTTGTTTAATATCGTATTAGTCTAGTGATATTACTGCACTTCAAATGAGGAAACAGAAGAAAAAAAACTTCGCCTAAAGAGTTGTGCGGTGCTTTGTGAGACATTAACTAGCATTACGATGTTTGAACTCTGCTTACTACTGTGCATGAGTGAGCACTCGACTTAGTCTGAATAAAGTACAGGAGAAAAACAGCAGAGAAAGGAGATAATAGATTCATGTCAATTTTTTCAGAAAGAGAAAAAATATCTGGAGATGAGACACAAATTTCAGGAGTTATAAGGACAATTAGGAAAAAATAATGAAATTCAGGAATTTTTCAGAAATTTCAGGAGGCGTACAAACCCTGATTTTAAGGATCTTACAGGGCAATATTTTTATTTTTTTAAATACTTAAATCACAAAATTGCATAAAATAAAGTGATTAACTGTATTTAGTGATACTAACTTGAAAGCCAAACAGAAGCATGGATTGGACCATTACAAACAAACATTTAAAGAATAAAAAAGAACTATATGAGAAAAATAGTTATAAGTTAACTTATCTATAATAATAAAAGAAAGAGTCTGTCTGTGTGTCTGTCTTCGGATCGTAAAAGACCTACTTATACTACCCTCAGACATTCGAAATTTTCAAGATAGATTCCCTTTAATACCAACGTGTGCACCAGAGGCTTAGTTTTTTCATATTTGTTACATTTTTAGAGAAAATTCGAATTTTCTGAAAAAAATACACCACTTTCGCTCAAATCCGATCATTTTTTCTCTTTCCTGATGCCATCGGCTGAAAAAATTAAATAAAACTTTTAACGAAAACATTTAAAATTCAAAATGTTTATTTTATTCTTTTGTCATTACTTTCAGAAACTAAATTTATTATTTGAAAAATAATTGACATATTTCAAGTGACGTAATTCCGCCATTCCCGGATTTTTTTGTGGGTTTATTTGATGATTTTTTCATTGATTTTTCTGTTGACTGCATGTATGCATATTTAAGCAATAAATGTATAGTTAAGCTAAAACTGGAACTATGATGGTTAATAAAGGCCATCGCACTAGAGCTATTAGTGTTTTACGTCTTTATTTTTTCGCCAAATACGTTGCCAAACTCGCCAAATTATTAACTAAAATTCGCCAAATAGGCAATTTCTTTTATAAATAATTTATAAGCTGGTCGGTTGTTCGAAGGTCATTGTGTTAGAGCTGTATAATGGGTGTGGGTAGCTATATCTATTTTCTCGCCAAATTATTTCCCAAAACGCGCCAAATGAGCTAAAAGGTTTTATGTATTTATGAGGGAATTGTGATGACATTTATGAGTGCATTTTATAGCGTATTTTTCATTTTGGAATTTTAAGGCAATGAAACGGGATTTTATAATTTATAACGAGCGAAAACAATAATAAGTTTATGATCCTATAACAGGGTACATGGTACACATATTTGGAATCTATTTGATATTTTTTTTATTCCGTGCGAAGAACGGGTATAAGTTTGCTAGTAGATAATATTGCATGATTATTTTTGATTGCACGTTTTTTTACATAAAATAGTGTTCAAATGCAATATAGATTTTATATAATGCTTATCAGAGAGAATAAAGATTTTTAAAAACCTAACTATAAATGTAAGCATTTTAGGATCATTAAAAAAATAAGGCCTTTTTTAAGGACAATGAGCATTGTGCAAAAACAGGGTGGTAACAAAATCCTTGAAAAAAAGTTCCCTGATACTTCCATTATTTCCCTGATACTTTCATAAAAAATTCCCTGATTTTACAATTACTTTTTATTTTGAATTATTGTCATACTAGAGCTACACGAGAGCTATTGGCAATGGGCGTCGTAATTTAGAACCACAGTCCAGTGACGAGCTGACACCTGAGTAGGCACCCAAAACAACCGTTAAGGGCGACATCATACGCAGCGTTGAGACTTTGGAGCATATTTGACGTTTGATAATAATTGACAGTTTTTTGCTTCTGCGTGATAGGAAGATAGTCGAGTTTACTTTTGTAGCTCCGGTTCAGGCCAATCGGACCAACCAGAATACTTTCTTTTGATCAAGAAGTGTCCGCTAGTATAGTGATCGCAAGAACAACCTAAACCTGCTGTTTAAATAATCCGAAATGGAAAAAATTCCCTGATATTTTGCTAAATTTGAAAAATTCCCTGATATTTCCAGAATTAAAATGTTTCCTGAGAATTCCCTGATTTCTAGGTTTTCCAGGTTCTGTTACCACCCTGAATAAGGTCAGTTAATAGAGGTACTTTGAATGGTATTTGACATACATCGTACATACTTACTTCTATAAGATCAACAGTATATTCATTGGCAGGATCACAGTCTTTATCAACAACACACATGTTTCCATATTTATCCCTAGGCTCGATGAAAAGCTGTGTGGGAATGTCTTCACTACCAACAACCGTAGAAGAGTGGTGAACAAAGCAGGTTTTGAGGGGATCTGGGGCACCTTAGGTAAAACAAGAAATTGATTATTTAACAACTTAGTCAAGTGTCAAAAAATGAATTTTTAGTACAAGTGTTACAATACAAATAATAGTACGAGTGTTACAATACAAATGTTAGTACAAGTGTTACAATAAGAATTTTAGTATAACTGTTGGAATACGAATGTCTCATTATTTTAAAAAAAGCATGGTACGTTTTGAAATGTAAAATTATTTAAATATTGTGCCACAGCATGGAATGGCATTTCTGTAAAGAACATGTAACTAAAATAATCTCTTTGTTTAGAGTTTAATCAAGCGGAATATATATGTAATGTTAATTTTAACTATGAAGTATTTTTTTAAATTTAAAAGTGTTTTTAGTTCCAAATTTTTCTTTACACTCATAAAAATACTGTTGACTCTACATACCTCAATACTCTCTCTTAAAGGAAAGAATAACCAAATTTAAGGTGTGGGAGAAAAAGTTAAATTCACAGAGAGTACATTACACAACTACATACTTTAGCAAATCCACAATAAATAATTATTTACATCATCCACACATGAAAAAACCATGTCATCAAAACTGGGATAATTAATAAGACAAGACAACTTTTAATATGCAACCTTAATTATAACTACCCTGAATAATTAACACTAAGAAAAAAAAGACTCAAATTACCAGGTACAAATGTTTTCAGGAAGGGACTGCCCTGTATATGAGTCATCCCCACCAGTACGCATATGCGGTATTCCCCTGCCCTTCTCACAGTGAACTGGACTAGGGCTCTGTTGGCATCTGAGATCTGGGGACCACCTAGTTCCACACTACAGGCAATTTTGCAAGCTCCTTGGGTAATTTCAATCAGAACGTTGTCTTCGTTGCACACCGGATATGCTTGGCCATTTCTTTGGAAAAACTGAAAAGCATAAATTGTGTGGGTTAATTCAAAAGTTCATTGATTAGAAAACAGCTGTCTATTTTTAGTTCTAGCAGTTTTTTATGTGTGCAATTTTTTTAAGCACCATACAAACAAATGATTAGTCGTGCTTGTGTTCAAATAAAAACTGAAAAAATAGGCGAAATTGCAACTGTGTATTGCCATAGAATGCCTATTTTATAAGATTTGTCTTGTAATAGACTTTGATCTTGATGAGACCTTGATGAGTTAGATCGAGAACTGTAGTAAAATGTTAAAATTTTTTAAGAAAAGACCATAAATGGGTAATTTAAAAAAAATGTACAATTCATAAACAGCAATTAAAACAGATTTAATTACATTATAAATGAAATTATTTAAAATAATCATTACTTTTTATAAAAATAGCCGTGTACTAACGTTTAAGTATTTGTTCATTTATCTTCATAATAGCTGTGTCTAGACAACAGTTTTTGGGCAGACTAAATACTACTTCAACATTTTGCCAGCCCAATTTTTATTTACTGCATTTTGCCTGTTGAACCTTACGTTTTTTCTACTGACTGCAATTTGCCATTTAAATTTTGAAATTACTGCAGTTTACCCGCTCACTGTAATTTTAAAGTTGAAATTATTTTTTTATTTACATTGCATTATCAGTAACACATAGAACATTGTAAGATTGATTTGAGAAAGGGATCCATCAAACCAACCTTGACGCTGAAGCTCATTGTATTCCCCACCACTTGTGGTTCCGTCCATTCGAAGACCACTTTACATTTCAGAGGCGAGAGGTATCTGCCAGTGACGAAGGACAAGAATCCGAGCTTCTGGTTTCCATAGGACTCGACTCTAGGCTGGGACATGGCCAGTGCCATGCCAATGAACACAGCTACACACAGCGACAGAATGAATATGCCAGCTGCAAAAGGGAAGGTGTAGTCTTAGCTATAAAAGCAATTCTAAGAGCAGATTTGCCCATGTATTAAACACAGTTTTTACTCAACTTTTTGTTTGGTATGTGCATTGAGCTAGAAGGGAACTGGAGTGAAGTGTCAGCGAGCCGAAAACCCACTCACACCCTTTTCAGCGAACCGGGCAGAAAAGGACTATTTTCCCTACACTTGTATGCAATGCTTGTATGAGACCTCTCTATCATATTGACTTGGGCTCCTAAATGTATTTTAACATTTTTAGTTTGAAAGAATTAACTTTCTTTAACTTTAAATTCCAACTTTTTTAAGAAATAACCATGTGGATCACTAACTAAGAACCAGTGAAGACGAACCCAATAGCGAAATAGGCAAGTTTCTAGGTTTTCTGCCCGGTTCGTTTCTGCTGCAGTGCTGTGTATTCCTACGCGTTTCGTTATTGGAACAGCTCGTTTGTTGCCCTGTTCAGTGAATCACACACCTCACTCCAGTTTTCCTTCTAGCTCAATGGGTATGTGTGTTCAAATCAATATATTTGCTTCATAAGTTGTCGGGATGGGCTTAAGCCCCTTGGAAACCAATGCTATTGTTCAAATAAAGTTACTTTTTTCTTTTTTAAACTTAATATCAACAATACTAATATACAATAAAATGCTAAACTATGATATCTAGTAGCAAATATATCATTGTAGATAGGTTTCAATGGCGGAGGTATGTATGAAAATTTTACGTCATTTTTTTCGTTTAAAATCTTGTAAGAAGCTTAAGTTACATATTTGGGTAAAGTATTAAATGGTATGGCAATTGTGGTAATATTAAAAAAAATATATTGAAAAAACATTATTAAATACAAATAAAAATTATTTGGTACAGGATTTAGATCAAATGGATTGCTGATGACAGAGTTTTAATCATTTACATTCATTAAATTCAACCAAAAATTATAATATGAACATTATAAACCTATTAAGGATTTTTCAGAAAATTCAAAGTATCATAAAATAATTTACATGCTGAAGGGACTCTTCAGTTATTATTGTTAATTTATAACACTCATTTTTACTTTATCTATTAGACTAAGAGCTAACTATACTATCTAACCATCAGAGGAAAAAGTTAATGGATAGAAATGTAAACTTATTTTCACTGCTCAAAATTTTTTTATCTTACATCTTTTAACCAATTACTGTTTATAAAAAATATTTTTGAAATTCAATTTAAGCACTAATTGATATTTAAATACCCCACAAGACTTTAAAATTTGATAAAATGAAATAAGAATCCATGTAAATAAGAAGTTATTTATTAAAAAAAAGGAAAAATACCAATCTTTACTCTACAAAGACATATCTGATTCAAAATAAAATATATCACTCAAAGAGTTAAGATGTCTAACCAGATGTCTAATTAATATTCTTTAACCCTTTGAAGGATAACAAATTGGCTGAAGTGTAAACTTTTCTTCTCAGCACGAGTTTATAATTAAAATTTTATTTGAAAGTTTAATTTCTTAACTTTTTTTAATTAAATTTCTGTATCAAATTATTATAAATTATGCCTCCATATTGTAAATTTCAAAATTTAGTAAAATTGGAAAATTTAATTTATAAATATTTAATCATTTGTGGGATATGCTAATTGGATGAAATGTAATCTTGTTTTCACTACATGATTTTAAAATTGAAATTTTTAATCAAAGTTTATTTCACTTTAAATTTTTAAACATTTATTTCACTTTAAATTTTTAATCAAAATATATTTCACTTTAAATTTTTAAACATTTATTTCACTTTAAATTTTTAAACATTTATTTCACTTTAAATTTTTAAACATTTATTTCATTTTAAATTTTAAAATTTAGTTCAATTAAAAAATTATATAGACATTTTTTATAAATAATCTGTGTTGCTAGAAAACCTGACATTCGGGTGACAGGTTTTTACATCTGTGTTCCTCAGAGGGTTATTCCAGTTTTTAAGTAAAGATAAAGATTTCACTTTGGTAAACATAATTGTCATGGCAATATCTAGGTATTTAGTTTGTACTAGCCTGTAGTCCATGGCTCTTTTGCTTGTTCCTCTAATTCCAGCCACAGATTTCCAGCTTCCTCGAAGTTACTTGCATCTTTTGGTAGGGATGCACTAGCCTTGTTCCACGCACTCAGTAGATTTCTGCTTAACTTGACTTCAAACAAAAAACGGTCAGTTGCGAGCAGCTTCTCAATGCTGGTAATGCCTAGCGAAGAAAACCTACAAGAAAAAAAAATCAAATATACATTGATATCTATTGAATATTTTCTTCAAGGTAGAAAGTAAAAAGGTAGAGTTATGCTCAGAGGATTATAAAAGAAATATGAATAAATATTCGAAAGAAACCCGATAATTTCGTTTTTAATGACAAATCATCATTAATAAAATTGAAGGTAATTTGAATGATCATAGAAGAAATATGCATTAATATCTTAAAGAAATGCGATGATTTCGTTTTGCATAACAATTTATCATTAATAAAGTTGAAGAATCAGAGAAGAAATATGCATTATAATATATGAAAGAAATCCTATAATTTCGCTTTGAATAACAAGTCATCATTGATAAAGTTCAAGTTGATTTAACATGATTAAGTAATTGTAGAAAATATGTTACTAGAATAAGTGAAACAATGCAAAATGTAAAACAAATTATGCATAAATAGCTAAAACAAAACTAGAAATGGAAAATGATTTATTGCATTGCAGATTACCTAGTAATAATCGCATAGGTCGATTTTTGGAAAGCATGTTTGAATTATGGATTTGAAGTTCACAGTAATCGAAAAAAATATGGATTATCTATCTAACTACTTTTACATCGATATAATATTTTAAAAGGAGTGAACTTAACGATTTGCACTAAAAACCATATCTTAGATCTCCAAAAATCTAAAAGCAAAATAGGGAAAATGTCTAAAAAGGATTCTATGGGAGCGCGCACGGGGTACGTTCTCCGCAATGTTTACATGAGGTCAAACTATGCAGCAGCCCAGCAGAAATGAGAATTCGTTTTAGCGATCGATATGAGTTGAAGAGCTTAGTGGAAGAACGTGCTAAGTGACATTTTTGAAAAAATTGAGATTTTTTGCCAAGGAACATATTACTAACTTTTTTAACTATAACAAGTTTCCCCTTTCTTGTAAACTTTAAGTTTAGAACATTTTTTACAGTTTGAAAAAGATCTGGAGTGCAAACGAAAAAATTTCAAGCTCATTTTCTCGTTTTCACATTTTTTGTCACTTAGCACGTTCTTCCACTAAGCTCTTCGATTCAAGTACAACGGGGCAGATTCGGTGCTTGGCTGTTAATCATCGTGCTTGGCGCAAGAAAACACGCGCAAATAAACTATTATTTCGTTTGATATCGGACATTCTTTTGAAAAGCGATAATTCGAATTCAAAAAAAATAATAATTAAAATAGACACGGTCCTAAAAGTCATTCTAAAATGTACCAATTTCGATATTCTTTTTTTATAATTTATCTAATTCCTGAAAAACACAAAGAAAATATGTAATCCTTTTTGTTCGTTTGTAAATGCACATTAAAAACGCAAAAAGGACAAAAGAACGATGATGTAAAAAACTCAAATAAAAGACTTCGCTTTTGACAACGTTAAGTTCAAGTAATTATCTTAGCACTAAAGACAAATAAACGCTTCTTATAATAATTTTAACCACGTACTTAGTATGCTTCCATCAAGCTATCGATTATTTTCGTTGTATAATATGTATTCCACTTTTCCATCTTTATCTCCTTTAATATTTTTATTGCGTTCGTTTTTATTTATTGTTATAATCCTTTCATTCTGGTAAAAGAGAACTCTATGCCCACTACAGTATCGACTGATGGCTAAACCCAATACATTTAGATATCATTACTAATTAACCGAATATTAATAATTATTTTGAACTAATTATAACTTACTTAACTCAACATCCGGACTTGGATTTAAAAAAAATACCCGGAAAATGCCCATGTAGAGCTTGTTTCTTTGCACTGTGACATTTGTCAAGGAAAAACCAACATGAAAGTAAAGCTTTTGAGACAGTTTTTAGGACAACACAGTCCAGGACGTTAAATATCCCAGTATACACTTTTTTTAAAAAGCATTTCAATTAGAGGATTTTTTAAAAATATAATTTGTTTTTTTTTAAATATTTCAAGGACCATTTAAATTTTTAGGTTTCCCCATTGTAGATGTGAAATTTTTTCTTGATCATGACTTTTTCCACATTTATATAAGTTCTAAATAAAAATATGGAAAACTGTACCTTATTCAATTTTAAAACACATGGGAAAATTGATCATAATTCAGATGACAATTAATTACCAAAATACATTTTAATTATTTTTTACAGAAACCACTATATTTGATTGATAACTATAGTGTGGCGCTATTCAGAAACAAAAACCAAACAGACACCAGTTTTTGAGCCACTTAATCATTAAGCTTCCTTTTAGTAAAGCAAATAAGGAACAGAACACTAAAGCAAAAAGTATCTCCGCTCCGCTAACGATCCACTAACCCAAATCGGAAAATAAATTAGAAATTAATTCACATTTATTTTATGTGTTGATTTTGTTGCCCCTTACAAGTTGCTCACTTTGCTGAAAAAATATCCCAGAAATGAAACAACCCAGAATGAAACAACTTCTTTAGGTTTGTTTGAAAAAAAAGAGTTCAAACAAGGAAACAAATTAAAAATTAATTCGCATTTATTTTACATGTTTAGATATTGTTGCCCCTTAAAGTTGCTTACTTTGCCAGAAGAGAATTAAAACAACTTCCACAGGCTTGGTTGAAAAGTGGGTTCAAACAGGAAAAACAAATTAGGTATTAATTATTGTTGCCCTTTAAAGTTGCTTACTTTGCCAGAAGAGTATCCCAGAAATGAAACAACTTCTACAGGTTTGATCGGAAAAAAAATAAAGAGTTGAAATAGGAAAACAAATTAGAAATTAATTCGTAAATATTTTAACTGTTTAGATTTTGTTGCTCTTTATAATTGCTTACATTTCCCGAAGAATATCGTAGAAATGAAACAACTTCTACAGGCTTGGTTGAAAAAAAAATCAAATAGGAGGAAAAGAAATAGGTATTAATTCGCAGTTATATTACATTTACATGTTTAGATATTGCTGCCCTTTATAATTGCTTACTTTTTTAGAAGAGTATCGTAGAAATAAAACAACTTCTACAGGCTTGGTTGAAAAAGAGAGTTCAATCAGGAAAACCAATTAATTATTAATTCACATTTATTTTATATGTTTCGATATTTTGCCCCTTATAGTTGCTTACTTTTCTAGAAGAGTGAGAAATAAAACAACTTCTACACCTACAGGCTTGGTTGAAAAAGAGAGTCCAAAAAGGCAAACAAATTAGAAATTAATTCACATTTATTTTACATGTTTAGATTCTACAGGCTTTGGTTGAAAATGAGCGTCAAAACAGGAAAACAAATTAGCCTGGATTGGAGTAACGCGTTACTTGTAACAGTTACTTTTTTTAGGTAAACGCTGTTAGATTTTTCAAAAGTAACTGTAAATTAGTTACTTTTAGCGGCAACGAACAATTTTGTTACTTTTGAGTAACTTTCCGAAGGCTGTCGTATACCTATTTTGAAATTCAACAACTTTAAAATTAATTTTTTTAAAATTCGATTTTCAGTATTTTGATTGTGCTTATAATTCCTTAATCTTGGTTCTTTTTGAAAACGCTAATATGGTAAAATTGCAATTTTTTTCATAACTTGAAATTTTTAAAAGTAACTTTAATCAATTACTTTTTTAAAATTAACTTTCCAATCCCTGGGAAATAAGGTACAGGGTGGGGCGAATAAATGTGACTCCGGTCTAGAGATAGGAATACGTTGAAATGCTTGTCGAGAAAAACTCTTGAAGCAGCCTGAAAGCTTTCAAGTGGAAATAAAGGTTATTCAAGCGTGCGATGGTTTCACTTGACAAACCTGTTTTTGCATTGGTTGGATTGGATTAGCATTACATTAGAGCTACTCATGGACTATTCGCCAGTTTAGATCGTAGTGCGAGTTGTGACTGTGTGAGTGTAAGTGGATCAATTCACAGGTGAAGATGAAACTCACAGTACAGCAGAGAGTGTTAATTGTAGAAAATTTTATTAAAACGAATTCGTGGAAAAAATGTGGCCAGTTGTTAAAGAATTTAAAGGTGTAAAAGGGCTTAAAAAGAGTGCTATGCAACGAATAGTTACGAAATGTCGTCCAGCCAGGATCTTCTGTCAACAAGTCTAAAAACATTCCGAAAAGGGGCTGAACAATCAATTTAGAATGCTTTGTATTAACAAAAACAAAAAGGTCCGATTCTCTAGGATAAATAACGACCGAAATAATCACAAGTGGGAACTTTTTTTTGATCAGTTCTACAAACCTTGTTTATATTTCATTTCAACTAGCTTCTAAAACCATAGCGTAGTTCCCGGCAAATAAGTCGCCAAGCGTTTGCTTGAGCTTAATATTGAAGCGATCAATAGCTTCAGTTAGCAAACCTGTTTTTGTATTGGTTTTCGACGTGGCAACATTTCTATCGTATTCTTATCTCCACGTTGGGGCCACTTTTATTTGCACCACCCTGCATTAATTCACATTAATTTTTTTTTATATTTAGATATTATTACCCCTTATAGTTGTTTTTTGCCAGAAGAGTATCAGAGAAACGAAACCAAAGAGTTCTATAGTAGGGTAGAGGAACGACTCGTACTGAGCTGCCATTGGCAGCCATGGCTTACTACGGAGCCCGAATAGAGTGGCAAAAGTGCTAGTTAATTTATAATTTTGATACTGAGAAAGGAAGTACACCCAGGGCAAAGGCGGGAATCAAACCCGCGCCCGTTACAGCGCGCGGACTGCTAGCGTTATGGCCTGCGATCCAAACCACTCGGCCATCGGGCCCCACATGCCACCCTATATTGTCTCCGTGTTGGTCCATCTTGCTGTTGAAAGGTTCAGTCTCTACCCTACTATAGAACTCTTTGAACGAAACCACTTTTACAGGCTTGGTTGAAAAAGAGTTTAAACAGGAAAAACAAATTAGGTATTAATTAACATTTTACATGATTTGTTGTTGAATTTGTTAATTGTTTACTTATTTTTGCCCTTTATAGTTGCTTACTTTGCCAGAAAGTATCATAGAATGAAGAACTTCCACAGATTTGATTGAATGAGAGTTCAAATAGGAAAACAAATTATAAATTAATTCACATTTTAGATGTTTTGGTTTTGTTGCTCCTAATACTTGCTTACTCTGCCAGAAGAGCATCATAGAAATGAAACAACTTCTGCAGGTTCGGTTGAAAACGGAGTTAATTTTACTTAATATGAATAATTTTAGTAATATCTTGTAATTTAAAGCAGTTTAGCTGTTGCTTCAATAGATTACTGTTCTTTTGTAATTTTCCACTATATTCCAAGCCATAACGATGGAACAAATATTTAAAATTAAAGAAATAATAAAACAACCTTACTTTTTTTTCAGGTAGCCCAGCATTTGTCGTGTTTTCTTAATATTGAGCAGTCCATTTAGACTAGATCTATATTCGATAATATATACTAAAAGTATATATTATAGAATCTAGACCGTTGTATAATACCAAGGATTGAAAAGTTACTTTCAAAAGTAACTCTGTTACAGTTACTTAACGGGGAATGGGCACGCTGGACCGCGGGTCTAAAAACTCAAGTGCCTCAGTGTTAATCCAATGGCAAAAAAACTATTTTCTCTGCCACATTTCTTCGGCTGTATTGAATATTTTTACAAACGGTTTTTTTTAAATAATAAATGCAGATAACTTACAGGTCTCTATCTTCCCCCTTTTTGAAATTGCTTCGAATATTTTGTGTAAAATTATTTATTGAAAATTAAAAAAAAATATTCGAACCAATTTCAAAGAGTGGGAAGGTCGGGACCTGTAAGTCAGCTAGATTTAACACATAAAAAAATCCGCTTGTAAAAATATTCAATACAGCCGGAGAAATGCGGCAGAGAATTTTTTTCTCTCCATAGGATTAACACTGATGCACTTTGCTTTGGAGACCCCCGGTCCAGCGCGCCTATTCCCCCTTAATATGAAAAGTAACTAATTACTTAATATCCATGAAGAGCAGCATGATGTAACAGAAAAGTAACAAAAATTTTTGTTACTTCCTTACTGCTAAAATATCTTTAGGTTAAAGTTACAGTTACTTTCTAAAAACGTGTTACTTGTTTGGTTTTATTTACATTGATACATTTTTATTCAATTTATCTAATTTTTGTCACATTTTTTTAATAAGAACTTTAAGTATTTTAAAACAAATAGTTGGATTTTAATTTGTCAAAATTTTAATTATGCTGAATTTACATTTTAGTTATTTTTTATCCAATTAATTTGATTGACATCAAAATTATTTTATGTTAGAAGCGGAATTATTTAAAATGAAAAACTAATAAAAAATGGTTGGATTATAAAATATTTTTAAAAAAGCTTTTTTTTTTCAATCCTGAAAATTAGATTATGGAATTATATAATATAACATCATATTACATAAGAGATTTTATAAAGAAAATTTACCTTCCATAAATTAAAACTTTACAATCCAAAAAAAGAAATCAAAAAGAAATTACCAAACATTTAAAAATATTAATTAAATTTGTAGAAGACAATCAGTTAATAACAAATTTCAGTCAAAATCAGTTAAATAACAAATTTGGCATGTTAAAGGACTAACTGTAATTAATCGATGATCCTTGTTTTTATGATGTTGAAATATTCTTTTTATAATATCGTGCAAAAAAACTAACTTTTTCAAATCAATAATCATGGCAAAAGTGATGCTTTTAACGAAATCGTGCTTCAAAGTTACGTTTACGCACTAGTGCGACAAAGAAATAAGAGCATCTGATTGGTTTTAAATTCTTTATTTGAGCATGATATTTTATTCGGCGGCTTTGTGATTGGTGTAAAATTCTTTATTTGGCGTCTGATTTCCAATGCCAATCTAAGAAATACTTTTTGCACGTGATTGGGTCATTCCATGTCAAAACACCCAAAAATAGGGTGTTTTGTCACCCACCGACTCAGATTTTCTTGAAACTTTGTATATTTGTTCTCTTATGTGATTTAAGAATATATGCCAAATATTTTTGGTTTCTTATTGTAACTTTTTTTTATATTAAATTTTAAAAATTGGGTTTTCTCGGAATTCGTTCTCGCCCCGATGGCTGGCCAGAATTGAATCAATTTACAGAAATGCTTATAACTTCAGTATTTATGGAGCATTTGGCTTCAATTTTTTTTAAAAACTTAATGAAACCTTATAGTTAACTTAGCTATAGCAAGTTAAGGGGTAGAGTAATATTAAAAAATTACAAAAATGTTGATAATTCAACTTTTTTATATTTACAAAAAAACATGACTATAGAAATGTGCTAATAACTTTTTTCTACCTCCTCTCAGGAAATCGATTTTGGTGTCTATATATTCCTTAGGTTTTAGGCTTTAAAATAATAAAAAATCAGAATGGTGTTTTGCCTTAATGGATAGATAATCAAGTTTTAAAACAGAAAAACGATTTTTTGCACATCAACATTCAATTAATGTTTCGAGGCCAGTTTATTTCTTACTATTTTTGTAAAATCTCATTTTATTACTTTTAAGATAGTAATTGGATTAAATGTCTTGGATTATATATTTATTTTTTACAATTCTTTTTAAAGAAAAAAACATTACTGCAATTTTAAGGAAACTTTCAATGCTTCTAAATATCTACATACCTGAAAGATTCAATTTAACCTTTCTGGAAGAATTACACACTTAAAATATATTAAAAAAATTAATTAAGATTTGCATCTTTTTTTTTTAGCTTAAACAAGGCCTTTATATTCGCCCAAAAATAAAACTAAAATTTTAAAATCTATATTACATTATTTTGGTATGCATTAATTTCCTACATTGTATGATAAGAAAATAATCCAACTATTATAGAAAACACTGAGATTAACAAATATTATAGAATAACATGCTTTAATAACAATTTTATGCTACGCATAAATAGGAAAGTAAATTTTTACAAAATTAAATATTATCGTTTTTAAAAACATTTAAAATTAAGTACTTCATTCTTCTGATTGTAAAAAATAAGCATTCTGTAGCCAGTAAATAATTATGAAAAAAATTAACCAACACATGATAAAATAGATTAAATTTAAAAAAATTACAGTTGATATCTATGTAACAAAATCACTCACCTGTCCCTTTTTGTAACCAGTTTTGAACTTATTTTTTAAATAAGGTAACCATTGGCTGCCTGAGAATTTAACTTTATAATAAGAACATTTTAGATAAGTTTCTTTATAGTACTTTGGTTCTTATTCCATTTTAAGTTACAAAATTCTGTTAATTTAATATCCTTTTATTGAATTTTGAAGGCATATAAGAGGAGCTTTACATTTTGATGCAGACAACGGACACACTGAATGTGTACCTGCAGCACCAGCTAAAACACGCCATTTTGGTCTTGGTTCACAAAATTTTGAAAAACCTATTTTAATATTAGAATATTCAAGTTTGAAACAGGAGTAAACTTCTTTTAAGTTGCATTTAAGGAACGTACTTCTTTTGCATTTACACAGTGATATTAACACTAACTTTATCTTAAGTTCCAGTAAGCATTCAAAAATATTCATCATTTTGGTTAAATCAGTGACTAATTTGACAATGTAGTCATGTATAATTTTGCCCTTTTTTGGTTTAGGGTTTGATAGCATACCAGATTGAGTTTTAAATTTCTTTGCTTGGCAAACTACATAGTCACCAACTGTGAATTCTGACATAATCCTTTCTTTGTCCAAGATGGAGGAAAGTTAAAATTTGAATTTTTTTGGAAGTCCCTACCTTGGAAACTTTTTCTTTGAATAATAGCATTATGTCATCAATATCTAATTTTTGAGTATTTTTTTCTTTAAAACATTATTAACTTTTCCTAATTTTCGTTTTCCATATGATGCCTTTCTGGAGCTTGGAATAGCATGATGTTTAATTGGAGAACATCCTAAAGAATCTAAACTTTTATTCACATCCTCTATACTTATACATCTCAGGGTAGATGAAATGTCACATCTGGATCATCTACTAAGTCACTTTCTTCAGTACTGTACTGAGTTTAGAAATTTTGCGACAGGTTAATAAGTTATGCGTAACTTTTATCATGGATTTACACAGATTTTCTTATCTCTTAACAATTTAGATGAAGCCAAGTGTATTGAACACAAGGATTTCTTCACAGGCAGCTTATGTATGTTTGTAGGATCACAACAATTTTATTTGGACGAGTTTCATATGCTTTTAAATAACAGTACTGATGATGTTAGTACTATTATTATAGTTTAAATGTTTTAGCTTTTTGAACAATTTTCACCGGACCTAAGTAATATTAATTCTTGCTGCTCTTCACTCAATGCTGAAAAACTTTGAAGAGTTTTTACTAAGGTGTATGTTTCGAAATCTCATGATGTTTCACCCAATTTTCTAATGCTGTACAAATCCATGTGTTTCAAGCAATTTTTTAGCAAAAATGGTTAAGAAAATCTTAAATAACTAGAGAAGAGCCGACTTTCCTATTCAGTTTCTAATGATCAAGTTAGTGCAGATGAGCAAAATTTAAATTTAGTTTAGTCAAGTGGTTGCACCCATGGTATGCCACATTCCTAGACTCTTCAAGGAGGTGTCCCTTTTAAAGGGCCTCTCTGAATTGCTGATTTGAAATAAACAAATGAGCTCCTTTGCATCTTTTATGTTCCTGTTTTGTGGCTTTGTGCTACCAATCTACTTATTCAGTACCTAGTCCAAGTAAAGATGTTAGGCCAGATAAGTTTATGAAACTTGTTACATTTTAACTGTTTGAAGAATTCCAAAAATCCTACATGTTGAATTGTGTGAACAGTTTTGGTAAGTTTTATTACATCCAATTTTAGTAGACAATGCTAGCTTATTTAAAACTTATAATACTTTAATTAAAATAATAGAAATTATAAATTAGATCTGACAAAATATACAAACTATAAAAAAAAATTAAACTTAAGTATGTTCATGTGTCATCAGGAAGAATACCTGAAGTATTTGAAAAATTTCAAAAATATATAACTAAGCCTTTTGAACTATAAATGACTTAAACGAACATCTAGGAAAAATTAAAGTTATATGATAATAAATTATATGATACTATTAGTTTAGAAAAGATAAAAAAAAAATTCTGCAACCTTAAATGGGTAGGTACATAGCACTTTTGTAAGTTTCATGGTCATGGCACTTTTACTAGGTACATAGCACTTTTGTAAGTTTCATGGACATTTAATACAATTACTATCTTAAAAGTAATAAAATGAGTTTTTACAAAAATAGTAAGATATAAACTGGCCTCGAAACATTAATTGAAAGTTGATGTGCAAAAAATCGTTTTTCTGTTTTTAAACTTGATTATCTATCCATTAAGGCAAAACACCATTCTGATTTTTTATTATTTTAAAGCCTAAAACCTAAGGAATCCATAGACACCAGAATCGATTTCCTGAGAGGAGGTAGAAAAAAGTTATTAGCACATTTCTATAGTCATGTTTTTTTTGAAAAATATTAAAAAGTTGAATTTTCAACATTTTTGTAATTTTTTAATATTACTTTACCCCTTAACTTGCTATAGCTGAGTTAACTATAAGGTTTCATTAAGTTTAAAAAAAAAAATTGAAGCCAAATGCTCCATAAATACTGAAGTTATAGGCATTTCTGTAAATTGATACAATTCTGGCCAGCCATCGGGGCGAGAACAAATTCCGAGAAATCCCAATTTTTAAAATTTAATATAAAAAAAAGTTCCAATAAGAAACCAAAAATATTTGGCATATATTCTTAAATCATATAGGAGAACAAATGTACAAAGTTTCAAGAAAATCTGAGTCGGTGGGTTACATGGCCTGGGTGTTTTGACATGGAATGACCCGATTGTAAAATAATCATTAATATAACTAATCACCTTCAAATCATTTGAACGTGATAATAAAATAATTAATAAGCCAATTAATAAATACCAATTTAATAAATACTTTTTTTGCATGTTATTATAAAAAATAGTGTATGACAACATGTTGAAAATAGCCTTTTTTAAACTCGTGAATTTATTTCACGAGCGAGTGAAATAATTTATTCAACTCGTTTAAAAAAGCCTTACTTTTCACACCAGTTGCATAAATAACTATTTTAATTTGTTCTAAGCAACAGTTACTGTCATTAACCTATTTTGAAGAATTTTATGTTACACATTTTAAGTTGGGCAAATCCTCTAGCATTATTTAAAGTGTTTGGGACCAAGAAACACTTTCATGTTGTGTTTGACAATTATAGTTAGGCTCTTGCTGCAGTAATCTTATAGTACAGTAGACTATCTCTTAACCTTAACCGTTGAAGTTTTTAATCCTTAAAATGTAAAAATTAGTTACAAATGACTTGCCTTGTTATTGTTCCCCCTTTAATATGATGCTGATAGTAAAATAATGGCGAAACTATGTGGCAAGTTTTCAATTTTCTAGGTTTCAACAAAAAAAAATTACGGATTTTTAATTTTCTAGAAACCAGTAAATATATCTTAGTTAATTATTTCACTTTTGTTCTTTAAAAATATGTGCTTTATGTTTCTTCTATTTTATTTAAAAGTGACCAGATAAAGCTTCTTTGGTTGTTTTTATAAACGGTAGTAAGTGTTATAAAACTGTTTTATAGTTACACTTTAACTGAAATTATGATTATACATGACATGAAAATTAAAAGGGGGCGATGGATGTTAATCAACCTAAAATACGAGGCGATGGTCCAGAAAAGGTTGGGAACCACTGCTCTAGTGCAACGATAATTTAAACTAAACTGGCTTGTCTTTGGTCTCATTTAAGCAGGTTAAGAAGGTATCGAATGCATAACTATTCTTTCCTTCTTAGACTAATTTTGAAAGCACCAGATAAATTATAAAAAATATTTTGAAAATTCATTTAAAGTCAAGATTCATTGCAAGGAATGGTTTTGTTTATTCTGAATGTGAATGAGGTTTCAGCATTGCACATTGAGATATGAAGAAATTTGAGATTTTTCTACATAGATACTGTATGAATTTGTACGTACGTTTTCTCCAGCTCTAGAAGATCATGTCTTTCCAGCCACCGATGTAAAATAAAACGCTGTTTTATTTCTGCAGCTTTTTCTTTTAAAATTTTCTGAGTGGTGGCATCAGGAATATTCTTTGTTTGCGCTTCATCATTCCAAAAGTTAACAAACTCAACCACTGTTTTAGAATCTAAAAAAGACATTGTAAAATGAAAAATAATTAAATATTGTTTCAAAACAGCAAATTAAAAGTTATTTTCTTTAAAAAAAATGTTTTTGTACGTTTTTAAAGAATTTACAAAAGATAAATTATTCTTTTGCATGTGTAATTCAAGGGATTGGCTGTGCGTTTGTATTGAACAAACTGATTTATTACAACTTAGTAAACAGTTTTGTTCAAGTATTAGCAAATATGATGTATATTTTTAAATAAAGTTACATAATGAGATAAATTTAATCATAAAATGTTTTAATAAATTAAGCAAAACATTTTATTATATGCACTAAAAGTATTTAAACTTAATGTTTGATTTAGTTAAAAAGATGCTAATTAACAAAATTTTGAAACTGTTTTTTTAAAATGATGAAAATATTAAAAAAAAGGCACAAATTGTCAAGGATTTTAAACTCACCCCATACTTCACATCTATTTTTTAAACTTAACTTTATTTAAAATGAACTATTCCTAACAAAGTACTCAAATATCTTTTTGGTTAAAAAAAATGAAGCCAATGAATACAAGTTATAATTTTTCAGAATAAAATGTGGCAACAAAAACTAAAAAATCGTCTAATAAAACAGCAAACCTTTAGTTCATTTTAACTTTAAGTTTTCAGTTAATAGATTGTAGTGATAAAAGGTTTCCTGCCAAGTTTGCATTAAAATCGTACTAATTAAAAAGCATACAAACTGGCTTATTTGTAAAAAAAAAAATGATAACTAGGGATTCTTTAAAATCCTTTAGTTCAAAAGTATTTTTAATTTTCAAAATGAAATTACGACAATTACCATAATAATCAATGACTGGTTTATACGGCTCCAACCCAAAGTCTTTCACCACATTTTTAAATTCTTTTTTCTGGTTTACGGAAGCACTGGTAGTTAATTGATGAAGTACAAATACAGAACACACAAATATAGCAAATGAAATTGTGATGTAATGATTCGACGTCTCAGACATTTTGAAGCCTATGGGAGAAAAAAATTTATACATTTTATACAAATATAATATTGATTGCGTAACAAACTTACAATTTTTGATGAAATGCAATGTCCATTCAGTGGATTTTAACCATAATTTTATGTTAAAAGAATTATTAATTTAAAGATTAAAAAATTGAAGCAACTTTAGTATACACTACATTACACATAAAGATTGTTCTAAAGTTCTATGGTAAAGAAATAAATTTGGAATTCCATACCGCACACCCTGCCACATTGTGAAAATAAGGCAAAAGAGTGTCTGCCAAAATAATAATAATTTGAATGGAATCCCATTACCACATAGCTCATTAGAACAGAATATATTTTTTTAAATCATATAAGTAGATTGTTTGGAGAGTGGAATTCAAGTGCGACAAACACATGACTTGGAAAGAGAAACATTGTTTTACTAACCAAACAATCTGAACATTTCAACTTCCAGATGTTACAAAATTTATGATTAAAATAACAATATAATTATGGTTAATAATACTTAATATGATTTAATTAATCCTCCTAACTACTCAATTCTGGCAGGCCTCTAACAATCAGATCTTTAACGTAGCCAATAATTACTCGTACTTGATCTTGTTATCAGTTGAAATTTTAGTGACTTTCGTTATAAAGTCTTAGATATTACAGTTCGACTACAATGTTTTAATTTAAGGAGTTAGGAATTTAACTGGATGGAGCACTTGATCTAAGATAGATATTCAAAAATGCCACCCATTTTTTATGACATTTCTTGATGATTGAGCTGTCTTTTTATACGGATATTTGGTAGAGATTTACTGTACGGTCCCCCTTGGCGAACTTTCCAAAATTGCGCCAAAAGTCTGTCGTTTGGCGACTTTTTTTAAAAAAAACACCATTCAAAGAAAATATCGTATAGGAATATTTCGTATGAAAACTCAACCAACGGTCCAATAGGGATGCCGGAAAACGTCATCGGTTCGAGGTCATAGAAATCGAATCATCAGTTGAAGTCAGACAGGTTGCCAGAAAAAATTATTTATAGCCAAATTCGAAAAAATCGCGCCAAGGGGGATCGTACAGTGAATCTGATCCCGGATATTTTTTTGTACCTTTTTTTTTATCAAGCATATGTAAAATTTATAATTTTTCAGATTATTAGCTAGTATGCATGAGAAATTTCAGAATTTATTATTTTTTTAACAGTCTATTATGATAAGATAGCTATGAATTAGTTACAACAAGGATTGAACCTCAACTGTCTTGTTTTTGAAGTTTAAACTTTGTTACTGAAAGCGCTAACTTTGTCTTGGATCTGCAAGACCCACTCACAGCAGTTAAATAATGTTATTCAGTAAGTAAAAACTATGGATTGGACTGTACCGAAAATTATAGCTCTTGAATTTGAGGATTGTAACTATCACTTAAAATCTTATTCTGAATTATAATATTACCTTACAAACAGAGTATTAAGGTACTTTCACTTTAGTTTATCAAGAATTAATAACTATTATCTATATTTAAAGTTAATACACAAGCAAATACAATATATATCATAGGATTTTTATAAATAAATTAGGTTTACAGTGAACACTGAAGTTTACACTAACTAAGAAACCTACTTAACTATATATCAAATGCGAAAATATCTTTGTAATATTACCTAATGTATTTTATATCAATGCAGCAATTATTTCATTAATCTTTTGTAAAGTAAGCTTAAACATTCACAGCGGCTATTTAATCATTTGTTAAATTCTACATTGATGTTAAGAAGAAAATGAACTTCTGTTTCGAATTATTCAATTTTGTTCGTGATATTAAAATATTTCGAATATCTTGTTTGTAAATAAGTAATTTGTCAATTTGTGACTTGTGCTACACCAACTTTTTCATCCGGTAATCAAGGTGAGATGGTAGGTTTTAGCTTAGCTCGCAGTTGTATCTACATGAATGACGTCTTAAAGCAATAAACAAGAGCACATGTTTAAACATTTTGTTTCTAAATTTGGTTCGATATTTCGTCAATATTTATTTTAAGGTTAGGTTAGGTTAGTTTCAAATATCGTCGCACTAGAGCTACACAAGGGCTATTGGCGACGGGCGTCATTATTTAGAACCATAGTCAAGTGACGGATATTTAAAGTGCACTTTCGTCGGACATTTTTGCTACACGGGCATTTTTCAGGTAGGCAATTATTTTGGCGATGCCCAAACCTGGGATCTTCCGCATCCTGCATGCAAAGCAAACGCCTTAACTGACCCTATATATTTAGTTTAAAGATTAGATTTATTAAATAGTCATATTTAATAAATCTCATATTTAGTCATATTTGATAGGATAGTGGACAGACAGGAGGGAAGTTTGGAATACGTCGGCTAAAACAAGCCAATAAACGATTAAAAAAAAGTTTATAGTTTCAAAAAGTTAACTTGGCAATACCTTCATATGTAAATAAATATTGACATGCAGTTCGCTTCCTTCCACTAGGGCCGTAGTGAGCCTAGTGGTCAGCGTCTCGGTCTCGGGATCGGAAGGTCCTGCGATCGAGTCCCGGTACCACTGAAGACCTACCGAGTATATGCGGAGTACGTGCTCGTTAAATCTGTTGGGTCCGAAAGTCCTCTAAGTTCCCATACCAAATCAATACCTCTGGGGTGACAAGCCAATTCTGGGGATCCTCTAGTTGGCCTCTGTCTCTAAAAATTAGATGGATCCACTTATGTGTGTGTGTGTTGTCTGTTGTGTCTGTCTTACTTGACGAAGGTTTATAAGCGGTCGCTGACCAAGCACACAAACCTGAATGTATATGTCTACCAACCAACCAACCAATCCTTCCACTTATTTTCGAAATCAAATAATTAATTAAAAAAAAATTCTCTATAATAAAGACAAGTTAAATTAAATTTAGTGTGTTGTATATTCAAAATAATGAGTCACATTAACTGCTTACAAGTTTTTAAAAATGGACGTTATTTTCGACGCTATAGCTCGATAATTTGTTTAATATGTATTTTATATGTTGGACGTAAATTGTTTAACAAATATAATTCGCTTTCTACAGAAACAACCTTATCAAGTTGCAAATATTTTCTGCCAATTGTAAAATTTAACGGCGTGGGTGTAAGTATGAACTGTTCAATACTGGAATTGGGAACAGCTACATGATATAATGGCCGGTCTCAAATTTTCGATTTGCGTTACATTGCTTAGTAACGATAATGCCTAAAACTGGTAGACATTCCACTTCATATTTCATACAACTTAATAGGTATAGCAACCTGTTACATTTTCAAAATCGCCCAAGTTCAGACTGGCCATTATATCACAGCTGGCATACAGCAAGTACAGCCGGGCTGTACTTAAATATTCAGAAAAAGCAAAATCTCAAATACGATGATAAATTTTTTATTCATTACTATATTTTGCCAAAGAAGTGCAATTTTTAATGCAACGCTTTCAGTTTGACGCCAGACATAAAAAAACCCGCTCAAATAGTGAGATTTGTGCAGGATACCATTTGCGTATCAAATGAGTTGCTGGCTTATAACCAATCCTACTGCCTGCAGCCAGTAAAGAGTATCGACAGAAGGGCTGCTAGGCGAGGCTGGTTGCCATGACGAGGTAAATGCATTGCTTAATTAATGTAGTACTTAGTCCCCGTCGTCATGGCAACCAGCCTGGCCTTGCAGCCCTTCTGGCAATACTCTTCACTGGTTGCAGGCAGTAGCATTGGATTATAAGCCAGCAACTCATACGCAAATGGTATCTTGTACCAATCCCACGATTTGAGCGGGATTTGCACCTGAGGTGTATGCTCGTGAAGGAATTGTGTCTTTCGGCTGTAGTTGTGGAATTCGTAGATAAGATTGACTGCTGCCAAACACATGTTAGGCCACGTGTGTCGGTGGGTTTGGGTTTCAAGAATTTGAACTCATCATCGTGAAACGATTCTAATTTTTTGGTGTTAAACTGTTAACGGAATACTTTTGGTTCTTACTTTCAATATTTCATTTGTGAAAATATTTTAATTTTCTTAACTTCTTTGATGCTGATGTAATCTTATTGTTTTTGATGATATAAAACTGATTTATTAATAAATACCCATTTTTCTTTAACTAAAAGTTTTTCATTAATAATTTCAGGAAAATGAACCAACTTTGGATTTAGTGAAGCATCTTTTTCAAAGAATGGGCTACCGTATCCATTTTCATGAGCATATGGACTGGGATATACTGTGGTCACACACATACCCATTTTACTCGCTAGCCAAGGAAATGGCTAATTTGAAGACAAATCAGAAGGCTAGTATTAAATTTGTATAACAAAAAATCAACTAACAGAAATTAATTTGAGGATGTATGAACATCTATTTCAATTGCATTTTTACAATGTAATCAAGTTTAAAAAAAAACCACCAAAAATATTTCTTTTAATATTTATTAACAGCTCATTCGTGTAGTCAAATTGAAGCAATATATATATGCTAGAAAATGTTTTAAGTTGTAAGCATCAAAGAGATTTTGAGTTTTATCAATTTAAACTAAAAGCCTGTTTTTATTGCATACATCTATAATCTAAATAACCAAAACAGATAAACATTATACTTCTTTCCACTTGGATGTAGTTTTTTAAAAAATTTACCCCAATGTTATGTTCTATTATTTATAAAATTTAATTGCAACTTAGTATCATTTCATATTAATACTATTGTGTAGAAATAAAATTGAGTTAAAACATTTTATTCCTTGATATTTATTCACTTCAAAAGTGTTTTTCTCTATTGATATTAGACTGCTGTTCTTGGTATTCCTTTTTCTTTATCTTGAAATTTTTAAAAGTATTTAATCATTAGAATTTTGTTTCTTTTAGGTCAATCATTTTCCTGGAAGTGGTTTTATTACACAAAAGGCAAATCTCGCTACTCTACCCATAAACCATATTCCAAAATCATTTTCATTGCCTAATAACAAGGAAAATTTTTTAGACTTTGTAAGTATATTTTAAGCATAAGAAATTTGTAATGCAAGCATTTAAAAAAAATGTTTTTATGAGTTGTAGGATTTTTAAATAAAGAGTTTATTACTGTTTGTTGAACTAAACAGGGTTTGGAGTTCAAGGTTGCAGCATTAAAATAAAATAGTTTTCTTACCATGAAAAGTACATTTTTGCCAGGTGTCATGTCAAAATTTGCATTAATTCATTAAAAACTTATGTTAAATAAATAAAGTTAAAATAACAAAATAAAGCAAATTTATTACAAAATCCTTTTATTTAAACAATTTCTAGGAATTAAAATGGAAGATGATGCCCAATCACCTTGTTCATATTGAGTTTGCTGTTTAAATTGTGTAATAATAAAAATGGAATAAGTCCTTAAAAGCTATTAAACGCATTTGTTATAATTTTCTATGTTTCTAAATTAACGGTTGATGGTGCCTGATTTGTGTATAATGTTATATAATAGTTTCAGAATTTAATCTATTTATAGGCTAAGAAAAATAAAGATAAAACCTGGCTCATGAAAAGTTCATCTCATCGAGGAATGAAACTGTTTAATGGAACTGAAAACATAGAAATTAGTGGCTCTTTCATTCAGGAATTCATTAAAAATCCTTTGCTTGTCAGTGGAAAGTAAGTTTTTTTTTTTCCTAAAAAATTTAAAAACAGTTTTTACTTATCTCTATTTTTGTATTTACCATATGCATTCTGATTGTTTCTTATGAATTTTTATGCTAGCAAGTTAGCCTGCAAATCATATGGTTTTAATTTTAGCCAGATATAATTTAAATAGTTTTATAGTTTAAACTGCGATTTCAGTCAAATTCAATCAATTAAAAAACGTTCATTTGGAAACCAAACTTGCACTTTAATGCACATTAAACCTTACCTTATGTATAACTTGTTTAGTGACAGTTAAAAGAGAACCTGAAAATACTTTAATGCTTTTTTAATTAAAAGTACTTTAATGACTGTAACTTTTAAAAAAAATAATTTTGTCTATAATTTATTCTTTCTGAATAACTTCTTTGTCTTGTTATAGAAAATTTGACATAGGAATTTATGTCATGCTGACAAGTATTGATCCCTTGCGTGTTTATATTTATTCTGGGGATGTATTATTAAGGTAATTATGTTTTAAACTTAAAGTACAATAACAAGTTCTTTTAACCAGTTATCACTTATTAAGTATCAATTTAATTAACTGAAAATCATAATCCCAATTTTAGGTTTTGTAAACAAGACTATTTTCCTTTCAATGCTGATTCTCCAGAATCTTACATTGTGGGAGACGATTATTTACCTATTTGGGAGGTAAGTATGTTTTCTTAGTTGAAATACAGACATTATTGTACAATATTGTACCTTTAAGCAGTAATTTGCTGAAAGGTTTAATTGGTACTTGCGTATTAACGTCACTGCAGCTTCAGATTTGGGGTTTTTTAAGTACCGCCAATCGACACCTAAAATTTTTGCGTAAAATCATAAAATAAAACACAATATTTAACCTCAAAACACTTTTAAAATTCAAAGGACTTAATTTAAATCTAAGTAGTCAATTGGATTTCCGATATATAGAGTTTAATATTGATTCAAAACAGTCTCTAACATAGATAACTGTGCGAACAGGATTGCTTTTTATTATTAGAGAAGTTATTATAGAAGGTGCCCATAGGTGCAACTTCTGTTGTGGTGGTGTTAATACGTAAAGGCAGTTTAATTAATGTAGTAAATTACTTTTCAACTGTGTTTTTAAAAAAATTTGTTCTATAAAATCATTAAGATTTACAAATTATTCTGTTTTTTTCCTGTTATAAATACCCATAATGAGTAAATGCTTGCATTGACAATACATGTATTCATGAATTTTAATTCGCAATTTTTTTTAACTTTACAATAGTTTTAATTGTGTGTGCATTAACTATGTTTTAGGTTCAAGACTTAAAATTTTATTATTCAGAATTAAACTATACTGCAAAAGAATCTTTGAATGCCTACCTACATTCTGAAGGTACTTTTTTTAATATATTATTTTACTTTTCATAATTTTAATTTAGTAATTTTTTTCTGAAAAGCATTTTAGAATAGTTAGTTTTTAAAGTATCCCATTTCTGGATGTATTCAACAAATACAAATACAAATACAAAAATTGTCGACCAACAACAGGCCAGAGGCCCAGCAAGGTTGGTCCAAAATAAATCTAATACATTACCAGTTTCCAATGTCCGTCAAGTTTCTTCTTAAAATCTTCTACTCTCTTCGAATGCACAACATAATCTGGTAAAGCATTCCACTCATTGACAACTCTATTGTAAAAATAATGTTTTCTTACCTCCCTTCTAAAGCTCGATTTATTCAATTTCTGATCATGACCTCTGGTCCGGCTATTTAAAGTAAAATCTAAGCCCTCCATGTCTCTCTGTTTTATGAACTTGAATAACTGTATTAAATCACCCCTAGCTCTCCTGTTTTCCAGGGAATACATGTTTAAAGATCTTAATCTGTTATCATAATCAATACCAGATAGACCCTTAATCATCTCTTACCCTTATAGACCCCTTAAACAAAATGTAGTAAATGATATAACTTGTTTATTACATGATTATTACTGATTTTCCATTGGTTATGAAGATCATATTATTGTTTTTATTAATATTTTATAGCAACAAATGTCTTATTATTGTACTTTTATTTATTCAACTAGCTTAAAATAATGAAACTATAGAAATACAGTTTACAAAGTTTTAGCATTTAATTTATAAAATGTGATTAATTGTAATATGTCTTCTATTAGGTAAGACATTGAAAAGTATGTATCATTCAGGCCTATTCCAAATGTATATCTTCACGATCTTCTTTATTAAAAATGCAAGGCTCTTGGAAGCTTAGGTAAAACATACTTCAAAATTCAACTTTTTTTGTTAATCATAAATTTTTTAAAAACTTTTAACTTAAATGTTTCATGCTGCATATTAAGGTGTTTATTGCTTCAATTTTTGTTTTCTTGCAACTGGTTTCAGGAACTTTTTTGAATTAGTAAGATTCGATTTTATATTGGATGAAGATATGAATGTATTTTTACTAGAGGTAAAATTTTCGCTCTTTACTTATATTTAATACAAACTATGTATTTTCTTTAAAAAACATTAAATTATGTGAATTTAAATTGCCCTTTTTATTCAAATCTAAAATGATATTAAAAGTTGGTAAAGTGATATCATTTTTTATGCATGAAATAGCTACTATTGTTTATTTCAAATAGTATCAGTTAATATTAAAAAAATGTTGTCCCTTTATTTAGGTAAATATGTCTCCAAACCTTTCAGCTGCTCATTTTCCAGACAACCGTCTCCTTTATGAACAAATTATTTATAATTCTTTAAGTCTAGTGGGACTTGTTAGAAAGTTCCCAGACACTTTTGTGTACAGGTAAATTTGCTATTTGTGTTGTATTGATATTAAAAAATGTATCTGTTTATTGAATGAAAGTTTTGAATTTCTAAGCATGTTTAAGCATCTGCTCTGCTTTTTGTATTATTTTTTTGCAAAATATAAGAAACTGTGCTAATTTTTTCATTTACTACAAATACGCATCAAATTCTTACTCTAGCTAAAAAGGGAATTGTCAAATGTTTCAAAATTAGCCAAAGATCTTTTCCTAATAAAATGCATATATCTGATGATTTGTTGTAATATTTTTATTCTTAACGCTCTGGGAGGATTCATTTGACTAAAGTGTAGACTTGTTTTCGCTTAATGATAATAAAATTTGATTTTAACTAAAAAATTAAAAATTGTCTTCATTTTAAAAAAATATCTATTTCTGTAGCAGAGGATTATATTTATAAATGACTTACCCATATTTAAAATGTTAAAATTTATTAAAATTATAAAATTTATAATTTTTGAAAATATATCAGAAACAAAACTGTGCCACCAAATTCAAACTTTTTTAAAAACATTGTGTAGACAATCTATTATGTTTCTTCCTTAATTTTGATATTATCTCAATATATTTACAACAGTTAGTTGCAAGACCTATGAGTGGTCAGAATATTTGTAGTAATTTAATTGAATTCTGTAATAATAAAAACTGTCTGGGTACATAAACGTGTGTATGGCTGTCAGCTTGAATAAAATACTTAAATGGATAAGGTAATGGTATTTATTGTTTTATAAAGAAACAAATAGTTTTGTTTTAAATTTTTTTAAAAATATTTTTTATTTATGCTTTAACTTATACACACTGTTGCATAATATTGCTAAAACCTATGTGTTATAAATGATAGTTTTAAAAGCAACATATAAAACCCAAATGAAAAGTTAAAAGATCTTTAAAAGCATGCAGCCATGTTTTGGGATCGAAAGGAAATCCCATCTTCAGTGCATAAGAACGACTCATTCTGTGTTTTTATGAACTGAAGACAGAACTTGGTTTGACTCTTGAAATGGCTGTATGCTTTTTAGCCTACTTTTCTTTTTTTAATTCGAAAGAATTAAAAAAATGAAAAAGTAGGTATTGACATGCGGTCGATGTCCGTCTGTCTGTCTGTTCGTAGTCTGTCGTCTCCGTCTGTCTGTCCACCCCTTCAAATCGGTTCTATCCATCGGATTTAAAAATTCTTTTTTGTTAGAAAGCTATGACCTCAGATACCCAACTTTCATACTTTTTGTCCGTCTGTCTGTGCGTCCGGACGGACATAAATCTACTATCTGTCAGCGAATTTCCCATTGAATTAGCATTGAAATTCAATTTTGAGTCATTTAAATCACTGTAGGTATTGAAATGCGGTTGATGTCCATCTGTCTGTCTGTTCGTATGTCTGTCTTTCCGTCTGTCTGTCCGTACCCCCCCCTTCCAAAATCGGTTCCATCCATCGGATCTTAAAAATTCTTTTTTTGTTAAAAAGCTATGACCTCAGATACCCAACTTTCATACTTTTTGTCCGTCTGTCTGTATGTCCGGATGGACATAAATCTACTATCTGTCGGCGAATTTCCCATTGAATTAGCATTGAAATTCAATTTTGAGTCATTTAAATCACTGTTGCCAAATCACCAATGGCATGAGAAACTTTATTTATTTAAACATATTTGAAGCAAAATAATATTTTAATGAATCAGTTTGGAATGACGTCATAAAATGTAGCACAATATGATTCTTTGATTATTCATTATTTATCTACCAAGAAAGCGGCAAGGCATACTTTTGCATGCAATTATGCTTAGTTTTAATTTACGTTTCTTATTTTTTAATGCAGTTCGGAGTAGTTTCATTACTTTTGTTATTAATAAATATTTAATTATTCTTCGAACTACAAATAAATCACGAACAGATGATAAATAATATTTAATTAATTTGCGAAAGAATATTAAGGAAAATAGTTGATTTTGGCTTTTAGAAGTTTAAATTATAGCTGGGTGCTGTGTTTCGATTTTTTTTTCTAATGTGTATAAATCTAGTGTAGAAACGGCTGTTGATGATATTTACTTTAGAAACCTAGTTTTTTTCCCCGATTAGAACTTCAGTAAGTATTTAAGTAACAGGAAAGTAGGCTATTTTAGTTCTTTATGAACTTCTTGTTTAGATCTTTTTACTTTTCATTTGAATTTTATACTTTGCTTTTAAACTCTTGGATGGTGGAATTTTATTATACTTGCTTATATAGTGGGCTAATTACTATTGTTTTCTTACGATGGTTTCATTTTCTTTCATAATTGTTAGGTTATTACTATTGTTTTCTTACCATGGTTTCATTCGCTTTCATAATTGTTATGTTAATTGACAAGCTTAGTGGAAAACTGTTCTAAGTGACAAAAAGGTGAAAACAATAAAATTAACTTTTAAGTTTTTAGTTTGCACTTATATAAGTTAAAACGGTACTTGCAAACGGCAAAAAATATACTTAAACTAAATTTTATGGAAAAGGGGAAACTTGTTATCATTAAAGGAGGGAATAACATGTTCAATGACATAAAAAATCTTTATATATCCTTTAGCATGTTCGTCCAGTAAGCTGTTCAATTACTATTGTTTTATTATAACGCTTCATTTACTTTCATATACCAATTCAAATAATTGCTTTGTTATGTTTCTTAATTAGATTGATAACCAGGGTTTGGTCAAGAATATAACCTGAGTGTGCTTTTCAACTTTGCTGCTTTGAACTTATCCCCAGCTTATATGCACAATGCATGATTCTTCTACAAGAATAAAACTTGGGAGGTGATGGTGTTTAAGGCTTGTTTCTGGGAAAGCTTTTCTATTTTTTTTTATTTGTAAAATTCAAAAATTGTGTATTTAATGATTATTTTTTTTACATAGAGGCGAGGCTGAAGTTTCAGACAAAGACATACAAGTGTTTTCAGAACACTGTGCTTCAGAGGTGTGCCAATTGTCTTGTAAAAGCTTTGTAAGTTTTTTTTTTATATTGATTAACTTATCCTGAACTGATTCTGTGTTTGCAAAAACACCTATGTTCTTTAAAGTGTTAAGTTAAAAATAAAATAAAAATTGCACGGGGGAAAAAAAATGAGGGATTTTTTAAAAGTTGTTTTTGTTACCCTTTACGTAGCTAAATTGAGATGTTGTGTATTATACAGAGTTAAGAGTAGCCATATACATGCTTTTTAGGCTTATGGAGCTGGTCTCTCCTGATGCTTCAAGAACTCAGTTGTTTGGAATACTGACTATTAATTTAAGGCAGATTGGAAATTTAAGTATCTAAAATGCACCTAAAAGCAAAGCTGAAGTTTATAGTCCTGACGATTATTTTGTAATGTTTCCCTTATTGAGCAAAGTATGATGTCTGTTCATCATAGAACATTTTATGCATGGGATCTGTTTCTTCTTCATCCCTTTGTTGAAAATTATAAAGCACTAGTATTGGGGTTTTCAAACAGGATAGACCATGAACAATGTAATATCTTGATTTTTGAGAATCTGGTTATGTTATGACTTTCATGATTGTTTGTTGTTAAATCATAGTCAGTAATAATTCTTGTGCTAAAAAAATTATTGTGTAAAAAATAGTTTACATGCGGACATGACGGACATTGGAAACTGGTAATGTATTAGATTTATTTTGGACCAACCTTGCTGGGCCTCTGGCCTGTTGTTGGTCGACAATTTTTGTATTTGTATTTGTATTTGCAATGCAGTTTACTCAAGCATATAAACTCATTTCAACTTAAAGTGTAAATAGTCAGAGAAAAGTATTTTAGGTTTTATTAAGTTATTTTTAGTTAATGAAATAAAGTTAAAAATACTCTTTTTAGGTATTAACTATTCTGATTTACTAAAATAAAAAGTTGTATTATGTTTCAGTTTTCTTATTTTATTTTAGAAATGTACTGTTTGTAATCAGTGCATTCAAAAAGAAATGAAGCAAGTTGCCAAGTCTGCATACTTGGAGTTCATAAATAGAGGAAAATACAGAAGAGTTTTGCCTCAAACAACTGTAATTAACATTTTCACATTTCTATTTTTTAATATTTTATTTTTACTTCTTTTGTAAATATAAATTGTCAAATCAATATTCAAGAAAAAGAGATTACTTAGCTGTAAAAGAAGCTGAGTATTTAAACTAATAAGTTTTACAAATGCACACATAATTAGGAAATCAATAATTTGTAAACAACCAATCAAATGAAAACCATAATTATATAATCTTTAATATTTATCATTCACAATTTTCACATTTAACAATTATTTTAACACTTCATTGTTTAACTAGAAGCAGTTATGAACTTCCCTTCTCAACATCAGAAGAATTCGGTATTTTAAGTAGTTAAAGTTGTAAAGTAGGTTTTAATAACAGAATACAATGCTTTCATTTTGAACACTTTTTGCCCGCTGCAGTTGGAAGTAATGCAACTCAAGTCAATTTTAAGCAAATAACCAACTGTATTTTTTATAATTGTAAATTTTAATGATAAATATTTAAAAATTAAAATTTTAAATTGCTCTCCTTTATATCCCTTTATGTATTTTTTTAATGACAGTTAAGTATATTTTCAGACAATCTTACTTTTCCAAATCTTTTAATAACTTAATTAAACTAACAATGGAACCTAATGTGATTTTCTTTTGTTATTGCTTTTTTTAGACTCGCGTTGAAATCATTGACAATCAAGCTGAACCTCAATCTACAAATGCATTAATGAGGCTGTGGTATCAAGGAAAATGTTTACAAGATACTGCATGGTGTTATTAACCGTCCCTCAAAGTGAAACTAATGTGTTTATGATAACAGGCACAATTATAGTGTCTCAAACCATGTTAAACAAGTGCCATTTTGTGTATTTGTTGGTTAAGTTAATCAATGTGCAATAGCTTTAAAGTTGTTTGGGGTCTTTTTGACCATTACTTTTTTAATTATTTTTAATGCCTTCAAACTTTAAAAATATGATTCATCAAACACATTGTTTGATATTTATTGCATGGTTTATTAAAACTCTAATAATATTTAAGTGCTCATTTATATGCCCATTTTTAATAAATTAATAAAATAAATATAAATAATTAAATAAATAAATATAAATAAATTTAAATAAATAAATATAAATAAATTTAAATAAATAAAAATAAATAAATATAAATAAATTTAAATAAATAAATATAAATAAATTTCTATTTCCTGTTATATGGTACACAAATAGAAATACTTATGTGACAAATAGAAATACTTATGTGACAAATAGAAAAACTTATGCAATCAAATTTTACTTTAGTTTTAACTATTTTGTGTGAAAATCCTTTAATATAATTTGAAGGAAAAGTGATAACCATAATTAACCTGTGTACATTTGTTATTTATTGTGTGGTTGTTAAGTTTCTGCAGTACCTGTGCACCTTTTTTTTTATTATTATTTATTGTGTGGTTGGTGGTTTATGCTCAGGGGCTAACAGAGAATTAATATTTCATTTAAAATAGGGTTACAAATGGATTTGGAATACCAACATTTTTATTTACTGGTACATCTGTAAACTCTAGACTAGCGGTTCCCAACCTGGGGGCGATCGCCACCAAGTGGGCGATTTGTGTTATCAAGGGGGCAAAAAATACTTGAGGGGCGATCAGGGGGCGATGAGTATTCAAAGGGGAAAAATTAAAATAATGTATTACCTTTGTACAGTAAAACCATTCTCCAACCATAACCAAACCAGCCAATTTTTACATTCAACTCTCTTAAATTTTCTAGAAACCAGTAAAAATATCTTAGTTAATTATTTCAGTTTTGTACTTTAAAAATATGTGTTTTATGTTTTTCTATTTTATTTAAAAAGTGAACGGGATAAAGCTTCTTTGGTTGCTTTTATAAACGGTTAGTAAGTGTTATAAAACTGTTTTAGAGTTACACTTTAACTCAAATTATGATTAGACATAACATGAAAATTAAAAGGGGGCGATGGATGTTGATCAACCTAAAATACGAGGCGATTGTCCAGAAAAGGTTGGGAACCACTGCTCTAGACCAACACCTTTTTGTAGGCAAACAACTAGAATGTTATATAATTTAACCACAGCATTTCAGGCTTTTTTTGGTAATGTGTTTTTGAGTAGCATGTTTAAAAAGTAAATTTATACTGAACAATATTTGTGCATGTTTGTTATAAAAAGTTAACAAAGTAAGGTTAAGTTGCTGTGCAAAAAATCTGACATAGAATGCATAACATTAAAGTGATGTTAACTGATATTTAAAAATACTAAAATCGTTTTGTTCAACAAAACTTTAATGATCATCAGAACATGCTATTTCCTAAATTTGTGCTAAATTAATTTATCATATTATATTGCAAATAGTTTTCTGATGATCAAAAACCAATAAATTTCATTGAATTGCATTTTCTTTAGTCTTTTGTGTTTGTGTGTGTGTGAATTGCTGTACAAAGATACTCTAACTAATAAATGTATCTTAAGTCAGGCAAAGAGAATGTCTTAAAACAATAACAAGTAGGTTTGTAACAGAATCTGTTACTCAGCCCGCTTCCACACAACATTTGTGTTCAACAGGAAAAAAGTCGCCAAGCACAATATTAATTCTATTATAAACATTTACACGCAAAATTTGGCTAGTTTTATTTTATTTCAAAAATTCAATAATTATTTCTTCAATTATTCATTTGCAAAATTTATATTTCAAAGAATAAATATGTAAAGCCTAATAAAAATGGCTTCTTATGCTTTTAAATGATCATTAAATTTTTCAGTTTTTAAATAATTAAAGTATGTACTTCCAATTCGTATTTTTTTCTGAGATTTCCAATGTCTTCTAATGGGCTTGTTTCACGTGGGATCTGGTAACCAGCTCTGCGGGCTTGTTATCATTTTTTTAAAATTACTTTTGTGGATATTCGAAATTGACTTTTCTAAGAATAAGTTATTTTAGTTGTTATTTAATAAAATTACAACTTCTTGCTGTGCTGTTGGTTGTTTTAATCATTTATCAAGGAAAACTTGCATTGAAATAAGTTGGAATTTTTAAAAAATAACTACTAAAATATTCTTAGAAAACTCACTTTGGAATACCAAGGCAAAAGTAATTCAAGAAAAATGAAAACAAGACCGCGGAGCTGTTGCCAGATCCCTCGTGAAACAAGCCCATTTCGATGCGCTGAATTTTTTGACATATCACACTTGCGTGTAGCATTTGTAGTTTGGGCTATGAAAGTGGGTGACAGACGGACTGAAAGATTATAATACCTTCCACTTTTTACGTTATAACGTAGTGTGGAACCTAAAAGTCACCAAACACAAAATTAATTCTGTTATAAACAATTACACGCTAAATTTGGCTAGTTTATTTATTTTATTTCGCAAATTCGAAAATTATTTCTTCAATAATTTTATTATCGTTTGCAAAAATTAATTTATATTTCAAAGAATAAATTTGTAATATTCCTCTCTTTTAAATAGAACCAAACATTTCATATCAACTTACAAACAAAGAATCTGTTAGTGAAATATATTTGACGTAATTTCAAATTCATTGATGTTGCCAAAATAAATTTGACGCAATTTCAAATTCATTGATGTTGCCAAAATAAATTTCTTTTAATTGTTTAAAAGAATTAGTTTCTCGAGTGATTGTTGTGAACGGCAATGGTGATTTAATTCTTATAAAAATGGCTTCTTATGCTTTTTAAACGAGCATTAAATTTTGCAGTTTTTTTTATACAATTAAAGTACTTCGAAATCGAATTTTTTTTCTGAGATTTTTCAATGTCTTCCAATTTCGATGCGCTGAATTTTTTGACGTATCATACTTGCTTGTAGCATTTGTAGTTTTGGCTATGAAAGTGGGTGGCAGACGGACTGAACGATATTACTTGTTAGTCTTTGATGGCATAACTTTTAGTGTAAATGCAGTTGGCAAACATTTTTAAAGTGTTAACTCCACTTATTCCGATGCCTTAACCCACTATATCCTTAGAAAATACCACCATGCTAAATTAATTTTATAACAACTTCCTCCTTAAGTTATTATAATAATCTGGATTATTCTTCATTGTAAGATTCTCGTTTTCTATAAGTCTAACTTTTGTTTCCACTTGTATTATTATGCAACTATTTTGAGGTAATTAAGTAGTAGGGATATAGGAATTAGAATAATAGGAATATAGGGAAATAGTAAAAATAAATTTGTAAGGCGAATGGTAATTTTTTTCGGCAATTTGATTTATGCAGTTTTGGTTCAAAAATTTCTACTGATACCCATCCAATGTAGCACATGTTAGACAAGGTACTCCGTGTAGAATTAGCTTGTGCAAGTTAAATCCTTGGATGTGTAGAGTTCCTAACAATAAATACAAGTTTACCTGGATGTTGCTTACGTTAGTGGTTTGCGATCGTGACAGTTTATCACACGCTCAAACTCAAAATAATATCTACGATAGATGGCGCTGATTTTCTGACTGCGTTCCTACAAGTAATCTAGTTAGCATGGAAAATAGTAGCATACTTTAAAATCACCGTCATGTAATCTTTGATGCTTTTTACAGTGCATAAACTCAATAATTTTAAATAATTAAGCGATTAAATACATATATGTAAAATCCATAACAAATATCAACATAGTTGAATAATCTATTCACTGTCATTCGAATATTTATTTAACTAAAAGTATATTGTCTATGGCATATGTTGTGTGCGTAAAGATAGTTCAATTAAGAGAACATAGATTTACGATTTGATGTGAATGCTAGGGAGCTGGTAGCAATCAGTAAATCCGTGAGCGAAAGTGTTGACGTCGCGAGAGTGCACGAGTTGTTGACGCGTTAGGTTCGACAACAGTGCAAATTTGAAGGCAAATACTCGTGACCCGACAGAATATGAGCAGTGAGTGTGTAATAGTCTATTGGTCAAGAAAAAACGATTAAATAAAAAATTTGCTTGTTCTCTTACGAATTTGTCAAGACCTGAATCTTAATAGTCTAAATTGTTAATCGTGTGTTTCAAAATAGTGACGTAAGTTGTTCGTACTCGCAAGAAGGTATAAAGCTCTGCAGTACTGTAGTTTACCGCATACTTGACAAGATTAAAGACGAGATAAATTGCCTCATGGAGACTAGAAATAGACAGCTGGAAAAGTACCCCCCCCCCACAAACACACTAAAGATAAGCAAAGAATGCGATAGGTTAGTAAATTTCGGATTTAACACTCCCTTACGGCCAGACGCTTTAGAAACAGCTAACTATATACATTTTGTCATATGATTCTACACTCGCCCTCTTTAACTCAAAGGCGTAATGCTTTTTTTAAACCGCTTTGGTGAAATAGACCATTATGATCGAATGAATTGGTAAAAGCGGAAAAAACACCTTAGTTTTTCTCTATATTAAAAAGTGCTCTTTAAAGTTGTCAACAGCCATAACAGGTTTGAAATAGGCTAAATTAACATTCCACGGAGATCGAAATGCTTTTGTAGTCCGACGGAAAGCGTCCTTACTAACATCGAAGAGTCCCTATAGCGAAAGATTCTATGAATAAGTGACGGATCGATTGAGGAAGATTAAATCAACGAAAATTTTATTCAACGACTAGAAGAAGATAGGACATGGATAATCATGTAGGCAAAACATCTAAGTAAGTTCAAAGTTGTGAAGTCCGCAAAAAGTCCAAAACACTGAGTAGTGGCAGCCGAGAAGAGCTGGCAATCAAAATACAGCTACAAAATATCACAATTTCTGATTCAAAGATTACACAAAGCCCTTATGAATCAAAGGCGTAATGCTTTTTAATATGCTTTGTGAATGGCCATATATGCATCGAATGAATATGTAAAAGAGTAAAAAACATTAGTTTTTTCTTCCTATATTATAAAAAGTAAGCTCTTCATTGTAAATGTCAAACCATAAAATTGAATATGCTATTAATAACATTACAAGCGGAAGTATTAAAATTAGCATTTTAAATTAGTTCGACGGATGTTTACTGACTAGAGTATCAAAGCTAATAGGGCGACATCCATTCATGCAGAGAGATCGGATAAAATAGAGAATGATGTAACATCAATACAAAATTTTGATCAAAACCCGTATACAATAAGATATACATGATTTAATTATGTTAACAAAGATTAAGTTATGTTCAAATTAGTTCACAGTCGCAAGCACAAATGTCCAAAACTCGTTGAAGTAAGTGGCAGACCAGGAGAAGTCTGCAGTGTTTAACACACTTGGGCGTCTAATGCAAGCATGGCAGGGCAGCAGAAAGACGGTTTGACTTGGGCAATATGATTCTATCTAGCAGTTTTCTTTACATACGCATTTAACTCAAGGCGTAATGCTTGTTCAAAAACAATTTGATAGGAATTCCTCTTATCATTAGAATTTTTTAAATAAAACAATATTTAATAAATAAACTGTACTCGAATAAATTATGTAATAATTACAATTTTGAAACCAATCATAGTTTTAGCTAACATTTACAAGCCTAAACTGATAAAGGATTCACAACCACCACCAAAGAATAGACTATTTCTACAGCTTATACAATACGCAGTTCATAAACTTTCGCATAGGTTAATAGTTAGTAATTTTGAGTTCAAGCAGTAGTCTAGACCATTAGATACTGCAGTTTACTTGCACATGGCAGTAAAAACGCTATCCAAATTGCTAAATTTCTGTTAACGCTTTCAGTCCAACTTTTATTCTTATTCAAAATTTGTGAAAATAGAGTCATTATGCATCGGTGAATTGGTAAAAGCAGGGAAAGACCCTGTACCTTGACCTTAACCCTTCGTTTTTCTCTCTATATTAACAAAAAGTAAGCTTTTAAAGTGTCACAGCCATAACAGGATGAAATATTGATGTTAAACAAGTCCAATTTTCTGGAAGTGTTTTCCCTTATGCCGTGGAGTTTTGCTTTTAAAATTTCAATTAGTTTTAATTTAAAATTATAATAGTTGACGAATCGAAATCGTGGTTTCCTTTTATATAACACTCATCAGAAATGCGTGATTTTGTTCTTTTAAGAGATCAAATGGAACAACGCGGAACATGAAAAGACGCTGAAACGTTTTAGTACTTATTATTCTGTTAGGAGGAAAACTTGAATAGAAATGTGAAAACCGAAAAAAAAAATGTATATAATTATAAAAAAAAACGTCGATGGCGGTTTTTGAGAAAAAACCGGATTCCGGTTTTTAGACGGTTTTCCTGGCAGAAAACCGGTTTCCGGTTCAGACCGGCCTCATCAAAAAACCGGTTTCGGTTTTCCATCCCTATACTAATGATGTTAAAACATTTTGTCCGTAAACCTAAGCATTACGCCTTTGAGTTCAAAGAGGGCGTAGTGTAGCTTTAAGATAATATCACCGCATTGTGCGAAAATTATGTTATGCGGGAAAAAAATGTCTAAAACCAATGATAATATGAGGAAAAAGTCAATTTACAGTTTCTAATTTCATCAGAATAAAACTGATTAAACGAATTGCAAAATTTCGCTTTTACACTATAACTGCTAAATAATTTATTTAAATGTTATCTACTATTAAGCGTTATTTTAGAGTAGGAAATTAAAATAATTCATTGGCATTCAGATCCAAATAGAAGAGCCTTGATTGAAACATATTTGAACCAAAATCATAAATGCATTAACTAAAACTATCGAGTGGTTTAAAATTTGTAAATTATTACATTATTATTATTACCAGTTTATTTATTAAATATGTTTTATTATACAAAAGATTGTGCGCATTAGTTGTATCTTTATATTTACGGGCTCGTACGATTGCGTGGCTCGCTTTTTCTAAAGTCAGTAGTTGATTCGTTCAGTGGTTCAACATAGTCTTCATACCTCGTGCTACATCCTAAAGATGCTTTAATGGTTTTTAATGTCTTTTTGTATTTTAAATCTTTGAATTGTGTTGTTTCGACCATAACAATCTGTGTGATTGTTGGCGTTTGTTTTTCATTCTAGGGCGGTACCTGCGTGCGTGCACGTGTGGTCGCCATATTTGATTTCTTTCTTATTGTTGATATTTTTGACTTCTACTTTTTAGTAGATTTTTATTCCGTTTTTCGAATTGATTCTTGTCTCTTAATTAGTAGGTTTTCCTTTAAACTTTGTGTTTTTATTTTAAATTGAACTACGCCGTGCTTGCAGAGCGAATACTGTTTTTATTGATCCGAACTTTTTATCCTGGAATATTTTAACTTTTTACTGACCAAGCCGTGTTTACACGTGCTTTCATTGACAGCGATAAATCATTTTTTTTTATTCTTCTGCTACGCATTTATTGATTCACTAAATAAATTCTATCATGGCCAATTCGCAAATTGCATTGGACCTTTGTGATCAAATCCTTAAAGCTGAAGAAAGCTATAGGATCACTCAAAAGTCACTCGAAGACACGAGACTAGCTCTTCATAGCAGTCATGATCACTTACCCGACCAGTATTAGGTTTCGGCCTCAATAATTTCAATATACCATGAAAACATGGTGAAAGAAGTTATGATTTATCTTCAAATATTAGGAAAATGTTCAATTCCCAACTGTGAAAAGCGTACTATAAAAGTTGACTATGAAAATCTGGTTCAACTTGAACATGACCTGATAAAAAAAAGGATCCAAACGTATTTTTGATCATACGTCAAACCCTAATGACGACGAACCCACTATGACCAAAGCAAAGCGCTTAGCCAAAAACCAATCATTTTATGTATCAGACGATTTCCGGACGGATTTAAACGGATTTCGGACGAACGACGACAATGTACAAGAAAATGCACAGTCACATAATAGCGACGATGGTTTCACTGCCCCAAGGCATACTGCCAAAAAGTCGCGAAAATTTTAAAAACGAACTAAATTATTTAGGCTATCCCGTCATTTCTGTGTTCCAGTTCTCCAAAACGGTGGAGGACAATAAGATACCCATTCCGGTATATTTTCTGGAACTTCCAAACACAATAGCAAATAAGGCCATATTTAATCTCACTGACTTTATGCACTTAAAAGTGGATGTTGCCCCATACAAGCGCAAAAAACAACCTACACAGTGCCATCGATGCCAACGCTACGGCCACGCAAAATCGGGCTGCCACAACCCACCCAGGTGTGTAAAATGCTCACTAGACCATATGACAGTAGATTGCCCCCAAGAGGGAGAATCGAAAGTCCAAAATGCGCATTATGTCGGGGCCCCCATGCCGCTAGTTTCCGTGGTTGTCCGAAGTATCCCAAACCCAGACAATCTACTCCGTCTCGGACCCCTACAACACCTGTAGTAGATACTGCATTATCATCTAATGACCACAGATATGACTCTGTTCCAAATAGGGCTTATATTCCAAACATGTCTAGACCAGGTGTCAGCTTTTCGCAGGCAGTGATTTCCGATAAGGTCAATACAAATGATCCTCACACTCCTTCCACTTCTCAAAATTATGCACCAAATACTTCAGTACTCACACAAGATGGAAACTCACTTCCTCCAAATCAGGACGACCAGGAGACTGACGAGTTGAACTTCTTAGATTTGATTCGACAATTCCAAAATTTTATAAAAGGTACTAACATTAAACACATACTAAGTATTCTAAAAAAGCTGCTCTAAATTTTAAAACTGCCAAAGGAATCACTGCAAAAATAGAGGTTGGGCTATCAGCCTTCGAAGAGCTAATGACACTATTCCAACCATGAATAATTACAGCTCTCAAAGAGATCACACCTTTCAGCCAATTATGTTAACAAACATTGGGTTTGCTAATCTAAACGGTCTCAAAAAGCAACTGGAGGAACTTAGGCAATTTATTAACGGGGGAACAAAACCTGGACATAATGCTTATTAATGAAACTCACCTACGCCCTTGTAACAATGCTAAAATCCCAAATTTCAAATTGTACAGAAAAGACAGACTAACTAATAGGTAGAGTTGCGGTATACATTAAAAATAGTCTTAGAAGCACTGAATACATATTGCCCCAACTTAAAACAATAGAAGCATGCGCAGTCATAATTGAAAACGAAACTTTTGGAGAAATATTGGTGGTTTCTGTTTATAATCCACCCAATTCCAAACTGGTAGCAGACGATCTTGAGGCTCTTCTAAACTCCGGTCTTCCAACCATACTCGCTGGTGATCTCAATGCTAAATCCGATACCTGGGGCTGCAGGGCTAATAATGTCAATGGAAAGACTCTTCAAAAATTCATTTTAAATAAGGGCATTACTTTAATTGCTCCTGGTGAACCTACGCACTTTCCAGGCACTTTATCCCATAGACCTGACATTTTAGATATCATGCTCCTTAAGGGAATTCCAAGCTTTCCTACATTAAAAGTTCATAGTTCCTTGTCTTCCGACCACAGTCCGGTAACTTTCTCTCTATATGGCCTCACACAATCCCCTGAATCAATCAGACTTACTACAAACTGGGAAAAGTTTCACTCCATCTCAAATGACAGTATCAAAATCAACCCTCCACTTCAAACCATAGACCAAATCGACACTGCTATAGAGGATCTTGTATTTAAAATCAAAAATGACATTGACAATAGTTCCAGACCAATAAACCATAGCAACAACTATAAATTACCCCAGGAAATTAGAGATGAAATAAAAAACAAAAATAAACTTAGAAAAGTTTACAAAATAACCAGACAATCGAAGGATAAAAGCAAGTGGAACGAAGCGCGTAGGCGAGTCAGAGCAATTATTGCTGACCACAAACAAACAACGTGGGAATGTACATTTATGAAATTATCCACCCAAAATAATACTGTCTGGAAATTGGCCAAAGCATTAAAATCTAATCCTCAAAATATTGGCCCACTCCAAGGCCCACACAAAATAGCTTACACAGAAAAAGACATGGCAGACGTACTTTCAAATAGCCTTCATAACCAGTTTTCACCCCATGACAATCCAATAAATAATGATATGGTCGACTATGTTACAGAAGAGGTTCATCGATACCTAAACCCAATGCAACTATTCTAAAAACTTATCCTGAGGAAGTAGCACACATTATTAAAACCCTTGATTCTAAAAAGGCATCTGGATACGATATGATTTCTAATAAAGCCCTAAAAAATCTATCCCAAAAGGTCATTGTAGTCATCACGAATATTTTTAACGCATGCCTCCAACACAACTACTTTCCGACTAAATGGAAAAAGGCCATTATAATACTTTTTAAATACTTTTTAAAAAACCTGGCAAAAGCCCACTTCAACCTGGTAGCTACAGACCAATTAGTCTCTTACCCTGCTTAGCAAAAGTACTTGAAAAAATTATTCTGACTAGATTAAACACTTTCTTGGACACCAATTAGATTATCAGTCTCAATCAATATGGTTTTAAAAAGGGACATTCAACAACACACCAAGTTCATAGAATAGTAGAAATAATTGGAAATGCCTTTAACAACAAAGAAACAGTGGGAGCCGTGTTTTTAGATATTGAAAAAGCTTTTGATAGCCTCTGGCATGAAGGCCTAATTTTTAAACTTGTCAAACAAAACATACCAAAACCTCTAATTCATATCATTAACTCTTTTCTCACAAACAGATGTTTCCAGGTTAGAATCAATTATACATTGTCCAAAGTCTTAACCATTAACGCCGGAGTCCCGCAGGGAAGCACCCTGAGTCCCACCCTATTTAATCTGTATATAAACGATTTCCCTACTCAGACAGACTGTATTACTGCCCAGTTCGCGGACGATACGGCCTTACTAGCCAAATCTAAACATGGTAATAAAGCATTTGACAAATTACAAACAGCTCTATATTTAATTGAAACTTGGTGTGAAGATTGGAGAGTCAGAATTAGCACAAAAGAGTGTCTCAGTCCTCTTTAGAAAGCACAAAACATTGACAAATTGCGACACCGATCTTGAGATCTTTAATACTGATATCAAAAATGAGCCACATACTAAATACCTCGGAGTACATTTGGACAACAGACTCAGCTTTAAAGAGCACATTAAGCAAACAATAGCTAAAGCCACAGGTGCCAGCGTCAGTCTAAATCCCATCATTGGGAAACACTCCAAAATGTCCATTAACAACAAAGTTTTACTTTATAAGTCAATGATAAGGCCAATTTTACTCTACGCCTCTCCAGCGTGGGCCGCTGTTCGCAAGACACACAGACACAAACTACAAGTATTTCAGAATAAGACCCTGAGAAGAATGACAAATGCTCCTTGGTATGTGCGAAATAAGATCCTTCACAGAGACCTTAATATTGATTTTATTGACTCAGCAATTCTTTCTGCTTCACATAATTACAAGACCTCTATTGATAAATCTGCATATGAGAACCTTAAAGACATTATCTCTTACGATCATTTAGTTGAACAAAAATACAAACGTTCATGCACCGTTCATCACGACCCTTCTTGGTAATACCGTTATGGCAGTTAAGATTTTCCTTAACTAATATTATTTTTACCCTGACGACAAGTTTCACTTTGACTAGCATTGTTATGTCCAGTGCTTAACGATATGTGTTTATTGTCCTTTTTGCACTTTTTTGGTGTTCATTTTCATCATTGTTTTATTTTAGACAAGCCTATCGCTTTGCCCTGGGGTCTCTCCTGTGGGTTTTCCACATTATTTTTATATGGACTTTTAGTTTACTTTTGGAAATCACAAACGCTCTCCCATTTTGGGGTATCTTAGATGGAGAAGTAAGGACGCTTCGCGTCGATACTTCGTATTGTTAATTCGATCTCCGATCTCCGATATTAATTGCATTTTATTTATCCCTTTCCATTTTAAAAACAAGCATTACGCCTTTGAGTTAAAAGAGGGCGTAGTGTAGAATCAGAATCATATTGAACAGAAGAATGCATATAGTTTAGCTGCGTTCAAGCGTCTCGCCCTAGAGGTACACTTTCGTGAACCCTTGGAGAATTCACATCACAACTTCGGTTAACAGTTAATAAATATGTTTTGTTATTGAAAAACATTTTGTGTTATCGTTATGAATTTTCCTGATAGGATTATTAAAATAAGCACTACGCCTTTGAGTTCGAAGAGGGCGTGATGTAGAATTACACTGAACTGAAAGTGCATTGCCTACTTCTTTAACCTATTCACCCCAGAGGTACACCAGCGTGAACATTTGTAGAAATCACATCACAACTTCAGTCAACCGAAGAAATTAAGATTTTTGTGTTATTCCCATCTTTGAGAATAACAAGTTTCCCCTTTTCATAAACTTTAAGTTAAGATCATTTTTTACTTTTTGACGGTTAACCTTGTCCGAAAGAAGGTCAACGCTGTCTGAATACCAGCGGAAGAGTGACCGTATTCCCGGGATTGGTCTCTGGTCACTACTCGGAGTCTCTTGACTCTTCGACTGCCTTGCTTCGTTCTCTCGTTGCTGGACCTTGACGGGACCATCAAACTGGTCACTGAAGTACCTGTGCGAGGCCGGGCAGTCCACTGTATTACGTGTGTGGGCCATGGACTTAAACAAATTGACTAGCACAGGGAAAAACTTTTGGAAGTGAAGTTTTTATCGCATCTAAGTACAAACGAAAAACCTTAAAGCTAATTGTCTCGTTTTCACCTTTTTGTCAACACGTTCTTAGACTAAGCAATTAAATTTTTCTTAATGTACTGACTTTTTTAAATCGAAAATCAGAATGTTCAAGCTTTCCGAAAATCTAATACCGAGGTAGCTGATTTATTAATGGTATTTAAAAAATGACATTCCAAAAGGGTCAAGCAGATTTAAAAGTCTTGAAAGTTTTTCAGAGGTTAATTTATCAGACATTTCGAATTAAAACAAAAGTTAGAATGGACTATTGCTATTAATCACAAAAAACTAACAGAGCATGTTTTTTTTATTCATGCACACCGAAATGTGTATTTTTACGGCTCAAAACCGCAAGGTTCACGAACTGAAAACCCTGATCAAATGTTAAACGATCACTGTTTTCAAAATAACTTGCAAAGCAAACTTCTAAGTATATAATTGTTTGAAAAATATGTTTTTATAAAGAATATATGCGTAGGATTTTTTTCAGGAATGAAGACATTAAAGATGATTTTGCAAGATATATTTTTAACAAAAATGTAAACAAGACTGTGTAACGCGTTTTCTACCGACAATACAGGTTACGCCCGACGACCCCCCCGGTTCAGAGCGTTTAAAAACTGTGAAATCCTTGTGTGCCGTTAGGAAAGAGGCGAAATAACGGTTTTATATGAATTAGTTTCCCTCCATTTTCATTTTCCTTTATCACGCCCCATTGTGTAACTAACTGCAGGGCGCCTAGCTATTAATAAGTCTGTCTGTGACTCTGTGTCTGCAAAATTTAAGCGATATGAAGAAATCGCGACGACGTTTTAAGTTTATTGAAGAACCAGCGCCGCAGGTGCTTTAGTCTCCGACTCATACAGTTTTCACAGTGAATTGTGGAGTTGCCTGAATGGCAAAGTCTGGTGATGTAGTTCACTTGAGTTCTAAAACGTTAGTACTATGACACAGGGGAAAACACAAACACAATGAGCATGAGAGATCGGAAAATCATTCAAATGGGGAAATAATGTTGATTCATGAGAATGATACTTGAGAATTAAAAAAAAATCAATTGAAAACAGCCCAGAGAAGATTAAGTCATAAGAACCTGGTTCCAAGTCTTTCACCAAAAGCACGCGCTCTCATATGCACTCATATCCATCCCCAAGCAAGGGAAAGGTCAATTAATGGGAATTATAGATGGGAACATTATATACACGTGTTTTGTTAGAGCATCTTGTAGATGCAAAAAATTTATTTGAAATAAAAAAAGACGGTTTAATGAATATCCTAAAACGTTTTGTGAAAATATCCAACCTTGACTTGACTTGACCAACCTTGCTGGGCCTCTGGCCTGTTGTTGGTCGACAATTTTTGTATTTGTATATCAACGACTTTACTGTAGAATCGCTTCTTTCAGAAAGTTACAAAAATGTTAAAAACAAAAAAACACGGTTCTTACAAACTCCGATTAAGCAATGTTTATAGGAATTTCTTTTATACAAGTATATTTTATGCCAAACAAACTAGTATGGACAACTACGAGGAGAGCTTATCATTTGATTAAATTATTTACGGATATCTCAGTAACCAATAGATGGCGGCGCGCTCTTATCGTGTTGTGCTTACATTAGAAGCATGTCACAGAGCAGTTAGTTTCGGAATCTACGGCTGCCACCAGATGACGCGTTTCCCGACCCCCTGTTCCCGTGGATTTTTACATTGTACGAAAGCAGAATCATACGAAGTTATTCAATTAGATATATTTAAAAAATTGAAATGTTCGGTTATAACAACTTAGAAAATTTGAGATTATTTATTTATTACTGGTCATCCATGTACCTATACAGTAAATCATTTCCATAAAAGAGTTTTTTTATTTGCTTTCTTAACTTGTTTAATGTCTGAATCACTTTTGAAAAAAAAAAGGAATACTTGTGTAAACAAAATAAGTGTTAATAAAGTACGCGATTATAAATGCAGCATTAGTATTTTGATTTATATCAGTTTTAAATAGAGTGGATTTTGTTAGTTATTAATTTTTGGATTAAGTTGTAAATAATGGATTTAGTTGTTTTTGATTATTTATTGAATAATTTCTATACATACATTTTTTCGATAAAACTCTAAAATTTAGTCTCATAAACTTAAATCAGCGCCATCTGATAGCCGGTCTTAAAGGGCTATAGGTTAATTCTCTATTTGTATAGAAAGATGGAAGAATCATGTCGCTTTTGAAGAATTAAATAATGTTTGTTGTATTTAAATGAAAATATAAAAAACATGGTAAAAATAAAATTCATTCTGAAACAATTTTATTAAATGAATTGGCCCTAAATTCTTCATGCCAGCATTTTATAATGTTAAAAATTGAACGAAACAAATAGTTTCGAAAAATTTATCATTTGTTATTTTATTCAAAAGTTATTAGAAAAAAAATTAATTAAATTTTGGTTTAAAAATTAAGATTTTTTCCTCTACATTTTAGCATTTCATTCTGAATAACATTCAATTCTTGATGCATAATGAGTCGACACTACTCAAAACAATTAGGGAACGCATGGTTTAAATTTGATGTGCAGTACAATGGTTATAAATTTTGATGTGCAGTTGGGAACACAGCAGTAAGCCATAATTTCAAATGACTTTCAAAACGAATTGAAATAATTTTGATAAAATTCAACAAAAAACGCCGCAATGCAAGATATTTGTTTAGCTAAAACCAATGTGCTAGAACGTTAGCAAACAATTATACGGAAACAACGCCCTCTAGTGACTACAGCAATACTACGTGAAATCAAAGAAAATAGGTGATCGGACAGGCAGCTTCTATAAAGATGGCAGTGGTTTAACCGGATTTTCGCTTAACCGGCATACCCGAAGTCCCATTTATGTTTTTTTAAGAGGAAGTCTCTGTACATTGTTTTTAAATAGTTATTCATAATTGAAACAGTTTACCGGCCTTTTTTTTTCTATTTACGGGAGTCAATTACATTATTATCGCTTACAGTATAGGATTGACAGTTTTTTACAGTAACATCGTCTTTTTTTCTTCATGTTTTAGTTGAGACACAAGACGGCAGTACTAATTTAGCGCTATTTAGAAAGAAATCGTTAGTGCTGCCATCCTTTGGGGAATTGAGCATGTTGTGGGCAGTACATGATATCAAAATGGTAAAGGCGAAAATAACTATAGTTCTTAGATTGTTTTCCTAATTTCCCATGGCTATTGAGGAATCTCCCGATTTTTCTGGTTTTCGGGGTAAACCTTTTTCAAAGATTGAACTAACACCACACACAAACATTAGAAAATACGAAAGAAATGCAAGATAAATTACACTGGTCAACAGTGAAAACTGAAAATGCGACTGAGATAAAAGTATCCAATTCTGAATGATTTCAACGTGCTAAACACAAATGTCACTTTAAAAAATGTTAGTTAGCTCTAGTTTTTGAGCTACGGTCGTTTTTTTCATTACATAGGATACGGCGAAATGGATGGCGCATCAAACGCAAAATAAATTACAGTCAATTTTGTTTGCAGAAACCCTACAAAATTTTGCTCATACAGGTTTTATTTGATATTATCAATATGAGGGTGGGAGGAGAGGATAAGTTTTAAGGTTTTTGCACCCATATTAATTAGCAGCTTGATACTCCTTCGTTAAGTAGATCAGCTCTCACGTCAAGAGGTGCAGAAAAAGAGAGCAATAAATTCCTTGTATTTCGTCCTTGGTTGTTTTAGAAGCTGTAGAATATAAAAAAATTAGTGTTAGTGATAAATCTATACCTGTAAGGCCTCGTAAAAGTGTTAATAGAGCTAATAACTTATTTTATATTTACGGGAAAGTACCATTTTCTGCACGAAAAAAGGAGCATCACTGCAAGTTAAGAAAGCGTTTCATTTGTATTTTGGTTACAAGAGAGGGGACCAGAAAATATGCTGGACCCCTCATGTATGTTGTTAGACTTGTGTAGCAAATTTGTCATTTCGGCTTCATGGGGGAAAAAAGGTAATGACATTTTCTGGGAAGAAAAATTAATGCCGTCTTATGGAAGGAAAGAGAATGCCATTTTATGATTAGGAGGGAACCAACAAATCATGTTAATGACTGTTATTTCTGAATCATCTCATCAGTTAAAGGAGTTTTATTTAGAAAAAAATAAAAATTAAATAGCATAAAATTCCTTCTACTCTGCGTTATGTCCAACATGACAAAGAAAATCAAGCAAAAAATTATAAATTAAAGACTTTCACTAAAAGCATCCTCCGACACGAAACCTCGGAAGAATACAGCACATCCACATGAGCTACCCTAAATCCTTTTTTCTTCGTCCGGAGAGAGGATGCAAAAACAACAACTACTAATAATTTCCTAGTATTTCCACCCACTTTCCGAACTCATGTGGACCATGATAACCAGATGAACACTCCAATCCCTCCCCCCGTATCAAATTACTAATCGCTGTTTTTTTTTTGTTTGTTCGAGTGTCATCAACTTTCGAAAAAGATCTGGGGAAGCGGGTCGGTCCGGAAATAACCATAACACCCATAACTAATTCACTACAGTACCTACCAGTCCTTCCTTCAAGAAAAAGGACCAGGTATTTTTGAAGATTAATCCTAGATTAAACACCCAACGAAATGCCAACAAATTTTATATTATCGTTATTTAAAAAGACTTATTGGTAGTTTAGAAAATAGAATTAGATGTAAATATTATTTCCTGAATAATTTTTAAATGGCGGAAGGGCAATTTTTATTATTTTAAGACGGATTGCCAGTCCCATAGAGCTAACGCATTCAAGGGCGTACTCAGGATCTGATTTAGAGAAGGGCAGGTGATATTCAGAGCCCTTTTTGCTTGAGTAAAAGTTATATGGAGTTATTTTCTAAAGTTTGGTTCATAGTTATTGAAAAAGTGAGTGTTCTTTAAATTACTTTAAAGAAACCTTTTATTGCCTTTATAAAACTACGCTGAATAAGTTTATAACGAGGCTTTAAAACAAAAGAATATCCGTTTTGGAATTTAATTAGAATATAAAAGGAAATGTTAATTGATCTGAAAAAACCGGTGGTATGCTCGAGACCATTATATTTTTTGTTGAGAAGATTTGAAAGACAAAAAATAGTTTATTTTTGATGGGGGTTTCAAAAACCAAAGAATAGTTTGGTAAATTGGTCTCATAGAAGCGGAATCCTTAAATTGTCTTTGCAGATTACTGCTCAAGAACCTTATAAAGAGAGCTGGCAATATCTTACTAATATGAATATATTGCTTTTTGAATTTGAACCATTGCAATCAACTTCGTGCAACCAACGTTTCTCTGGTTAGCTCTCAAATGAAAAAGTATTATGGTTCAAAATAGTTATAAGTTTAACGGCAAAAACAATGCACATAAAATACTGGAGTCTGGAACCTATGCAACTAGGATTTGAATTCGATTCCAATAAGACAAATTATTCCACGACTTGGTTACCTCGGGTTATATACTACTATTTCCGATGCTATTCAGGATACTGGAAGAAACACAGTGGTAAATCTGCGCCCTCTAGCGAGTGGATGATGGATTGAGGTTGCGTGCGCGTGGTAACTGCCACACCACTCCCCTCCTAGAAACGAGGTTAGCTACTCGCTGCTAATGCTCTGCACGCAACGTAACGCTCCTCGGAACTCAACGGCCAACGCTGGCACACAACTCAACCGCAGCACAACGCACAGCGAAGCAACCTGCGCACGGTTACTAACCTCGTTTCTAGGAGGGGAGTGGTGTGGCGGTTACCACGCGCACGCAACCTCAATCAATCATCCACTCGCTAGAGGGCGCAGATTTACCTCTGTGCTCCTTTTAATTGGTCGTAAAATTTGCCGTCCCAAAAAATTCGCCGCTCTAGGCTACAGCCTGCTTAGCCTATTTAGAAATCCGGTCCTGCAGAGTTCTTTAAAATATCCTAGTAAAGGTTTAATTTACATATTAAAAGTTCTTCAAGAGTTCTGTGACTATAGTTTTAAACATGTTCCAACCAAAGGTGCCTATGGAATCATCTAAAACAAAGCTGTAGATAAGTTGAAAAACATTTTTGATAAGTTTTGCTCAAAGCCAGACTGAACTTGTGGAAATTAGTAAAGTTTAACTGAACTTGTTTGTGTAAAGTTCATTAAGCTAGTTATTAAGAATATTGCAAGAAATATACTGATAGGTTGGAAAATATAAGGAAGCTTACCATGAAGCCCACTAATCGTAAACTTTTAACACTCAGTTAATGCTATTGCAGCAGCCGCATTCCGCCAAACAAACCAAACACCTTTCCAAGCAAACCGAACTCCTTTTCGTTTCCACTCGACGTTGCAAGTAGTGGACAACTCAACACTTACCGAAAGTCATTAGACTCCCGCTCAGTGATCCCGCCACATTCCTTCCTTCGCCGTTAGACTTTGCGGTCGCCGTCGCCAGTGTTTCCACTTTAAGGGATTTTATCCCTTTTAAGGGATATTTTGGCCTCTTGAGGGATGAAAAAGGGATTGAGGGATATTAAGGGATAAATCAGGTTTGAAAGAGAAAAATGAGTCAAACTAGGGATATTTAAAAAAAAAATTGCCACTTTGTTCAAAAATGGTTATTTTGAACAAAACTGAGAGAAGTGCAAAATGCAAAGTATGTAGTGCTTATTATGTATGCTTTTTATAATCCAACGGTGTTTCTGTCGCCAAAGATTTGGCGGATTTCTAGAGGGCGATAAATACTTTTTGTGGTTATATGGCATTTTCTGGCGAAATTCAGTGTTGGTAGGTGACGCTGGTGTTGCGCGCATGGGAATTTTTTGGAATGTTATTTTTTTTATCATTTCGTAGAGTGTTTGTTGCTGGTAGGTTTTGCTATTGAACGTTATTATTACGGAGGGTGCGCATTGGTTTCATTCATCATTCTTGTTTTCATTATTCATTTACATCATTCTTGTTTTCATTATTCATTTACATCATTCTTGTTTTCGAAATTGCCCTGAGCGTGTTTCGATTTAAAAAACTAACTAAACAAAATGTCCATATCTAAACGAAGTGGCCTGCTTTCCAAACAAGTGTTTAGGCCTTCAATGGGTCCTACGATTCTTCCCAATTTTGAATACTGCTGGTGTTTTTTTTAAAGAAAACAAAACCCAAAACGAGTGCGTACTGCATTGCCACACCGCCACTATACTAGCCCATTTTGTGGTGAGTTTAGTTTTTTTTGTCATAGCAGCCCTTGTTTACATCTTTGTCAACCAATTCATATGAATTATGGTTAATGTATGGGTTTGTTTCAACACTTTATCAACCCCTTCAGGGACATGTCTAAATTGTAAAGGTGGCGATAGATGGCAGCATCTGTCTTATATGTGTGTATGACGTGCCCGTCCTTCTTGACGATGGTTTATGTGCGGGTCTTTGTGACCAAGCACACAAGCCTGAAAATATATGTCTACCAACCAACACTTTGTCAAAGAAAACAAAACAGCCAATGAAATCGCAGTATGGAGAGCGTGACATCATAAGAAATATTCCCATTGGCTTAAAGAATTCAAAAGAAGAATACAAGGCAAAAGGTTGCTAAGTTGTCGACTGAGGGATAAAAAGGGATTTTTTGGTTCCCTAGAAGGGATTTTTAATTTTTTGGAGTGGAAACACTGGCCGTCGCTCTCTCGAGCTCTGCTATGAGCTGTCAACGAACACAAACTAGTTTTTATTCTTAACTAAGAAATTGTAACTTTAACAATGAGCTTTATATAACTTTTACCTAATGTATAAATGGAGTCGTAATAAAATAATTTCAAGTGAGATGCAGTTTTATAGTGGTCTTGCACTATGTTTTATAAAATTCCAATTCTTTTCATAAAGTACAGGGTGATTCAATGCCTCATGTATTATTTTCTTGAATATCTTTCTAACGAGTGTGGAAATAAAGAAAATTGTATGAAACACTCTTTATTGTATGAAGCATTTGCTCTTAATTATTTTATAAGTATGCTAAATATACCTTATAGATTTTATTTCATAAAAATATAATTTTGAATGATTTCCCAGCTACTAAATATTTTGTTTTTTAATTTCTATTCTTCATATGTGTATAAAACATTTGAGTGTTTGCTCTTAATTCTTTTATAATTAAAATAAATATACTTTATAAATTTTGTTTCGTAAAAATGTAATTGTGAATGTTTTACCAGCTACAAAATATTTTGTTTTTTAATTTCTTTCCGTCATGTGTGTCTTAAAAGATAAATGTATTAAAATGGCCTGATTTCTGAATAATATTGAATTTTATTATTATTTCACATAAATTTTACATGGTTCATTTGCAAATTGAAAGTATTTTATTTTGAATTTTTTTCATAAGTTTGTGAAAATAATTAAAATATAGATTATCTTCTGAAGAAAAGCGAATTGCTGAAAAATAAGTAAACGATAAAGAACAAATTTAAAAATGAATATTTCAAACGTTCATGCTTATCAATCTAGTAATCCCGGTTTTTTATTCTCCCTTTTTTCTTCAACATTCGTCATTTCAATCCATTTTTATATAATTATCAATTAGTTAAAAAAAAAGCGCTATCGCAGTATGTAATAGCATCACCACGAGGGGTTGGAAACACGCCATCTAGTGGCAGCCGTTGATTCCGAAACTAACTGCCGTGTGATACGCTTGACATTATAAATTTTTCCCTCTCAATCAAGGACGCTTTGTCACAGTTGACAACAGAATATTTTCCTAATTTTTGAAGATAAAGCACGACTTCTTTAACTATATTTTTATGGTATTTTGAAATGCTCATGCAAGCACGGCTTAGTTAATTGGTAAATACACAAAGTTTAAAGAAAAGCCTAGTCCTTAAAAGAAACTAAATTTAAGACAAAAATAGCATGATTTTTTTTAAAAAAAGTAGAAGTCAGAAATATCAATAATAAGAAAGGAACAAAAAATAACTACCACACGTCAATGCACGGAGGTGCTGCATAAAATTTAAAAATAAACACAAACAATCAGATTGCAGTGATCTAGATTCTAGACTAAAAAATACCTAAAAAAAAATCTTCATAAACGACTGGTCAAGAGAATAAAATTCGGCGTCGAAATTAGAGATGGGTTGTTCACTACTGAACGAATCTGATCAAATGATAATATTGATCAGTAACTGACCAACTGTTACTAGGAAATGTAAGGAGGATACCTTATTCATGTAGATACGATACAAGCATCATGCTAATTAACACGCCACTCTTCACAGTTTTTTAGGTTCTGTTAGATGCTTTCGTTACTAGCAGTAAACGAAATATAATTTTTATAAATGATTTGAAAATCTCACAACATTAGTACTAATTTACAAAAAGATCATTATACTCGTTCATAGCAAGAGCACCTTGTAGATGCCAAAAAAAAAACGGAGGAAAATGAATAATATAATTATAATATTATTCTACGTCTACGTCTTCCCAGCGTGGGTCACTGTTGTCAAGATAAGACATACAGAAACAGACTACAGGTGTCTCAGAGGGGCGTGGTAGCCCAGTTGGTATAGCGTTGGACACGCTATTAGCCCAGTCGAATAGCAAGCGCTTGGCGCGTGATTGAACCCGGTGGCAGTCACTGCTTTCCTATAGACGAAAATTTGCAGCCGAAATCCAACTAAAATACCTGAGTGGATAGACGTGCTCGTTAAATCTATGGAGTCCAAAGTCCCGACGGCGTTATCGCACGATGTCGCTCGAAGTTCCGTTGGGTTCCAGCTCAGGTTTTGACTTCGTTACTTGACTAAGGTTCCAAAAGTACTAGGCGTAATTGGCTGTGTTAAATCTCCAGAAAGAGGAAGGATAGAAATAGACAGCCTGAAACGATTAAATTATCCTCTACAGTCTACACCTCTAAGGCTGTGTCCTGACTACGCCACAAATGTCACAAATGCAACAAAAAAAACCGCAATTTGTACATGCATGCGTCAACGAAAACATTGACGCACGGTTACTGCACCACAACTGTGACGCACGGTGTTTTAGCTTATTAACGCATGCCTCAAATGTCTACGAGAATACTCTGATTCGGTGTATCTCGCGCTATGATAACTTGAGAGAGAAAAACCGAATTTATCATTTGCAACTTTTCAAATAACCAAATTTAAGCCAAAAAAGCAATTAAAAATTCCACTTTCGCCAAGTAACCCTGAAAAAAGTTGCAAGTAAAGAATCCAAGATAGTTGCAACTTTTGCTATTTAAAGCCATGTTAACTTGTTGTAGGGTTGCTATTGTCAATAAAAAAATAAAGAGAAAAAGTAATCAAAAAAGGTAATTGAAGTAGACGTACATAAACTACTTTTCAATCAATTGAATTAAAATTAAATTTTCAAGACTGTAAATTTCTGCATTTAGTTTGGGATTTGTGCAAAGTATTTTTGCTTGTGTTAATCCTTTTTTTTAAACTCATGCGTGATTTAAATGTTATTTTGTCAACAGCAGAGTTTTAAAATAATATTTAAAATTAGGTGGACAAATTTAGATTTTGAAATTTTGAAACCTTTATTGATGATATTTTTTTTTTAATATATAGAGATTAGGTTTCATTTTATAAGCATGAATATTTTTATGACTAAGAAACACTTTTATTGCGATTAATTTATTCAAACAATGGAGTAGGGGTACTTTAAGTAAATTTTTAGAAATCAATTTAATATACACTAATATAATAATGAACTATTATTGGTATAAATTATTAATAAACTTATTTACTAGTGAAGATTATTTATTTTTATTTATTTACTAAATTATCATTTATATAATATTTTGAGTAATTATTGTCTTTTATTTATAAAAAAATTTAGCGCTTTTTTACATGACCTTTATTAATTCTCATTTTGAGGCAAGCTCAAAATGATTTTTTTATTTAAAAAATCTAGCTGTAACACGTTCTTTTATTATAAGGCTTTTAAAAAAAAAATATATTAAGGAACATTTTAATTTGTTATTTAACTCTTAATATAAAAATATTATGCGCAATCACTCTGGCGTAGTGGTCAGCGCTTCTTGCTCTTATTCTGTAGACCCGGGTTCGTATACGGGTCCGGTAGGTCATATTCGACCACCTTCTACATATACCACCTTCTATAAAAAATGAATTAAAGAATCTCAAAGCATTTCCAATTGAAATGTAATAAAAGTTAAAAATCTATGTTAAAACCAACAATTAAATTTGTTACACGGACTTTTAATATTACTAACCAAATTTAATTTTTCATATCAATGTTGAAATCAAGGTCTCGCGCTAAAGCAAGCGATGAAATATTTTCATCCCGTTCCACGTTTCTAGCACAACACCAGCATCGGTTTAAATGTCCAGATCAAAGATATCCAGACGCATGCGTTTGAAAAAAAAACCCCTACGATTTGGCGAAAAAACCGGCCACTATTGCATCGCTAGGCGGTTGCCAAGTTTTGTTGCCTTTGTGGCATTTGATGTCGTAGTCAGGACATAGTCTAAAGATGCTTCAGAACAAAGCCCTGAGAAGAATGACAAATTCTCCTCGAAGAACACAAACAAAATCCTACATAAAGACCTTAATATTAATTTTATTGACTCGGTAATTAACCGCTAATTAGTGTGTTCTTTTTGCCAACTTTTTAATAGATTTAATGTAATAATTTATTGCTTATAAATCGCTTAACATTTTGCAACAAATTTGTTCCTGCACATGTTTCCAAAAAAAAAAAAAAAAAATGCTTATTTTTTTTACCACTAAGTATTGCATTTTTTTTAATAAAACGAAAAAAAATTTCTTATTCATCCGAGGTAGTTTATAAACAGTATTTTGACAGTTTTATAGGATTTAACTTTTTTTAAAAAAATAACTAATAAAAATGTTATTTTTGTAATTTATTTTAAGTAGATACAACGCCACCTTGTGACGATACTGCTAGCATTTATTGACAACAAAAGAGCTCATTAATAGTTAAAGCAATTATTTTAAAATTGATACTAATAAATAATTATCCTACCATTGTAATAAAGTTTAACAATTATAATTTTATTTTCAATATTATACAATTTACGTGTCTACCACTACTTTAAACTTTAAAAATACAAAAAGTATATATACTGGAAAACAGCTATACAATTTGTGTGCGCTGTAGAGTTTGCATAAGGGGCTACGAACGTGCGCTTGTTGCACTTAAATGCCCTTGGGAAGGTCTGAGAATTGACCCTCGAAGGTCCGTGAGGGATCCTCACTCAAGTGTGAGGTGGACAAAGAGAAAAGTTTGTTGTGTTGAAGACGTTGTCAATGAAGCGAATATGCTGAGGTTGTTTTCAACTTAAACTTGGGAAATGCCCGTGGTCAGAACTCTGAAGCTCGATATGCGAAACGCACAATCTGCAACTCAATTCAGACTACTCCTACAGCGCCCACTTTTTATTTTCAATAAAAGGTTAATGCTGATATTAACGTGAAATCTATGAATTTTTTCGATGAACCACACACAGGATGACTTGCTATTATTTCCAGAATATAACAAGAATAGATGCGTACATTTTTTTTAAATATAAAATCATAAAATGTCAAGGTTTTTTTTTCTATGCTAGATCGCATTTCACATTGAAATTGAATCTGTTATTAATACCAGTGACAGATTTTTAAAAGATATTTTTGGAGAAGTGACAAAGTATGACTAATTTTAGTTACTACCTTTACTTGCTACAGAACTTAGGTTTAAATTGAACGCTAAGGGGCAGTATTTATTGCTTATTTATTTGGTGAAAATTTCGCTGCAATTGCAACAAAATGGTATAAAAAAATCATGAAAATAACTGATAACAAATGCTTTGGGAAGGTTAAAAAACCAGGTAGGGTTGTTGAAAAAGCAGTTGCCAAAATATGCGATGCTTATCTTTTTTTTCCATAAAAACAATCAAAGTGCAACAGTATCTACATCAAGTCTGCATGCACGATAAATATATGATGTGAATGTATTAGGGTGCATGATTTTTTTGGGGGAGGGGAAGGGGCATTGTTTGATATCATTACGTTGTCTTTTTTGTATGTGGTACAATCTCTCATAGTTGCAATACAACCCATTTCACAAAGAAGATCATGATATTCAAGAGCAACTTAATTGCGACATCACACATGCAGCCAAGAAATCAGACTACAACGGATTTATATTTAACCAACTGTCCTTAAAAAGAGTAAATAACCTTGGATTTCTGACTTCACAATCTATATACATGAAAGTAGCATCGAAGATCGTACTCAATAAGATAAGTGTAGCCGTATTATGTGGATAATAACTTTACTACCGGTTAATTCCATGTAAATGCATACCACTGTAACGATGACAAGATACACAATAGAAGAGTCGCTGTTCCACTATTTATTTAAAAAACATTTTAAGTTCGTTTATTCAGCTTAGTTATTTTTACAGCATCCATTTAACTTTTAAAACAATGTAGGTTCGAGTTCTTTTCGGACATAACACCTCCGAATTCCATGTCACCTCAATCTGTCTAAAAAGAGTTCTGTTTCGTCGGCGGGGAAAACTTCTAAAGTGGCCGGTAGAGGGCCATGGATCAGGTACGTTACACCACAAGTAAATTTTAAAAATAATTTTTATTTCTGTTGAAACTTTTATGTGATTTAGAAAAATGTTTGAATTGTACAAATTTTACATCAAAAACTATTATTGTTTTTATCTGTGGCAACACTAAAGTTTCAAAGTGACTGCTTTTTTTGAAAACATGGTTTATGGTTTTTCATCATTTTGAATTCTTGAATTTTAAGTTAAGTATTATTTTTTTATCAGATTTTTTGGTAAAATTATTAAAATACGTCAAATAAGTCGACAGGGAAACTTCGTAGAAATTAAAGATCTTTTATTAAGACTTATTCATCAGGATACAGGAAGAGATTGATTTGACGTCTGCAGTCGACGAAAGAGTGTGATCGAATGTGTACAAAAAATGGCGAAATCATCCGTGCTCTGTTTAACTGACCAATTACATCCATGGGAGAGTTGAAAGATCAATTAAAAATATGTGCTGAATAAATAGTTTCTGTGGGAAGGAATTGATGTAAGCGACTGTTTGTCGCCGACAGGGTGTGGTTGGGATGTTAAAGTACTAAGTGATATTAAGGATATATGAGAAAGATAATTTAAGTTATTAAGTTTAATTGGGGTACAAAATATAAGATTTAAGTTATATTGAGGGGGTTAAGTTATGATATGTCATACACTATAATAACTATCTTAAAAACACATTTTAAATAGGCAATTATAAATAAATGTTACTTATTTAGAAAGATAAAAGTCCCCTATTTTGGCTGCAGTGTAAGTCACGAAAACATATAAAAGTTTCTCCAACTAGTTAAAATAAAGCTTTACTTAAATTTTTTAAAGATATTTTATTTTTATATTGACCTCTGTGTATTTCCACATCTTTAAAATTTAAAATAAAAAGCATTTTCTCGATTTATAAAACATTTGAACTTTGTAGTATTAGTCACAACTTCTGTTTGATTTATTTGTTGTAGATAAGCTATAATATAAGTAGATTACTTATAATTTGTTAAATTTGATTTAAAATGGTTAAATCAGCAGCTGAAAGATAGAGCAAAGATAAAGACTTTAAAATGGGATAAATTTCAAAACTTTAATGAAAATGAAAGCAAAAACCACTTTATGGACAACACTTCAATTAAAAGTATTCCACCTCTATTGCAATGCTCCAACCATTTGACAACATTGAGTGATAATTATCTTCCACCTGTCATGTGCATCTTTGCCTTCAGTCATGGTAAGGGACCAATTGTTGGACTTTAGTGATACAATGAAGAGTGGATAAAAGAAGTCACACTTTCCTGGAAAATTGACCCACATTCTGCTGAAGTTTTTCTCACTTTGCATAAGAAATCTGTCCAAATATAACACTATTGTAGTTTTCTGACAACTGTGTAAAAGGGCGAAATAGGTAGTTTAAATGATATTTGCTCATTAAAAGGAAAATAAATATTTCCGATTCCTGACATTCAATAATTGCACTGTTTTTTAAAATTAAACAAATACCTACTTAAAATTGCCAATGTTTAATTAAATAACCCAAAACACTATACGACTGATTTAACAAATGGAAATATTGTAAAAGTAAATACCTCCCAACAAAATTCTGAAAACGAATTTGATGCTGGAAATCGGGCTTTAGTTAATTTTGTATGAAAAATTATCATTAAATATTTTTTGGGGCAAATGTTAAGTAAAGCTGCTTATTCAATAAAAGTGAAACATCTGCAATGGTAGGGAAGTCTTTTTGCGTGGCCGGAGAAGAAAGAATTTTCAGACGTTGCTATTGAAGAAGGAATTAAGAAATTACCAGAAAACAATTTGGTGGACGTTATGGACCGATGTTATGGACGTTATGGTGGACCTTTTACTAACTGTGATTTTATCATGTATGCAATTCTTTACTTACCAGGTTCAAAATTATTTACATATAATATGTTATTATTACCTTAATTACCATATATGTGATAAAATTGTCATAATGTAGTGTAAGTCACGCACAAAAATGTTAATACATTATTTTCTTTGATAGTTCAACATTTGTTTGTGATTAATTTTTTTAGCTTTAAACCTTATGCTTAAAATAAGCACTGGTAGAATGTTGATTAACTGCACTATGAAGAAGAAATTAGAGTTTTAAATGATAACCAAAAGTAGACTTTTTTTTCATGTAGTGTAAGTAACATCATGACATTTTGATTATTTTTTAGTAAAATACTAAATGTAAATGTTTTTTTACAGACTGCTAAAAATGTTCAGGAGTAAACTGACACACAATATTTTTTTAAAAAATAAATATTGATAATTATGAGCTATACAAACAATATTTATTAAATCGTCAAATGTAGTTTAAGTCACGCGTGGAAATGCCCTATCGATACATTTTCAGTTCCTACACGTTTTAATATAAAAATATCGTTTACGAAGTTTCTTAAACAGCGTTTATCCTACTGGGCATGAAAATGTTAATTATCAATTAATTGCAAGATTTTCGCACCATTTGTATTACATTTGTAACTAAATTTTCACCAAAATAGGCAATAACTACTGCCCTCTAGCGTTTAATTTAAACCAACGTTTGATGGATATTAGTCGCACTTCGTCACTTCCATAAAATCTTTCTTTTGATAAGGTTTTTTAAAGTGGTACATTCAATTTTGATGCGAATCATGGTCGTCAAGCAGCTTGAAATTGCAATTTCTACCAATGGCAATGTAAGAGAACTTGACATTTCATTTTTTCCTAAAAAATTGTACAGGATGATTCTTATAAAATTCCTGATCTTATTCCAATTTCAAGTTTATTGCCCTTTATGTATCAGTAAATTTGTAGGTCCTATATTTATGCGGTTTTTTTTTGTTCATGTGTATGATTGATTCTTTTTTGTACACATTTTAAGCCATCCCTTTTCGTAAGGTGACCAGACGTACTGCATTTCACAGTGCAGTTTAGTTTGTTATTCAACTATCTACCTATGAAAATTGTGCAAATATTCTCCGTTTAATTTTTTCATAGTTTTTTTTTAAACAAAATCAACGTCAATAAAATATGAATTTTGAAAATTTAAGGATGATCTTATAGTTGAAAAGTTAATCACTGAAACAAATCTGTTCAGGCTATCTTTACGAAACGCATCACAAAATTGTGCGGGTATGAAGGAGAATGATCAATTCTTTCGAAAATGCCAATACCGACACAGGTAACAAGTATCAGTCTCTCTTTGCATTAAAAATGACGTTATATACTTTTAAGTTCAGAATTTATTTTGCTTAAGGCAACCTTTTCGATAAAACTCTAACATTTTGCCTTGTAAACTGAAATCAGCCCTATCTGAAGGGGTAGTAAAGGGTTGTAGCTATTATGGAATGATTGAAAAGCGAATGTTTTACTCGTGTTATTTATTATAGATCCATATTATAAATTCTGTGGATTTGATGGGTCTGAAGAGCAACAGTGATGGACACATCTAAATAACATAATAATGGCATGAAAAGTCACCTGTCAAATTCACTAATCCAATCAGTTCAGCATAATTTAATAAAAAAAAGGTTGAGATCCGCTTCGATTAAGCCCCATTCAGTTGTGGCACATCAGCCAACTTGCATAGCTGTGAATTTGAACTGTTTCCTACTCCTGTGGTTCTCCATACCTCAGGAGTGATCCTTCACAGATGAATAAAGAGCGAGAGTAGGACAACGCAATTTCTCGCGCGGCCGCTTTCCGCCGGGGGTTCGGGGACTTTCCCCAGAGCATGGAAGTCACTTAGGACTCGTACGTGGCTCCGATAGCAAGGTTGAAGCGAATCTCATAAACATTTGGTATAATTTTTGAAGTTATATACCTAAGTTAAGTTTTACTCCTAAAATAGTGGTATGCTTATAATCTTTATAAATGTTTAAAAAGTTAGTTTTCCATTGTTTTAAAATTAAATAGCCAATTTTGTTATGTATTTTTTTGTTTTTTTACTATCATTATATTCAAATGTTGTTAAATTTACATTATAAAAGACAATAAATACTGCCCTCTAGCGGTCAATTTGAATCAATGTTTGATGGAAAGTTTAGGTAGTAACCGATATTAGACGCACTTCGTCACTTCTCCAAAATAACTTTTTGATGAAATTTTTTTTCTGGTATAAGTGAAATATTCCATTTTGATGCGAATCATGGTAGTAGAGCTGTTCAAAGTTGCAATTCCTCCCAAAGGTATAATGTTAAAGAACTTGACATTATATGTTTTTTTTTTAACTGTACGCATCGATTTTTATTGTATTCTAGGATTGTTACAAGGGTATCATGGTTTATCAAAAAAAAAAAAAAAATCTAGATTACAAGTTACAATGTTAATTTTAGGAATGTTCTTTAATAAATGGACGGAATTCGTGTGGAGCGATAATAATGATAGGATTCTGCTTTTCTAATAAAATATTATTATATTTGATTTAAAGAGCTGACAATTTGTTCAAGTGGGAATTCTTTATACCATATGAGCCCATTTTCAGCTTTTTCAGAAAAGCAATATACTATCATTACTACCGCCATAAAGCCGATTTTTTTTTTTAAATGAAGATATTGATGCTGAAGGATAACTCAATATTTATATTGCCGGGTACCTTAGGTAGAAAATAGTTTTAAAAATAATTATTTCTCAAATTTCTTTTGGTTTAATTTCTTTATTTAAAAGTAAGCAATTTACAGCTTCTTCAAAAAGTAGGCAGTATTGAATATAGTTTTACCATTTCTCACTAGATGGCACAAATGTAATATTATTTTCAATGCAAACGTAAACAAAGTTAAATGATGAGACATTTAAAAAAATCTTTTCATTGAAATAAAAATAATGAAACAAGGAAATATACTTAGATACCATTTTATTTTCTTGGCAAAGAGTACATCCCGTTTTATGAATACTGCAGAATATCTGTAAACTCGTATGTCTAAATAATGAAAATAATTTATTTACTGGCGCCCTCTCTTGAGATTCTCTACAACTATAACCACCTGTTATTAATCACTTGCCGGGAGAGCCTGTTGCTTTGAGAAACTTATCACCGGCGGATCAACGTAGACTTATATATTTGGAGTGGGTTAGTGATTTTTAACAAGAGTATAATAAATTGTTTTGCAATTAATTGAAACTAATATTATTCACAACTATCAAAAAATTCTTTAAAAGGTAAGTCTTTTTTATAACTATACTCAAAATTCGTTTGTAAAACTGTTCCTTAATTCTCAAAGTTATTTCTAATTAAAATATATTTTACGCTGGATCCCCAGACACTTTATATTTAAAATATAATTTTATTTTAGTTCATAATTGTATATCAAAATTATGAGAAGTTGAAAAGTACTCGTCTTGTAAAACTATTCTCGTTATAAGCAGAGGAAAAAGAATTGGACAATACTTCTCTGTCTTAATATGTTATCCATGGATCATATTAGTCTTGGAAACAATTTGACGCCTTTAAAACTGGTTCGATTTATTTGAATAAATGAACCTTGATAATTTTTTGGTCCGTTGTTTTTTCCATTCATGTTAAAATTTTTCAAATAAATAAACTTAGCTACGCACTTAGCCGTAATATAATAACTTATTTTAATTGTTATGCAAAATCGATTGTACTTTTTAACTTTTAAAATTTATTATTGTTTCCGTAAGATGTGTTAAAGAGTTTCTTTATCCAAATGGATAATGTAGTTACATAAAATTGTTTTTATAAGGTAAATATTACAAAACCTCCGTCAAACAACGCTATAAATGATAAGCATATATAATTATTTACTAAATGATTACTTGTTTTGTTTGGTTGGAATTAACGTCGCAATAAAGCTAAAGTAGGGCTATTGCCGACGGTGCTCATAATTTTGAACCGCGGTCAAGTAACGAGGCTTTAGCTGCCATCCATTCTTATAGCGACATCGTAAGACATTACTTTGAAAAACTTGTGCGTTTTTTCGAAGCTAGCCGCGTATTAAACAAGCTTCAAATGATTTATGAGGAAAAAAAACACGTGAAACTTTTAAAAAGGGCACCTCCTTGATTCATGTTTATAAGTAATGGACTGGAACGGACACCCTACAGTGACGTCATAGCTGGATCATTCTTCAAAAAAAAGCTCAGATTTCACTTATTATTATTATTTTTTGAAATTTAAAAATTATTCAATTTTTATAATTTTTTCCCCAGTAAAGTATAACTTACTGAAAAACGTTAGTAAAGATATGGTCCTGTTCAATTCCTTTTATTTTTTAAATTAAAAATTAGTTTAAAAAAATCACTGGTAACGGAGGAGAGACTTCAGTAATGGATTAGAGACTAAAGAATTCAATAGCTGTAATAATCGTGTATATTTTACTTAAATTAACTATAAATATTTGAATTGACGGAAAATTTGTTTAAGTATATGTACAAAAAATAGTAGATAATTTATTTTACAGGGATTTTCGCTATTTTTAAGTCTATTTCTTACATATTACATTACAACATTTAAAAAAATAAAATAAAATAATTTGAATAAATAAAAAAAATTGAATCAAAATCAGTTGATGGCATTCAACATTTTTCATTCATATTACATTACAACATTTTTGAAACAAAATAAAATAAGTTGAATAAATAAAAAAACTGAATCAAAATCAGTTGATTTATAATTAATAACAAAGCAAAAGATAAACAAATTAGCAGGCAATAATTATATTAATAAATTATAAATCTACTTGAATACTACTTAATTTGGTCTCACCTCCGTGAATAGGGTGGGTAACGGAGGTGAGAATCTATAGTAATAAAAGTTAGATTCCATTTAGTATCTATGTGTGCATCTGAGGCTTATTTGATGATTTTGATTCGCATATTTTTTCATATTTGATAATTTTGATTTGCAAAATTTAAATTGCAATATCGTAACGTTTGAGCGCTACACTAAAGAGCCAAAACTCAGTCGCCAATGATGCCAGAGGTTAAGGTTTACAGGACGGATGGCTGAACTTAGAACATGGAACCTTCTCGATGAGAGGCCGACTACTGCAAAAATGATCGCATACAATTGTTTCCTTTAAGTTTTTAATGACTTTTTAACTTTCTTCCTTCTTAACTCAATAACTTTTTGTTTTAAAGTTTCAGATAAAAAAAAAGTTTTCAATATGTTATTAGTTTGGAGGGAACTCATACGTGACAATTGTTTTGATATCACATTGTATTTAATAGTATCTCAAGATAATTTTTTTACCACTTTATTTTTTTGTCATCACTGAACCAAATACTTAAAAAAAAAACAAGGGGTGTGTAACACTACACGACTTTCAATTACCGATCAATAAATCAAAATGTATATCTGCACATTGATAGCTTATTTAATAACACATATAAAGCAATTTCAAAAACTCTCAAACCTAAAATGTTCGCTAGTCAGCTACCCTTTGCTCATGTGCAATTTTCTTTAAAATCCCCTTATGAAGTTCGACAGGTACAGGAAACTCGTGTACCAAATTTGAAGTCTGTATCTTTTTTTCGTTTTTCAGAAATACCCTTTAAATCCAAAATACTTCCATGGCAGCTACCACTTGGGGATGTGCAGTTTTCTCGAAAACCTTATTATGACATTCGACATTCACTGGGAAGCCGTGTACAAAAATTGAAGTTCGTAACTCTTTAATGAGAACTGGAGAGTAGTATCAGACAAGAGAGACAGACGGACAGACCGACGCTCAAGAACCGCTTTTTTAGAATCTGCACCCTCCCAAACGTGTAGAAAACATAAAATCTCCATTTCGGATTTTCGTTCCCATCGCAATACTTTCATTACATATATTTCATATTAGGTAATTGAAAGTAATATATTGAAAATGTTCTTGATCTTGAATAAAATTAATCGAGAATATTTTAATAATTGGCTGTTTTCTAATAAATATCCTCCTCAAATTAAAGTTACGAGGTTTCCGAAAAGACGCGAACTATATTTGTTTTTCTCTCCCAATTTTTTACGTTTTATATTTCATTGTTTGCGATGGTATCGATCATATGGAGACGTTTGTGGTTTCTGAGGGATCGAAAAATGTGCTAATAATAGTCTTTTTGATGGATTCAGCAGATCGGAAACATAGAGTTAAGAAGAAGATGAAGATGCTTGGCGAGAAAACAAGTAAAGCCGCCAGAAAGTCGCCAAGTGAACCTCGTAAGCCCAAACAAACAGCTCACTTAAAGTTAGTTCATGATGAAACTCATTATTTTATTCCTTAAAAAGCATTGATAAAAAATAAAAAATGACTGTTTGCGGAGTTGTAGGCTGTATCAAGAGATCTGAATTTACACAAGATTGCAGTAATTCTCTTTACAGGTAAGAAAAATGCGTTGTTGTTACAGTTTATGTTAAAGAATCAGAAATCGCCAAATCGATGTAGTAAGCCTATATAAATTCCACTGTAAAAATAGCGCCAAATACTTTGCCGAGAGCTCTTGTTTGGGTTACTACAAAGTGATCGATGGCTTCACTTGGCAAACCCGGTTTTTGCATTGGTTTTTGTCCGGCAGCATCTCCATCTTCTTCCTATCTCTATGATCGGAAGAGTTGGAGCCGACTAAGCGGCTGAAGGGTCAGGGAGCTGGTTCGGCAGTCAGAAGGTACCGGGTTCGAATCCTCTTCACAAAATCAGGGTCCTAAATTACGAGGCATAGTTATGTTGTTAGAGATCCTCGTGGAGACTAGAAATAGACAATCGGAAACGTTCGACCTGCATACATACCTGAAAAGTTTGCCGTCTGGGTGGCTGAATGGTCAGGAAGCTGGCCCGGCAGTCGGAAGGTCTCGTGCTTGAATGCCGGCATATGGGCATTTGTGTTGTCCGTTTAAGTTTTTTTTTAACCCACTGAGATACAGACGTATAAACCAGTATCCTGACTTTCAGGTTTTCCAGCAACACATGTAAGTTTTAAAAATTTATAAATTCTTACATTTTACTGAAGTTTAAATTTTAAAGTACGGAGGAGTCATTAATAAACTTGTTACGTTAATCCAATTATGAAAAATATAAAAATTTTTGTTAGAAATGTAATTTTTTTATCTAATGCAGTGAAAAAAGGCTTACTCTTCATCCAATTTGATTATCCTTCATAGGGTTAAGTACATTGCGATTACGAAGTACGTGCTTATTAAATCTGTGGAGTCGAAAGTACCAAACAAGCGCACAAGTATTTTCGTACTGCAAGAAGAAAAATAACATTAAAGCGAATTATGATAGTGGAGAATAAAACAATTAGATAAGCATATTAAATTTGCAAAAAAATGGATATTGTCACAGAGATAAGAAAAAGCAGAGTCCAGCTGCTATGTCATTTAGGGAGGATGGTGACTAACAGAACAACAAAAAGATTTCTAAAAGAAAACGCCAGTGGATCAAGACCTAGAGAAAAACCAAGAATTAGAAGGATTGAGATCAAATAGGAGAAGATCTAAAGACTTGGGCAATTACAAACTGGAAGCAAAAGTCGTCAAACAGAGTATAGAATGGAGAAAAATCTTAAAGGAGGCCAGGGTTCTTCAAGGGCTGTAGTGCCAGTGAAAATGCCGATGAAGAAAAAAAAGAAATTTACTTAAAAAGTTTTCTAAAAACCGCTATTAACATCAACAATGTTTAAAGACAAATGGTCATTATGCATATAGTTATTAAACAAAGTGTTATTATGCATTGCAAATTGCAATTGGGATTTTTAATCGATTACGAAATTATGGTTTGATGTTTGATTCTTATTTTAGTCACTTAAAGTAACTTTTTCTGACACTTAAAGAAATAATTGTTAAGTAATAAATATAAGTAAACAACTGACACAATTTACTTGGCCGACAACGAGTCAGGTCTGATAATTTGTAAAACCCTAGTTTTAAAGACAGCAAAGTATACACATTGAAGAACAAAAACGTGAAAATTAAAGAACTATTCTAGAAAAACTTTCTAAAACCCAGTTTTGACAGCAATATTTCATTATTCAAAGACACATTTTTTAAGCGGTGCCCGACGTAACCTGACAGCCGAAACCCGACAGGAAATATTTCCGACAAGGAAATAATAATGCCAGGGACAAAATTCCGACAGGGTCGAAATCCAGACAAATTAATAAACTAATGCCGTTAAGCTTAATTAAGGAAAATTTAATATTTTTTTTGCATTAGAACATTTTCAATTTTTTGCTGTCGGTATTATGGCTTGTCGGTATCGGCTGTCGGGATTATGTACCCTGACACTTTTTTAAGTTGAGAAAATTGTAATTAATTGAACATAAAAGTATGGTTGGATCATTATTTCAGTTACTTCAATTATAATTTTAATGATTGTTAAGCTGTGAATATAAGTATAGAACTAACAAAATTCCTCTCAACTAAGTACTTCATGTTTGTTCACACAATTCTCGTAACGTAGTTTCTTTCTTTTAAGAGAAAATGAGTCCGATTAACCGCGGGTCTCCAAACCCATTTGCTTCTGTGTTAATCCAATGGAAAAAAAAACTCTAAGCTACATTTCTCCGGCTGCATTGAATACATTTACAAACGCATTTTTTAAGTGACAAATATAGCTGACTTACAGGTCTCTATCGCTTCACTTTTTGAAATTGGTTCGAATATTTTTGTTAAATTTTCTGAAAATAATTTTACAAAAAATATTGGAACCAATGTCAAAAAGTGGGATTATAGAGACCTGTTAGTCAGCTATATTTATCATGTAAAAGAAACCATTTGTAAAAATATTCAATACATCCGGAGAAATGTGGCTTATAAAGTAATTTGTTTCCATTGGATTAACACAGAGGCCCTTTGGTTTGGAGACCCGCGGTCATTCGGGCTCATTCGCCCTTAAGAAAAAGCAGTGTTTTATTAATGGGTCAATCAGCTTTCGAAAAACTCCCACTCAGTGAACCTAATTCTTTTATGACTGGAATTTGGTCGGTCCTGAACTTAAGTTCTTTTACTGACCGTTGGGTTATTTATAAGTCTTGAATACTTAATAGTGGCTTGGAAATCGAATTACGGAAAGCCTAAGAGGGGTCACTCACATTATACATTATACACTTATACATTAGGTCTATAGACCTAATGTATTAGTTTTGAAATCAAAATATCTGTCCAAGTATTCTATCTATAGTAAAATATCTATCTATACTAAATCTTTCTATGGTTAATAATTAATAATATAGTAAAAAATATATAGTAAATTATATCTATTCTTTGGTAAAATATCTGGCAAATTAATCTGTCAAAGTACAAAACAATACAAATGTGCAGGGAAAATGTCATCCGGCTATCTAATTATTAATTTTGGGATAATTTATTATTTTTAAAGTAGTATCTCCATCATCCGATAAACTATTGCATTCGTTAATATAATTACAGTAGATTCCCGTTTATCCGAATCCTGGTTATCCGAAATTTGGCTTAACCGAAAGGCTCCAGAATTTTATTTTGCTAAAATATGAAATGCATGCATAAACGCATAAATATAAATAAAGAAAAACACAAAAAATAAACACGTTCTTTTAATGTTGGATTTATTTCTCAAAATATGCAGTTTTTTTTTGCTGGTCAATTTTGGTTCGTTTTAAAGCAGCCCTGTCCCGTCATCTCAGAAACACGAGCACGCTCGAAGTAGTGGTTTCATCTTGCGCTTCCATGTATCGAAGGGCCTGATCCAAGATTTTTGTAGCTTCTGTATGAGAAATGCTGCACTTGCTAGACTCATCTTTACTATGGGGTTCGTTTTCGTCCCTGGTTATTGCCGCGACTATCTCTCGCGATCAGTTCAACGTTTTTCTAGGCGTGAAATTACTGATTCCCGATTATCCGAAAATTCCTCTGGAATCTCGATTAACCGAAAGTGCTCCGGTCCCGTACCTTTAGGATAAGCGGGACTCTACTGTACTAGATGAAATTTTACCTTTTTCTTGTGTTATTAGAACTATTATATTATACCTGATGGTGACAAAATGCTTAAATTTTTTAAACAAGACTTTTACATTTTGGGATCTAACAAGAAGTACTAAAAGAGAGTATAGATAGAGTACTAAAAGATAGAAGTACTTATAGAAATCGAAGCAGATTTCTAACAGTAACTGTCACCTAGAACTGCTTCCACACAAGATTTATACACAATGAAAAACCGCAAAATATAGCATTCAGTTGTAATTTAAACTATTAAAAGCCCAAATTAATAATTTTCATTAAATTTTTCGTCAAAATTCATTAATATTCTGTTTCATTTGCTAAATTCATTTGCAGTTCAAAGAATCACAATGTGCTACATTTTATGACGTCATTTCAAACTGATTCGTATAATTTTTTTTCCATCAAATATTCCTTTTAAATAAATAAAGTTTCTCCTGCTATTGTTGATGTAACATCAGCGATTTAACTGATAAAAGAATAAATTTCAATGCTAATTTGATGGGTAGTTTGTCGAAATATAGGTAGACAGAGGTCCTCCGTACGTACAGATATGGAAAAAAAGGCATGAAAGATAGGTCTCTGATGTCATACCTTTCTAAGAATAGCAGAATTTTTAAGATCCGACGGATAGAACCGATTTTGTAAGTGGGGTACGGACAGACAGACGGACATCGACAGCATGTTAATACCCGCCTTTTCTATTTTTTGTCACTCTCGAATAAAAAAAAACATGTATCAGAGCTCACCAAAAATGTGTAATTTTTAACCCTCAAAACCTCAAATTCCACTCAATTGACGTGACCCTCAGCAAATGTTAAACGCTATTTTTTTCAAAATTACTTGTAAAGCAGACTTCTAAATACATAATTGTTTGGAAAATATGTTTACGTGCAGAAACAAGAAGTTCTTAACGAACTAAAATAGCGTACTTTCCTGTTACTTAAATACTTACTGAAATTCTAATCGGGAAACAACTAGGCTCATAACAGTAAATATCATCAACAATCGTTTCTACACTAGATTTACACACATTAGAAAAAAATCGCTAAACACAGCATCCAGCTATAATTTAAACTTCTAAAAGCCAAAATCAACTATTTTCCTTAATATTTTATCACAAATAACTTAATATTATTTATCGTCTGCTCGATTTATTTGTAGTTCGAAGAATAATTAAATATTTATTAATAACGAAAATAATGAAACTACTCCAAACTGCATTAAAAAATAAATGTAAATTAAAACTAAGCAGAATTGTATGCAAAAAATATGCCTTGCCTCTTTCTAGGTAAACAATTAATAAACAATCAAAGAATCACATTGTGCTACATTTTATGACGTCATTCCCAAACGATTTATGAAAAAATTATTTTTCTTAAAATATTTTTAAATAACGTTTCTCATGCCATTGTTGATTTGGCAACAGTGATTTAAATGACTCAAAATTGAATTTCAATGCTAATTCAATGGGAAATTCGGCGACAGATAGTAGATTTATGTCCGTCCGGACGTACAGACATGCGGACAAAAAGTATGAAAATTGGGTCTCTGAGGTCATAGCTTTCTAACAAAAAAGAATTTTTAAGATCCGAATGATAGAACCGATTTTGGAAGGGGGGTACGGACAGACAGACAGACGGACATCGACCGCATGTCAATACCTACTTTTTCATTTTTTAAATTCTTTCGAATTAAAAAAAGAAAAGTAGTCTAAAAATGGATACGATTTTTTTCAGGAGTGGAGGGGTCAAAATTCATATTTGATAATATTTATAAAAATATTTTAATTTTACTTTTTTGTATTTACGCATACCCATTAATTGTTATGGTATTTCAGGAACTTCATTTAATCATGTTTACCTTAAAAAGAAAGGATTATTAAACAAGAAGTTCATAAAGAACTAAAATAGCCTACTTTCCTGTTACTTAAATACTTACTGAAGTTCTAATCGGGAAAAAAACTAGGTTCCTAAAGTAAATATCATCAACAGCCGTTTCTACACTAGATTTATACACATTAGAAAAAAAAAATCGAAACACAGCACCCAGCTATAATTAAAACTTCTAAAAGCCAAATCAACTATTTTCCTTAATATTCGTTCGCAAATTAATTAAATATTATTTATCATCTGCTCGTGATTTATTTGTAGTTCGAAGAATAAATATTTATTAATACCAAAAGTAATGAAACTACTCCGAACTGCATTAAAAAACAAGAAATGTAAATTAAAACTAAGCCTAATTGCATGCAAAAGTATGCCTTGCCGCTTTCTTGGTAGATAATTAATGAATAATCAAAGAATCAAATTGTTCTACATTTTATGACGTCATTCCAAACTGATTCATGAAAATATTATTTTGCTTCAAATATGTTTAAATAAAGTTTCTCATGCCATTGTTGATTTGGCAACAGTGATTTAAATGACTCAAAATTGAATTTCAATGCTAATTCAATGGGAAATTCGCCGACAGATAGTAGATTTATGTCCGTCCGGACGTACAGACAGACAGACGGACAAAAAGTATGAAAGTTGGGTATCTGAGGTCATAGCTTTCTAACAAAAAAAGAATTTTTAAGATCCGATGATTAGAACCGATTTTGGAAGGGGGGTACAGACAGACAGACAAACGGACAGACAGGCGGACAGACAGACGGACAGACATACGAACAGACAGACATGCGAACAGACAGACAGATGGACAGACAGACAGATGGACATCAACCGCATTTCAATACCTACAGTGATTTAAATGACTCAAAATTGAATTTCAATGCTAATTCAATGGGAAATTCGCCGACAGATAGTAGATTTATGTCCGTCCGGACGTACAGACAGACGGACAAAAGTATGAAAGTTGGGTATCTGAGGTCATAGCTTTCTAACAAAAAAAGAATTTTTAAGATCCGATTTTGGAAGGGGGGTACAGACAGACAGACAAACAAACGGACAGACAGGCGGACAGACAGACGGACAGACATACGAACAGACAGACATACGAACAGACAGACAGATGGACAGACAGACAGATGGACATCAACCGCATTTCAATACCTACAGTGATTTATTAAATGACTCAAAATTGAATTTCAATGCTAATTCAATGGGAAATTCGCCGACAGATAGTAGATTTATGTCCGTCCGGACGTACAGACAGACGGACAAAAAGTATGAAAGTTGGGTATCTGAGGTTATAGCTTTCTAACAAAAAAAGAATTTTTAAGATCCGATGATTAGAACCGATTTTGGAAGGGGTACGGACGGACAGACGGACAGACGGACATCGACCGCATGTCAATACCTACTTTTTCATTTTTTAAATTCTTTCGAATTAAAAAAAAAGAAAAGTAGTCTAAAAATGGATACGATTTTTTTCAGGAGTGGAGGGGGCAAAATTCATATTTGATAATATTTATAAAAATATTTTAATTTTACTTTTTTGTATTTACGCATACCCAGTAATTGTTATGGTATTTCAGGAACTTCATTTAATCATGTTTACCTTAAAAAGAAAGGATTATTAAAAAAGGGATGTTGATCCATTAGTGACTCAAGCGTGATACTTTGTTTTATATTGCGGAACATATACCTACTAAGTATTACTTAATTAATTATTGTCTGCATATTTATACGCGCCATAGTTGTTTTTATTTAATTTGAAAGTTTCCGCAAAACAAGTTTGAATCTTTTTTTTTTGCAGTTACTCCTCGTTTTTGTAATGAGTTGTGACGATATACCTTTTCTGTAAAATTACTTTATATGAAAATTAAAAGTTTAAATATACTTCTCGTTTTTGTAATGAGTTGTGTCGATATACCTTTTCTGTAAAATTACTTTATATGAAAATTAAAAAAGTTTAAATATACTCCTCGTTTTTGCAATGAGTTGTGTCGATATACCTTTTCTGTAAAATTACTTTATATGAAAATTAAAAAGTTTAAATATACTCCTCGTTTTTGCAATGAGTTGTGTCGATATACCTTTTCTGTAAAATTACTTTATATGAAAATTAAAAAGTTTAAATATACTCCTCGTTTTTGCAATGAGTTGTGTCGATATACCTTTTCTGTAAAATTACTTTATATGAAAATTAAAAAGTTTAAATATATTTTTAAAAAATAAAAACAAGCACTTGTTGTCTCAATCATAGAACTAGTATAAGTAAAACCAAAGAACGTTTTGATATTGTGTCGATACAACTAATACATTGTGTGAATATTTTTTTTTAAATCTTCAAAGTCAAACTCAATTTTTGCAAATGCTTTACTCATTTAATAGCAATACATTTTTTGTGTTTGTGGAGATCGTTTAAAAAATTTACTTACTTTATCACATTAAAATTCGAAATGAAAAATACTTAATGTATATTTCATATTTGAAGATAATTGATTATGAAAACACCGTGTGGTGGGAGTGCACGTTAAATATTTTTCAAAGTCCCGACGCTACGTACGATGTCGTCCTTAAAAGTTGCATTGGGTACCTACTCATGTGTCGGCTCGTAACTTGACTGTGGTTCTAAGTTACGACGCCCGTATTTATTTTAAATTGAAATAAAAAGTATAAATTCTAATCTTACAATGCTAATCCTATGGGGAAATCGGCTCACGTTTTGCACTCCTACATCCGAATTTCGAAAATTCGCTTCTTAAATGACGCCTACGATAAAAAAATAATATTTCCCAAAATTTGGTAGCTGTACCTCCAGTAGTTTTGGCTGGGCGTTGATACGTGAGTGAGTGAGTCAGGACTTTGCTTTATATATATATATATATATATATATTATATATATATATATATATATATATATATATATATATATATATATATAATATATATATATATATATATATATAATATATATATATATATATATATATATATATATATATATATAATATATATATATATATATATATATATATATATATATATATATATATATATATATATATATATATATATATCATTTTGGTAGAAGTGGCAAAGGAAATTAAAAATATTTTAGCCGTCATATAATATGCATGTTTTACGTCTTCAGTGGCTACAGTTCCACAGAAATAAAACAAGTAGGTTTGTAACAGAATCTGTCACTTAACTCGCTTCCACATATTTGTGTTTAACAGGAAAAAACGCGCCAAACACAACATTAATTCTATATTTAACATTTACAAGCTAAATTTGGCTAGTTTCATTTATTTTATTTCGAAAATTCAATAATTATTACTTATCGTTTGCAAAGATTAATTTATATTTTAAAGAATAAATATGTCATATTCCTCGCTTTTAAATAGAATGAAAACATTTCATATCACCATACAAGGATTCCGTAGTGAAATATATTTGACGTCATTTCAAACTGATCGATGTTGCAAAAATAAATTTATTTTAATTTATTGTCTAAAAGAATTAAAGTTTCTCGAGCGATTGTTGCGAATGGCAAATGTGATTTAATTCTAATAAAAACAGGGCCTTTAGCTATTTGTAATTCAAACTTTTAAACGCCAAAATTAACTATTTTCATTAATCTTCTTTCTCAGATTTAATAATTAGACTTTATCGTTTGCTAAATTTGTTTGAAGTTCGAAGAATAATGATGTAATCTTTTTTAATAAATATTTTGTCGCCACAATTTCCCATTTACATTTCTTTCGAAAATTCACTTATTTATAATTTGTTAAATTAATTTACAGTTCAAAAAATTTATAATTTGTACAATTGATGCTTTAAAAATAAAAGCGAAACTTAGCATATTTTTTTTTATGTTAAGTTAGAATTCTCTATGCATCTTTCTACATACATATATATAGAACCATTAAAAGAACTCTATTGTGATAATACAACAATCCAAACGAATTATATCACATAAATAAATATTTTTTCAAAAGTGTATTTTTATTTTAACAAAAGTTTCTCGTACGTTTAACGAAATGGCAACAGTGAAAATATTGAATAAAAATGGAATTTGCATGTTATTTCAATGTAGATTAAATTTTTAGTTATTTAAATTTTAAATAAGCTTCTAGTTTAAATTTTTTAATGAAATTTGGCATGTAGCCTAATCTGATTTTTTGCTTCAAAATGACGTATCCCACTTGTCTGTGGGACTTGTGGATGACAACAGTGAAAATATCAATAAAAATAGAATTTGCATGTTATTTCAATGTAGATGTGGCTGCCCTACGTCACTGCATAATCTTCTCTCTGCATCGAAATGTAGAGCTCGCGCAAGGTCGCGTGAACGACCAAGTGTTGGTTCCGATCGTTTCCGCGCCAAGCGTGCAAGCAGAAGATATGCAAATGAGCCAGCCAATATATAGTCGCTACAATGACCTCTGCGAAGGAGATGCTCGGATGCTGCTAGGCTGGTGGTAATCTCTGCACTCTGCATCACCCAAGATTTAGTTGTTGGCTTTGTAAATAATGTAAATAGGTTTAATTAAAACTAAGTAATTTTAAATAGGGTTTTTCTCAATCTCATTCTCAATAAGGGACCACATTCTGCCTGGTACCCACGGAGTGATTACAAAGTGGTAACCCGGACTCAAAGGACTAAGCTGACCTTCTGCACACCTGAACCGTTCGAGTCCTTCCAACCGAAATGGCCAGTGATGACGAGCAGGAGAGAGGTACACAAACCGAAGATGACTCAACAAAATCTCTTCCGGGAGTTGAAGGTGCTACCCTACGGCTCTCCAACCAACAATATCCCGTGTAGCTTTCAAGGCTCCGCCGTTCTGGAAGCAGAATCCGACGCTGTACTTCGCCCAGATAGAAAGCCATTTTGTCATCGCCGGTATCACTCAAGACGAGACTAAGTACCATCACGTGGTATCCGCGATCGAAACGGACGTCATCGCCCAAGTGAGTGACATCATCGTCAATCCACCAGCCACCAAGAAGTATGAAACCCTAAAGAAACGATTGGTTGAGCAGTATGCTGACTCCGAGACTCACCGGATCAAGATGCTTCTACAGGAACTACAATTAGGAGATGGAAAGCCAAGCCAGCTTCTACGGAAAATGCGTGACCTATCCCCTACGGTACCTGAAGACCTCCTCAAGAACCTGTGGCTCCAGCGGCTACCAACAGCTGTACAGCAAATCCTGGCAGCCAGCACCGAGAAATTGGACGCCGTGGCAACTATGGCCGACAAGATCCTGGAAGTGACTGATTCCCCTACCATCCATATCGTTGACCAGGCAAGAAATCCATGCAACGATTGCCACAACCTTGGGATGCAAGTTGCTGAACTTTCCAGGATGATTCAGGATCTCCAGAATTCCAGATCACGAAGGAGAAGACCATCTAGAAGTCATTCTCGTGGAAAGTTTCCCAGAACCAGATCCAACTCCCGAAGCAGATTCGATCCAAGTTCAGGAGTATGCTGGTACCACCAAAGATTTGGAAGCGAGGCTAGAAATTGCAACAAGCCGTGCCAATTTGTTCCGGAAAACTAACAGGGCCGTCGCTTGAGGCCACAAGCGACCACGGCCAACCAAAGAGGCTGTTCCTAGTCGACAAATCCACTGGATTACGTTTCTTGATTGACACAGGTGCTGAAATCTCAATTGTTCCACCTCAAACCCTCAAGAAAGAAACCGACCACCTGGGAAAATGAAGCTGTACGCCGCCAACGTACGTCCATTCCTACTTTTGGTGAAAAGCTTCTACATGTGGACCTCAACCTCCGAAGATCACTACCTTGGCCGTTCGTGATAGCAGCCGTATCTCACCCTATACTTGGAGCTGATTTCCTGAAAAACTTCGGTTTGCTGGTCGATATGAAGAACAACCGCCTTATCGATACAAGCACCGGAAGGAAGGTTTCTGCTCCAGTGATAGCCTTGTCATACGGAACTATCTCCCTTCTAGCCCAAGATTCCAAGTACAAAGACCTGCTGTCTGAATTTCCAGAAATCATCAAAGTGTCTAATCCGGTTAAGATTAACCACCAAGTGGAGCATCACATTGAGACTACTGGACCCCCAGTGTTTTCAAGAGCAAGAAGGCTAACACCTGAAAAACTAGCCATTGCCAAGCAAGAGTTTCAATACATGATCAACCAAGGAATATGCAGACCATCAAAAAGTAGTTGGGCTTCACCGTTGCACATGGTACCCAAGAAAGACGGAGACTGGAGACCGTGCGGGGATTACAGACGGCTTAACAACGTCACCAAGCCGGACAGGTATCCCATCCCACACATCCATGACGTAGCACAACAGCTTGAAGGAAAAACCATCTTTTCAACGATCGACCTTTTCCGTGCCTACCATCAAATTCCTGTGAGAGAAGAGGATATACAGAAAACCGCTGTCATCACACCCTTCGGTCTTTTCGAGTTCCCGTTCATGAGTTTTGGATTGTGCAACGCAGCTCAAACGTTCCAAAGGTTCATACACTCCATTTTACAAGACCTTGACTTCTGTACAGCTTACATTGACGACGTTTTAGTGTCGTCTAAAGATGAAAAGGAGCACATGCACCATCTTCGTCTGATCTTCCAGAGATTCCAAGAATATGGAATTCGAATCAACCCTTCGAAGTGTAATTTTGGTCAGCCAGAAGTCAATTTTCTGGGATACAGGATTACCGCCCAAGGAACCCAACCAATGGAAGATAAAGTTTCCGCAATCGTCAATTTCCCCAAACCCTCAACTGTTCAAGAGATGAGAAGATTTTTAGCCATGAATAACTTTTACCGTCGTTTCATCAGCAGAGCTGCAGAAACCCAAGCCCCGTTGTTCCAGTTCTTGAAAGGCGCCAAGAAAAATGATAAGCGACAAATTATCTGGACTGAGGAAGCAGAAAAAGCTTTCAGCAGTGCAAGAATGACCTGGCTACCCAACCAATTTTAGCCCACCCTTCATCTTCCGAAACTATCTCTTTAGCTGTCGACGCTTCAGACTCAGCCATCGGAGGAGTCTTAGAACAGATCGGTACAAACGGTAAACAACCTCTTGCATATTTTTCAAGAAAGTTGTCAACAGCAGAGAAAAAATATAGTGCCTATGACAGGGAATTGCTTGCAGTGTACGCAGCCATCAAGCATTTTCGTCACATGCTGGAAGCCCGCCAATTCGTTGTCCTCACAGATCACAAACCTCTAACGTTTGCATTTCAGCAAAAATCAGAAAAAGCTAGTCCTCGACAACTCCGACATCTGGATTTCATCAGCCAATTTACAACCAACATTCAACATGTCAAAGGAGAAGCCAACGTAGTTGCCGACACTCTTAGTAGAATCTCGACTATTGACACCCCATCTCCAATCGACTACCAGAAAATGGCGGAAGTCCAGAAAGAAGACAAAGAGTTGCAGGACTTGCTAAACAGACCTGAAGGTACAAGCCTAAAGCTTCAACCCATGCAGTTCCAGAGCTCCAACCTCTACTGCGATACGTCTACAGGTGTGCTTCGACCATTCGTGCCAGCCAGTTTCAGAAAAATTGTGTTCAACCAGTTTCATCGGATATCTCATCCTGGAATACGAGCGACGCAGAAATTACTAGGAGCACGATTCGTCTGGCCCTCCATGAGGACGGACGTTGCAACCTGGGCAAGATCATGCATCGAATGCCAGCGCAATAAAATTTCCAGGCATACAACATCACCTGTCGGATCGTTCCAGCTGCCCTCAGAAAGATTCGAGCACATCCATGTAGATATCGTAGGAAGACTTCCCCCATCAAGAGGATACTCTTACTGTCTGACTGTCATAGATAGGTTTACAAGATGGCCCGAAGCATTTCCCATCCAAGACATCACTGCTGAAACAGTGGCCCGTACGCTGTACGAAAATTGGATCTGCCGCTTCGGGGTCCCATCACGAATAACCACGGATCAAGGACGACAGTTCGAGTCAAGCCCTTAAAAAAATTTAGTTATTTAAATTTTAAATAAACTTCTAATTTAAATTTTTTAATGAAATTTGGAATGTAGCCTAATCTGATTTTTTGCTTTAAAATGACGTATCCCACTTGTCTGTGGGACTTGTGGTTCTTTCTGTGAAAGTGGGTGACAGACAGACGGACAGACGGACTGAACGATTATAAAACCTTCCACTTTTTACGTTATAAACGTAGTGTGGAAGCTAAAATAAGGTCTCGATTGAAAATAATGTGATTGGCGGATAATAAATGTGATTGGCGGAGCTTATCATATCAAACCACTAATCACAGACACCACCAATGAATTCCGGGAATGAAAGCAGGAATGAAACGCGTCACGTGAAACAAGGCAATTAAAAAAACAGTTAAAAGTTAAAAGTGGTAGTGATAAACATGTATAGTATCCTCTGGGGGTGACAAGCCAATTCTGGGGATCCTCTAGTTGGCCTCTGTCTCTAAAAAATAGATGGATCCACTTATGTGTGTGTTGTGTCTGTCTTACTTGACGAAGGTTTATAAGCGGGTCTCTGACCAAGCACACAAACCTGAATATATGTGTCTACCAACCAACAATGATCATGTATAGTATTTTTCGAAATATATTCGATAAATACTGTAAAATAAACAGCCAAATAACGTTCATGAATGTTTTTTTGCACATGGATATTTTTCTCATATCGTCTGTAAAAGAGTATTTTTCAACGAACTAGTTATTGCTGTCAAATCTCATAAATTTATTTTACTAACAATTTTTTATATTTCGTGTTTTTGCATTCGAAAAGAATTTTCAAATGAAAAATTTATGATTTTTTTATGTTACTTATATAACGTAATATTTATAAAAAATAAATTTCTCCTCAACTTCTTTAAAAGCTGTTTCAACAACTCAAATACCATTACAATGGAACACAAAAAAACTTTTTTAGTGAGTCAAGAGAATATAACTTTTTTCACTGAAAAAGCATTTTTACTCTGCAACTGAAAATTTTGACGTTATAAAACTGAGTTATAGTTTTTGAAGAGAAAAAAAAATAAAATGTTATGTTTGCGTTCTACAAGTTGCATTCCTTTGCTATCTAAAGAAATTCCATAGACAGGCTGGAAATTATAGTTCCAAATTCCTATACCCAAAATGGCAACATATATTGATGTTTCATGTCCACTATTACGATTACTGTCAAATTGAGAACTGAAAAACCATGTTTTCAAATCAACGAGAACCCCAAAAATTGTTCAAGTTTTCGTGTTTACAGGATAAATTTTTATTTAGTGTATGTGAGACTATAGGTTTCCCATATATAGGATATTAGGCATCGTTTCCTATTGTGTTTGTCATCATTCAAAGAGCATTTCAAATGGCTCTTTTTTTAGGGGGTGGGGGGAGGGGTTCGGATGGGCAGCCCAGTCGGTGTATTAATGGTGTCCGACGTGTTCGGGTACGCACATTGTTAAAATAACTGCCGACCTAAAAATGATATGTGCAGCTAAAGTGTCCGACGCGTAATACCCTTTGTAGAGAGAGTGCACGTTAAATATGCTCCAAAGTACCGACGCTGTTTCGCCCTTAAAAGGTGCATTGGGTGGTACTCAGGTGTCGGCTCGTCACTTGACTGTTGTTTTAAGAGGGACTGTCAGTCCCATAGAGCTAATGCATTAGTTTTGAAATCACAACTTTGGCAAAATAATTGGTTTGCCATGTTATCCCATTCTCACCAGGTATGGGAATCATCATAACATCCATTTAAAACAAAATTGAAAAGAAAATAACATCTGGTTATTTAATTATTAATTAATAAAGTTTTAAAATAGTGTCGCCATCTGCTGTAATTTTTGGCATTTTAAAACTTCAAAAATATATAATTAAATAGCTATAAACATTTTCGTTTCAAAAATTTGTTTCATTTTAATGTTATGTTGATTCCCATACCTGGGGAAAAAGGGCTAACATGGCAAAGCAATACTTCTGCGGAAGTTATGATTACAAAACTAATGCATTAGCTCTATGGGACTGACAATCCCTCTTAAATTACTACATCCGTTTCCAATAGCCATCGCGTGGCTCTAGTGCGCCAATAATTGAACATAATCCCCTAAGTAATGTTTTTTGTATGTATATTTTTTAACCTCAATTATAAGTTAACTATTATAGCCATATTAAATGAAATTTGGTCCCAAAATACATATTTTTACGAAATGAATATTTATTTTTATGTCATAGATTCCTTCATGACTCCGTTAACTAAAAATAGTAATGTAATGTAATCGTTTCCGGCTGCCTATTTCTAGCCTCCTTTAGGAGATTTAACACAACCAATTACGCCTCGTAATTTAGAACCCTGGTCAAGTGACGAGGTCGACACCTGAGCGGGCACCCAACGGAACTTCGAGCGACATCGTACGCTAACGTCGTCGGGAGTTTCGACTCCACAGATTTAACGAGCCCGTATCCTAAAAATAGTATCGGTAGTAACGCAGATTTTTGTATTTGTTTCAATCATTTTCATTGGTTGAACCCATTTTAGAAGGCTTTATGTTGTGTAAGTTTTAAATACTTTTACTTTAATTACCAGAAAAACGTGCGTATCTGAGAAATACACCATAGACGGGGCCGTAGTGAGCCTAGTGGTCAGCGTCTCGGTCTCGGGATCGGAAGGTCCTGCGATCGAGTCCCGGTACCACTGAAGACCTACCGAGTATATGCGGAGTACGTGCTCGTTAAATCTGTTGGGTCCGAAAGTCCTCTAAGTTCCCATACCAAATCAATACCTCTGGGGGTGACAAGCCAATTCTGGGGATCCTCTAGTTGACCTCTGTCTCTAAAAATTAGATGGATCCACTTATGTGTGTGTGTGTGTTGTCTGATGTGTCTGTCTTACTTGACGAAGGTTTATAAGCGGGTCTCTGACCAAGCACACAAACCTGAATATATATGTCTACCAACCAACCAACCATACACCATAGACGAATTTGGTTCATCTCTAAAGCAAAACATATTAATGCAAGGTTTTTCTCGATTCTTTTATATTAGTTATATTTGTTTTCGGTAAACATTTCGAACTTGATGTGTTAAATTAAATATTCTTAAATCCTGTTTGTATTTCACAGATGCTTAAAAAGCGATTTTTAAACTAGTTTTTGTATCACTATGGGCACATAATAGTAATATATTTTTTATTGTATAAGTAAGTGCACATTGAATAAATATTGAAATGTATACAAATGTTCTTGAACCTGTAGTGAAGATTTTTTTTTATTTACACCTTTTTATTCTTTTGAATTTTATAAAATAAAAATTATATATCTTAATGTTTAACTACTAAAACAGATAGTTAATATTTAATCTTTAAATAAAGTTACACTTTATATTAGTGAATATGGGCGATACGCGCGACTTTTCGTGTTGGTTTAGATAGTTTTTCAACTTAAACGTTAAATGTTGCTAATCTTATTTTATTATTTTGTAACTATGTTTTATTTTATTCGAATATGTTTGCATTCGTAGCTTGAGCGACTCTTGTTATATTAGGTAGTAATAAGTGAACATAACACAAAAAAATGATAGAAAAGCTCATCCAATGTACATCATAAAAAGAAAACAAAGTAACAAATCTATATCGCTGCTCATATATTTTCACATTTATAGCGTAGGTAGATCTTTTATTACCAAATGATTAATATCCAACTATGATCATTATTTTTCGGAAGTCTTAGGAATATTGAAAGTAATTTCCAAATATAGATTTTCCCAAAAGGTTGATTTTTTAAAACTATGTTTGGAATTCTCAAAGAAAAAAATACTGATATTTTGTTATGCAGTGTAAATATTTTTTTTTTCTAATTTACTACTTATAAATTTCTTTTTCCACATGCAAAAATATTTACGTTTAAACGAAAATTTTCGCTGTATTTGTTCGATGCGATATTTTCGCCTCATGTCACTTAGCTAAACTTATGAGAAAATTGTACGTAAATAAGGTATGAAAAATTAATAGTTTCATAAAATAAATATAAGGATCAAATATTTTGTCTCGTTTTTTTTGTAAAATCAAATTTTTCTTTTTTTATGATTGAAGTACTTCATAAAATGAATTTTATCCTGCCAGTAAAATACATACAAGCAATTTCTTAAATGATCATTTGGCTGATATTGGCGAACTTCATAGCTCAACAGATCTTGAATACATTGTCGTGCTATTTATAGTTTTACGTATTGACTTTTTCAGGCCGATATTGCATCAAGATTCATTGACATTAAGAAAACACTAGTTGAAAGATATTAAAAACTAAATGTCATCAGGATCAATTGATGGCTCTTGTATCACTTCAATTTCAATTTGACAAGCAATTTAAGAGGGATTGTCAGTTCCATAGAGCTATGCATTAGTTTTCTAATCATAACTTCCTCACAAGTATGGTTTGCCATGTTAGCCCTTTTGTCCCAGGTTTGAGAATGAACATAACATCGAAATGAAATAAATTTTGAAACGAAACTGTTATCTAGTTATTAAATTATATATTTTTGAAGTTTTAAAATGCCACAAATTACAGCAGATGGCGACACTATTTTAAAACTTTATCAATTAATAATTAAATAACCGGATGTTATTTTCTTTTCAATTTTGTTTTAAATGGATGTTATGATGATTCCCATACCTGGTGAAAATGGGATAACATGGCAAAGCAATTCTTTTGAAAAATTTATGATTTCAAAAGTAATGCATTAGCTCTATGGGACTGACAGTCCCTCTTAAACATCTTAAATCGAATAAATTTCCCGTCTACACTCGCAATTGAAAAATCTTTAGACAGTGTAACAAGAATCTAATAAGCGAATGCGAAATATATGTGTATGAAATAATAAAATCTTTGCAGCAGTAGAAGTTAACGGATTTAGCACGTTTTTGTATATAAATTTAGTATAAAGGTAGCTTACTGCAAACAAACAATGTCTTTTACATAAATTAAGTTTAAATTATTTAAATATCATAATAGCATTTTTTTTTATTAAACAAGCTGTATTGTTTGTATTAAATAAGCAAAGTTGTTTGACTAGTCTTATTCCGATATTTTACATAAAAAAAGTTCATACAAATCTTACCTAAGACTGATAAAGTCTATATAAATTTATATTATCATACACAGTACATTTGTACATAAAAAGTAGAAGATATTAAAGGTAAACCCGTCTGATAGTCGATTGGCAGTCGATTGGTCGATTGGCAGACCAGTTTGATTATCACTATATTTTTACCAATATTTATTTGATATAATAAAATATTAAGTTTTCATGGAAAACTTTAACGAAAACTGAGAATTTAATATCAGGGTTTTAAAATATGAGTAAAAATGATAATATGTATGATAATAAATGAAGTAGTAACCAGTACGTGATAAGTTTGGGATCACGCCATACTAAAGGCTAACAAACACTATTGATGAATTGATAAGTCGTTTATTATTATTAATAATATCTTATGTTTATCTCTAATACTTTCTATATACATTTAAAACGTACTAAATTAATTCTATAAATGTAAACATATTTTTAACCTTAAAAATACAAACCGGAGTAAACATTAACTCCTAGGATTTTTTTTTTAATAAAATCGTTCTGAAAGCAAAAATGAAACTCAAAGAGGGATTGTCAGTCCCATAGAGCTAATGCATTAGTTTTCTAATCACAACTTCCGCAGAAGTATTGCTTTGCCATGTTAGCCCTTTTTTCCCAGGTATGATAATCAACATAACATCGAAATAAAACAAATTTTGAAACGAAAAAGTTATCTAGTTTTTTAATTATGTGTTTTTGAAGTTTTGAAATGCCAAAAATTACTGCAGATGGCGACACTATTTTAAAACTTTATCAATTAATAATTAAATAACCGGATGTTATTTTCGATTCAATTTTGTTTTAAATTGATGTTATGATGATTCCCATACCTTGTGAAAATGGGATAACATGGCAAAGCTATTTTTTTTGCAATAATTGTGTTTTTAAAACTAATGCATTATCTCTATGGGACTAACAGTCCCTCTTCATGCAAATTTTGAGAGCAAATTCGATTTTTATTGGAGTTTAGTTTGTAAAAAATTGGTTACAAAACCCACTTGGTTTAGAATCTGCACCTTCCGAAACGTGTAGAAAACACAAAATCCCCATTTTGGATTTTCAACCTCTTCGCAATACTTTCATTACCTCATATTTCACGTTAGATGATGATTCCCATACCTGGTGAAAATGGGATAACATGGCAAAGCTATTTTTTTGCAAAAATTGTGATTTCAAAACTAATGCATTATCTCTATGGGACTAACAGTCCCTCTTTATACAAATTTTGAGAGCAAATTCGATTTTTTATTAGAGTTTAGTTTGTAAAAAATCGGTTACAAAACCCACTTGGTTTAGAATCTGCACCTTCCGAAACGTGTAGAGAACATATAATCTCCATTTCGGATTTTCGACCTCTTCGCAATACTTTCATTACCTCATATTTCACGTTAGATAATTGAAGATAAAAATACCATTACTGTATATGTAGAATAGAACTCAATAAATAAGAAGAAATAAATGCTACTTTATTGAACACAGCAACAGATAAACGCTTACACTGATTAATACCAATAATACCAACCATGTGTTACCGCATAATACCCACTTCATTGAACAAGAACATTTACCAGCAATTGGGGAAAAACAATGCTGTATTTTACCCCGTTTTACTAGTGATAACTTATGTCACTAATCCTATCTTGACTTGTGTTCTCCTTCCTCGTTGATACTAGAATAAAGTATTTCATTCTTAGAACAATGGGACATGTTTGCAGATTTGTTTATTTAGCTTTCTTGATGTTCGCATAAACCTTTTCTAATAACAAATGTTTTTTCTTTCTTTTGGTAATGGGGGATTTCTTAAGGATGAAATAAGTAGCTTGGATATGGGTAATTTTTCTGTTTCTTTTATTGCATAAAAAGTCTATTTAATTATGCAAATTATTGAAAACTAGCAAATTTATACCCGTTCTTCGCACGGAATAAAAAAATATCAAATAGATTCCAAATATGTGTACCATATACCCTGTTATAGGATCATAAACTTATTATTGTTTCCGCTCGTTATAAATTATAAAATCCCGTTTCATTGCCTTAAAATTCCAAAATGAAAAATACGCTATAAAATGCACTCATAAATGTCATCATAATTCCCTCATAAATACATAAAACCTTTTAGCTCATTTGGCGCGTTTGGGGAAATAATTTGGCGAGAAAATAGATATAGCTACCCACACCTATTATACAGCTCTAACACAATGACCTTCGAACAACCGACCAGCTTATAAATTATTTATAAAAGAAATTGCCTATTTGGCGAATTTTAGTTAATAATTTGGCGAGTTTGGCAACGTATTTGGCGAAAAAATAAAGACATAAAACACTAATAAGGCATGTTTTTTAAGTAAGTACCGTTATGCCACACAGCGTCCGCAGCGCTGCGATCGGCGTTCTGCGCATGCGCACTGGGTAACTACATCTCTTGCCTACGCACTGACGCTATTACAGTCTGATTTGTCATTGTTTCCGTTGTCTACTGAGTTTTTAAGATGCCTCCGATAATCGTGAGTCCCGCCGACTGTGAAGTACGCTCTGTTATAAGATTTCTTAGTGCTAAAGGCCTAAAATCGATCGATATTCATCGTGAGATCTGTGCAGTTTACGGACAAAACATTATGAGTGATGGAATGGTAAGAAAGTGGGTGAGATCCTTTAAAGATGGCCGCACAAATGTGCATGATGAACAACGGAGTGGGCGTCCTTCGGTCATTAATGAAATTTTGGTGCAGCAAGTGGGCAATAAGGCAAGAGAAAACAGACGCTTTACAATTTCCTCTTTGTCTGATGACTTTCCTAATGTTTCTCGTAGTGTTTTGTATGGCATTGTGACCGAGCAATCGAATTATCGAAAATTGTGCTCACGTTGGGTACCGAAAATGTTGACGGATGTGCACAAAACCAAACGTCTAGGCAGTGCAATGACTTTCCTTGAACGGTACCACAACGTCGGTGATGATTTCTTAAGCCAAGTTGTTACGGGCGATGAAACATGGGTGGCCTATGTTACCCCTGAATCAAAGCAACAGTCCATGGAATGGCGGCATTCGGATTCGCCTAAACAAGTGAAGTTTAAGCAAACAATTTCTGCCCGGAAAATCATGTGCACAGTTTTTTGGGACAGAAAAGGAGTATTGCTTGTGGATTTTCTGCCTCGTAATGAGACAATCAATGCAGCAGCTTATTGTGAGACATTAAACAATCTGCGCCGTTCAATCCAGAACAAAAGACGTGGCAAGTTGAGCAAGGGCATCGTTTTGCTGCATGACAATGCCCGTCCGCATGTGGCTAATCGAACCAAAGATCTCATCACATCTTTTAAATGGGAAACTCTAGATCATCCTCCGTACAGCCCAGATCTGGCGCCCAGTGACTACCATCTGTTTCTGCACTTGAAGAAACACCTGGGCGGTCAGCGTCTTCAAGACGATGACGAAGTCAAAACAGTCGTGATGCAGTGGTTAACAAGTCAGGCGGCAGACTTCTATGAGGAGGGTATTCAGAAACTGGTACAACGGTATGACAAGTGCCTCAACATTGGAGGAAATTATGTAGAAAAGTAGATTAAGGTACAGCTTTCATGTAAAAATAAAATTATTGAGATATCTTTTCACGTTTTTTTTCAAATTTAAAAACGGTACTTACTAAAAAACACGCCTCGTAGCTTTAGTGCGATGGCCTTTATTAACCATCATAGTTCAGTAATAGCTTAACTATACATTTAATACTTAAATATGCATACATGCAGTCAACAGAAAAATAAATGAAAAAATCATCAAATAAACCCACAATAAAATCCGGGAATGAAGACTGGCGGAATTACGTCACTTGAAACATGTCAATTATTTTTCAAATAATGAATTTAGTTTCTGAAAGTAATGGCAAAAGAATAAAATAAACATTTTGAATTTAAATGTTTTCGTTAAAAGTTTTATTTAATTTTTTCAGCCGATGGCATCAGGGAAGAGAAAAAATGATCGGATTTGAGCGAAAGTGGTGTATTTTTTTCAGAAAATTCGAATTTTCTCTAAAAATGGAACAAATATGAAAAAACTATGCCTCAGGTGCAAACGTTGGTATTAAAGAGAATCTATCTTAAAAATTTAGAATTTCTGAGGGCAGTATAAGTAGGTCTTTTACGATCCGAAGACAAACAGACACACAGACTCTTTCTTTTATTATTATAAGATGTAGAAAATTTTTAAGGAAATTATAGCCATAAAAAGTGTTGTATCTGTAGAATAAAATATATTTTATTCCTAAAAAATAAAGTTTTTAGTTTCAAGTTTTATTGTTTTTTTTAGCTAATTGAGTGCAACTTCGATATTGTTAAAGTAAAACTTCTTTTATTTGCTTTTAAATTTCTTTTAAATTCATTACATCTGATTTTCGGCGTTAAATGTAAAATAAAAAAGTGAATAAAATTTTAAAAATATGTTGTAGTTTATTTAGTTAAAATCTATTCATTTGAATAATTATTCATTAAATAAAGGCTGAACATCAACGAGGAATTGCCGAGAAATTGCGAAAAAGTTATTAATACCTTTTAGGTTTAAACTCTAAAAATCATCCACATCCCAAAATAATGATTGTTACCGAAATATAAGTAAAGTAATATATTTATTGATTATTTAACTACTTTATGTTAAATTACTCTAGTTAAACATTTAACCATATTACACACACTACTAAATTCACAATTGCTTATTTATTTAAACATTAAAAAAAAAAGAAACACAGTTTTAAATGTTATTAAAATATTTTCTTTTGTCCGATACATTAATGGTTCATTAATTCCACGGTCTGGGGTCCGCGTGTCCGTGTTCTACACTTACATGAAGATTGATTAGTTGCTGGAGTTTATTTACTAACTAAGCAGTTAGCCGCCGTAAAAATGCAGACCCCAGACAAGGGATTTGTGTTGGTTAAGGTTGAAATATTGTCGCATTTTAGCTACCCGAGGGTTATTGGCGTCGTCGTCATGATTTTGAACCACAGTCAAGTGACGAGCCGACACCTGAGTAGACACACAGCGAAACTTTTAAGGGCGAAATCGCTCGCAACGTCGCGTCGGGACGTTGAAGCATATTTTACGTGCACTCCCTCGATACTGGGTATTATTCGTCGGATAATTTTTGAGTCGTGAAGTCAAGCTTTTATTTGTATCAGTTTCGTATTTAAATATTAAAAAAAATATTTTTTTATTAAATGTTGAAAAAAGAACACTTTTTATATCTAATGTAAAAATAAATATAAATTATGTCTCAGAGCCAGAGATTGTTCTTAGTTAATTTAGTTAAGTCTATTCTAAAAGCTTATTTTAATTATTGATAACTTTATTAATATTCGTCCAACCGTACGTCCGGTTAGGTTAGTTTAAATATCGTTGCATTAGAGCTACAAGAGTGCTACTGGCGAAGGGCATCATAACTAAGAGCTACAGTCAAGTGCCGAGCCGACATCTGAGTAAGCACCTAAAGCCCATTTCACACCTGCACAACTACTTGCAATTTCGTTGCAACTGCAACTCGTAACTTGTGGTAACCTGGTTTTTCGGGTTCCACAGAAAATTATTTATCCCACAATTTGGCACGTTTCATCTTTTTGTAAACAAACTTTATTCAAACCATAGACTCGCTCTTATCTCATTGAAAACATTGCATGCTCTTGAGCGTGAAACTTCATTAATAAGATCAATTTCCATTTTTGCCGTCCATTTACTGCCCATTTTTAATTGCGCAGATTTTTGATTTTTTTTGCAAGCAAGGAAAGTTGGCGTCTTAAAAAGTAAATAAACAACCAGTTGGCGAAGTCTAGTTCGCCACAATGTAGCCAAACAAATACTGAATTCTGATTGGCTAACGGTACATGCAACTTGAGATTTTTTCGTGCTCGCATGAAAAAATCTCACGACTTGAGTGCAACTTTTAAATGCATGGTGTCCTATGGGAGTTGCAAGTAGTTGTGACAAGGTGTGAAATGGGCTTAAAGCAACTAGGTAGGGTAGGGTTGATACATAATATTCCGGCTTGTGTGCTTGATCAGAGACCCGCTTATAAACCTTCGTCAAGTAAGACAGACACAGAAAGAATTTTTACTGTCACAGAGAGAGAGAGAGAGATTACACCCAGGGCAAAGGCGGGAATCGAACCCGCACCCGGTACAGTGCGCAGACAGTTGCGGAGGCAGCTATCTTAACCACTCGGCCACCCGGGCCCCTTAAAGCAACTTCTTTAAGAGTAACAATCGTACAAGGCATCGGGACTTTGAAGCATATATTAAACGTTCACTCCCTCTATATACGGGGTATTTTTCGTCGTTTTTTTTATTTTGGCTGCACGGGCTGTTTATAGGTCGGCAGTTCGTCTGGAATAAAAAATTATTTAAATCCCTCTTTCAATGGGCTTGTTTCACGTGAGATCTGGCAAAAGCTCTGCGGTCTTGTTTTCATTTCCCCCGAATTACTTTTGCTGATATTCGAAATTGAGTTTTCTAAGAATAAGTTATTTTAGTTGTTATTTTTTAAAAATTACAACTCCTTGCTGTGCTGTTTTTTTTTAATCATTTATAAAGGAAAACTTGCATTGAAAGAAGTTGGAATTTAAAAAAAATAACAACAAAAATAGTCTTAAAAAACTCAATTTGGAATACCAAAGCAAAAGTAATTGGAGAAAAATGATAACAAGACCGCGGAGCTGTTGCCAGATCCCACGTGAAACAAGCCCATAGAAGGTAAAAAAATTATATAAAATAGTCTGAAAATAATCTTAGTTAATCGATTCGTGATATGTGTTTAATTTTTATAAAGCGCTTATCAAATTAAATAAACTACCTACACACTTAAATTTATCTATATAGCTATATAATTTGTTTTAGCTGAAATTGTCATTGGACATCAATGGCTTATCATGTGTTGCTTTGACAAGTAATTATTGTAGTTTAATTTATGCACGATAATAAATCAATATCATTTGTCATCCTCTTTTGATTAATTTCGTAATTAAAAATTTATAATTTATTATTTGCCAGAAAAAGTTAATTAATGGATTGTATATGAATGAAATGATGACTTACTGAAAATTATAGAAGGTTCATATTGCCGATGGTTCAACAGGTTGGGAGATGGGTTGTTAAGGGGGAAATGGGTGCGCTGGACCGCGGGTCTCCAAACTCAAGTGCCTCAGTGTTAATCCAATGGAGAAAAAACTATTTTCTCTGCCACATTTCTCCGGCTGTATTGAATATTTTTACAAACTTTTTTTTAAAATAATAAATGAAGATAACTTACAGGTCTCTATCTTCCCACTTTTTGAAATTGCTTCGAATATTTTGTGTAAAATTATTTATTGAAAATTAGAAAAATATATATTCGAACCCTTTTCAAAAAGTGTGAAGGTCGGGACCTGTAAGTCAGCTACATTTATCCGATAAAAAATCCGCTTGAAAAATATTCAATGTAACCGGAGAAATGTGGCAGAGAATATATTTTTTTCTCCATAGGATTAACACTGATGCACTTTGCTTTGGAGACCCTCGGTCCAGCACGGCCATTCCCCCTTAATAGGAGCGCACTGTATGAACGCTGTGGGTTGTTAAGGTATAGGTACCCCTTTCAAACAGATAACGTTTAAAAATTACAAATTTATATTTTACGTTTTTTTAAAAAAAATATTACCGTTTATCTAGCTTGAAAACTGTAATATTTTATGCAGATCATAACAATAGTTTATGAGTTATGCGTATTTTTAATAGATACTTTCCATATGTTTCAATGGATGTCAAAAATTTAAACTGCTTTTCTTAAAAATGCGTTTTTTGGATACTGAATTTCACTTCAACAATAATTTCTCAAGTTCAAATATGAATTTCGAAATTCTGTTTTATTTCTTTTATTAGATTCGTTTGGAACATGATAGGATTTTTCAATTAGTCTGCATCTTATAATAAGAGTGTATTAAAAGGAATTTTTAGCCGAATTTTTTGAAAAAATAGTGATTTTTTTTACATTGTTTCATATAAAAATGAATGAAAGAAGAAGATACAGAACATAAGGGAAGGTTTAATGAATAGTTTGTTAAAAAAATCCGTTTAATTTTTATTAAAGATTGCACAAATCCCTTCTAAAAATGTGCTAATTATTGTATTAATTGAAGTTTAACTAACTATGTAAGTAGTGATTTTTTAAAAATATTTTAGTCTAAAAGATTTGTCTTAGTACATCTAAAATACGGTAAAATTATACATTTCTGATATGGAAACTCTAAAATTAGTTTAAAAAATTATACGTAAACCTTAACGGTGAATGAGACTTAATGACCGTGGGTCTCCAAACCAAAGTACCTTTGTGTTAATCTAATGGAAAAAATTGTTTTCTGAGCCACATTTCTCCGGCTGTATTGAATATTTTTACAAATGTTTTTTATATGATAAATGTAGATGACTGACAGGTGTCTATAATCCCACCTTTTGAAATGAGTTCGAATATAATTTTTATTTTCAATAAATAATTTACACAAAGTATTCGAACCAATTAAAAAAAAAATCCCACTTTTGAAATTGGTTCGAATATTTTGTTGTAAAATTATGTATTGAAAATTAAATAATGGGACCTGTAAGTCAGCTGCATTTATGATATAAAAAAAAAACGTTTGTGAATTTAGCATGTATTTATTTAAAAAAAATAAAGTCTTAAACCGAAAAAAAACCCTGCATTTTCGAATGCTTTTAAAATTTTCATGTATTCTATTTAGATTTTAATTATAATATGCAATGAAAATTCACTATCATTGAATGCGTACATTTTGTGGGTGTGCTTTTCTACACTGTTAAAAATTTGGTGCTAGGTTTCACCATGATATTGGTTCCTAGTAGCTGCAACGGCTGAATGGTGAAATGTTTCACCTTTTTTTCGGTGTTTGGTTGAACCATTTTTCTGGATTTGGAAACAAAAACCTGAGAAATGGTTCAACCGAATACCAAAAATATGGTGGAACGTTTCACCATTCAGCCGTTGCAGCTACTAGGAACCAATATCATGGGGAAACCAAGCACAAAATTTTTAACAGTGTAGGTAGTTAGGGAAGTTTAAAACTACTTTAACTTGTGAACGGAATATAATTATTTCTTACTGAAGAAAGAAAAGTGTTTGCAGATGAAATTGTAGAATTGGGTCTTTTAAAACATGCCATTTCTTTTTTACACGACGGCTTTTTTCATTTTTATTTATTTGCTATTAGGTGATTATATTTTCTTTATAAAAGACATGATTCGTCCAATTACGTACCAATAGAATTTTTCTCACGATTCTGTTGAGTTGCTTTGTAGCCTAGAGTCATATTTCAAGACAAAAATAGGATACCACCAACAGGGCACACCACTAGTATTATTACATTGGCAAATACATTAGTACAATACAGTAGGTGGATTTACTTAAAATTAAAGTCCTCAATTTTTGTATTTTAGAACCAAATTGGTACAGCTCCAAAAATCAGTTTTTTTTGCAGCTGTGGTTTAAATTTTTAGCCTACTTTTCTTTTTTTTTTTAATTCAAAAGAATTTTAAAAAATGAAAAAGTAGTTATTGTAGCCTATTTTTTTTTTAATTCAAAAGAATTTTAAAAAAATGAAAAAGTAGTTATTGTAGCCTATTTTTCTTTTTTTTTTTGATTCAAAAAAATTTTAAAAAATTAAAAAGTAGTTTTTGTAGCCTACCTTTCTTTTTTTTTTAATTCAAAAGAATAAAAAAAATGAAAAAGTAGTTATTGTAGCCTACTTTTCTTTTTTTTTTAATTCAAAAGAATTTTTAAAAATGCAAAAGTAGTTATTGTAGCCTACTTTTCTTTTTTTTTTAATTCAAAAGAATTTTTAAAAATGAAAAAGTAGTTATTGTAGCCTACTTTTCTTTTTTTAATTTGAAAGAATTAAAAAAAAGTAGGTATTGACACGCTGACGATGTCCGTCCACCTGTCCATCCGTACCCTCTTCCAAAATCGATTCTATTGTTTATTTTCCATCTTGTATCACATGTACATTTTTTTAAAGCAATAATAAAGAAGGTTTATGACAGTAGCTATGTCTTATAACCATTATGAAACCAGATTTTGACGTTTCAGTGTTAATATTGGCCGGAAAAACAAGGTTTACATTCCAAATAACTTTTTTTAGGACTTTTTGCAGCAAATTGATTTTAACTAAAAAACAAAGCAGGTTAATTTTTTGAATTATTATTAATGTTAAAATTTCAAAGAATTTATTTTGGTTAAAAATATTATTCAACAATTTAAGTGTTTACTGACACAATATGTTTAAAATATAAATTCAGCAGTTTGTTGAGTACTTTATATATATATTTTGAAGTAGAGAAATGCAATATTTTAGGTATATATAGTTCGCACTCTCTCTATATATTTCCCCTCTTATATATAGTTTGATTAAACCGAATTATATGTAATATTTGTAGTATTTAAGTTAGTAATGGGCAAAAGAGAAAGACAGAATAAAACACAAAAACACCGAAGAACGGATGAAAAATTAGTTTTCTTTAGATGAAAGATAGAACAACTAAAGGACGAATAAATATTTTAGCTAAATATTTATTATAATATATTATTTATTATATTATAATATTTTATATATTTATTATAAATATATTTTAGTCCGAAGCTAGAATGAAAATGAAATAAAATATTAGAATAGAGATGTTCTCCTTTTATTTTTAAAGAGTATAAAGTTAGATGAACAGACTTCTAATTCTCTGATTCTGAAATACAGACAAAGACTTTTGTGTGAACTGCTTCTTAAAGTTGTAGAATAAGTTTAAATGTGTTGCTTACATGTATTTCATGAACTAAAAAAATCAAATTTGATGTACGTGTTTATTTTATTATTCAAGCAAGCGTTTGAAGAATTATTTTTTTCCAAGTCGTTGATTCAGTTTCAAATTCAATTTACGGGGCGTGGGTGTAACTTTCAACATAACTTTTTTACTGAGTTAAATCGGAGTTGGAAGTAAGTTTCAGAAAAATTGTTATAATGTTATATGATACTATTTTTAGCAACATTTCTCTGTATTTTTAATTTTTTTTGTGTATGGAATTTTTATTGATTTCTTATTACAAAACTTTGCATGGGTTTTTAAGTTAACAATTAACTTAATAACTTGACATAACAATTAAATAAACAATTAACTTAATAACTTAATGTAACAATTAAGTAATAAACTTAATATCACAATGAACTTAATAACTTAATATCACAATGAACTTAAAAACTTAATACAACAATTAAGATGAAAATTAACTTAATAACTTAAAATAACAATTAAGTAAACAATTAACTTAATAAATTGATATAACAATTAAGTAAAACATTAACTTAATAACTTAACAATTAGTAAACATTTAACTTAATTATACTTAATATACAATTAAGTAAACAATTAACTTAATAACTTATAACAATTAAGTAAACAATTAACTTAATAACTTATAACAATTAAGTAAACATAATTAACTTTAAAAATATAGAATATATTAAAAATGAATTTTAATGAATCTTAAAATGAATTTCTCACAATTTAGCGATAAATGAGACCTTAATTAGCTAAATAATCTAATTTTTGAAATAGTTTAAAAAATAAATTTTCTTCTGATTTTTTTAAAATTTAGCATTATTTATATAAATAATGGTTATATAACCTCCCGAGACCTGATGGGTGTGATGTGATGATGGGATTTAAATGGGTGTTTTTTTTTATTCCACGTTACTACATAATTGTTTTTTCGTTAAAAAATTAATATGGTTTTATAGTAGAAAAGCTAGAATAGCACTTTTTAGCCTTTGATTGCCAGCAGTTATTTATTTGTTTGTAAATTGACTTAGCGCTAAGATCAATTACGTTTTCATATATCTTTCATACGAGTATTTTTCCCTATATATTAATTACTATTTTTCACTATTACAGGCTTTTTATAATAATTGTATTTCTTATGTATCTATGTCAATGACATAAGAAGCTAAAACTACGTACAGTCGAACCCCGTTAACGCGAACTCGAAGGGAGCACCGAAATATATTTCGTGTTAACCGAATTTCATGTTAACCGTCAGGATTTTTTTTTACATTGAACCAGTGAATAGTTTTAAAAAGTAACATCTAAAAATTATTCTAATCTTCGAATGTAATGTACAATTTGTAATTTAATTAATAAAGTTCATTTGGAGTAGTACATATACTTAAAAATGAAGAATTACAAAATGCAAATGAAAAAATAGAGCATACATGTCAATGAAGTAAGTAACCTTAAAAATACAGCAAGGTAACTTAAGGTGTAGATTTCTTCTCGTTTGAAAAAAAATCTGTTAAGGATTTTTTCTTTATATTACAAATATAACAATTTTTAGATTGCTGCTTTCGATTCATTTTGAATGAAGGTTTAAATGCGAACCACTTCTAGTTTCATATGTTCTTTACCTTTAACCTCTGTATAGGAACACCTACGCTTTTCATGACAACTTTTTCATGACAGGATCAACCTACACTTGCCGAATCATTCATAGGATTAAAATTGACGAATCATGGAAGATCTCGTGATTTTCTCAGAAGTGGCAGAAAATGTATTTTTAGAAGTCGTTTTTAATTTTTTTTGTTTTATTTGTTATTCGAACCTTTGAATTGCTAAGAAAAAAAGTCAAATTCTTTATTTTTTGTTCAGGTTAAGCGGGATTTTGCCTAAAGCGATTTCGCGTTAAGAGATATTTTTTAGCATTAGCTCAAAGTTTATATGGGCAAACGGGGTGCAACATGCTTTTAGTTAATATCATTAAGCGAAAATTTCTGGTACATTAAGCGAGTTCTCGTGTTAACGACAGTGTCGTACCTGTATTACAGTTATGTTCAATTTTCTGATCGTGGTTTAAAAGATTATTCATTTAAATGGATGCCACGTCTCATCAAAGAATCACCAAAACTTCGTCAAATGTGAGAAATGTACTTTTTTGCATTTTAATTAATATTTTGACTTAATATAACATTATTTTACAATTGAAGAGCTCAGTGGAAGAACGTGCTAAGTGACATTAAAAGAAATTTAGATTTTTGTGTCAATGAACATTTTATTTCCTCCTTTATAAAGATAACAAAATTACCTCTTTTCATAAACTATAAAATAAGTATATTTTTACCTTTGTAAGGGCCGTTTTTAACATATCGCAGTGCAAATGAAAAGCTTTAAAGCTCATTTTCTCGTTTTCACCATGTTGTCACTTGGAACGTTCTTCCACTAAACTATTCAATTATGATTTTATTAGTTTAACTTGCACTAAGTGGTAAAATGGCAGAAGCCTTACTTCAATAATTACCTGAATACAATTTAAGCAGTATTTTTTTTTAGCTTCCACACTACGTTTATAACGTAAAAAGTGGAAGGTATTATAATCGTTCAGTCCATTTGCCTATTTGTCTGTCTGTCCGTCTGTCACCCACTTTTATAGCCAAAACTACAAATGCTACAGGCAAGTATGATGCGTCAAAAAATTCAGCGCATCGAAATTAGATGACATTAGAAATCTCAGAAAAAAATTCGAATTCTTTAATTATTTAAAAAACGGAAAAATTTAATGCTCATTAAAAAAGCATAAGAAGCCCTTTTTATTAGAATTAAATCACCATTGCCATTCGCAACAATCACTCGAGAAACTTTAATTCTTTAAAATAATAAACTAAAAGAAATTCATTTTTGCGACATCAATCAGATTAAAATGACGTCAAATACATTTCACTAAGAGATTCTTTGTTTGTATGTTGATATGAGAGAGAGAGAGAAATGTTTTGGTTCTATTTATTTTTATCCCATGTGAAGAACTGGTATAAATTTTCTATTCTTGAATAGTACTTTTATTCATCAACAATCATCCAACCAGAATATAATAATTTCAGTTTATTTACATCGGGTTTCAAATTAAAAGTTTAAAAAAATTAATAGGATTCATTTATTTCGGAAAATAACGTTTAATCCGAAAATGCTAAGAAATTTTTTGAATACTTCAGTTTCCCCATTTTCGAAAATTAACTTACATGTATGCTAATTATTATTTTTATCATACTATTCTATAAAAATTCTCTAGAATTGACTCTATTAAAAGTTTTACTTTCTTTTCAAGGTAGTTAGGCATTTTAACTATTTGAACTTATAAACGAAAATAATTTTATTTTGCTGAAAAAAATTTAACTTGCGCAGATGAAATGGTAGAATATGAACTTTAAAAAATAAAATCTATTCAACTTCTTTTTACACAACGGTCTTTTCAGTTTTATCTATTCAATACTTTCCAATGATATTTCTTTTGATAAAAGTTTTGACATGATGCGTCAAATTACGTATCAATAGAATTTTTCTCACGATTCTGTTGAGTTGCTTTGTAGCCCAGAGCCATGTTTCAAGACAAGAATCGGATATAACTTACAGGGCACATAACAACCCATCTATTATTGCATTAGCAAAAATATTCGTATAGCAAAGTGTAGGTGGATTCACTTAAAACTGAAGTCCCTAGTTTCTGCATTTTAGAGCCAAAATGGTACAGCTCAAAAAATCCTTTTTCTTGCAGATTTATTACTTTCTTTTTTCAGAAAGAATTAAAAGTAATAACTTTAAAGCAAGCACAAAGAAGGTGTGAGACAGTAACTGTCACTTAGAACCACTTAATACCTTTTATCAACAGTACAATTATAAAGTATTGCATAAAAATCTTAAAGTGAGAATTTTGTCCATCTCTATTCAAAATTAAAGTTAACCCCTTTTCGGGAATATTTCGATGAAAGAGTAAGGACGCTTCGAGTAGACACTCGTAGGTTATTATTCGATTTCTGATTTCAGATTATCAAAGAAAATAAATGATTTATAGTTCAAATAAAACTTTCAACCTCCATTTTGGAAAAAATAAATTATTTTATAATTGCAAACAATATATTAATATAAGAAATTTTTTATTACAAATTAGAAGTTACTTTTTTCCCATGGAAATTTAATGAAACTATTGAAGACGCTACGCGATTTATTTGACGATCCATGAGTTGATTTCGAATGTGTCTTTTCGATGCGATAGAAAAATTATGGAGTTTGATTAGGCTGTGAATAAACTGTGTCAATTCCGATGATGAAAAATCACTGTTTAAAAGACAGATATATTAAATTATTTTGAAGTTTTTCCATGGAAAATGAACTTGAGACAACGCGAGTCTTATTACGATATGAGATTCGAAGTGTCTGTAGCATTTGGAGTTTGGGCTGTGTATGTGAGTGATGACCGAAAAGAGATGTGAAATGACTGACAAAAAGTCAGTAAGACGGATAGAAAAAATAAAGGAAACATACTTAAGAAAAAAAGGATAAATAATTAGATACTTAGCCTTACGCTTTTGACATAGTAACGTAGCATAGAAGATATTACGAGAAGGATTAAAATATTATGTTTTCATGAAAGAGCATTGATATTTTTTTTGTATATTTTGGTCTTCTACAATCTTAAAAAGTTTGTGCTTGGCTTTCCCGTAATAAAATGTTCCACCATATTTTCAATATTAAATTGAACCATTTATCAGTTTTTGGAATCGGGAAATGGTTCAACCTAATACACAGAAAGAAATTCGCCAAACAGGGCCTTTAGCTAGTTGTAATTCAAACTTTTAAACGCCAAAACTAACTATTATCATTCATCTTCTTTCTCAGATTTAATAATTAGACTTTATCGTTTGCTAAATTTGTTTGAAGTTCGAAGAATAAAGATGTAATGTTTTTTAATAAATATCTTTTGAGTCGCCACAATTTCTCATTTACATTCCTTTCGAAAATTCAGTTATTATTTATCGTTTGTTAAATTAATTTTCAGTTCGAAAAATAAATAACTTAGCAAAATTGACGCTTTAAAAATAAAAACGAAACTTTTTTATGCCAAGTTAGAATTCTCTATGCATCTTTCTTTATACATATATAATGAACCATCAAAAGAACTCTATTGTGATATTACAACAATCCAAACTGAATTAGATCACATAAATAAATATTCTTTCAAAAGTTTTATTTTTATTTTAAATAAAGTTTCTCGTACGTTTAACGAAATGGCAACAGTGAAAATATTGAATGAAAATGGAATTTGCATGTTATTTCAATGTAGATTAAATGTTTCGTTATTTAAACTTAAAATAAACTTCTAATTAAAATTTTTTAATGAAATTTGGAATGTAGCCTAGTCTGATTTTTTGCTTCATAATGACGTATCTCACTTGTTTGTGAGACTTACGGATCGTTCTGTGAAAGTGGGGGACAGACGGACGGACTGAACGATTATAATACCTTCCATTTTTTACGTTATAAACGTAGTGTGTAAGCATTTTTTACGTTATAAGCGTAGTGTGGAAGCGCGACAATTTTTTAACAATGTAGTGTAGAGTTGCAGGAGTGGACTTGAACCCTTATGGTTCTGATATCCATTCAAGGATTTTTATATGCAGAGCCTTTTAAAGTAGCAGAATAAGTTTATATGTAATGTTTACTCGTATTTCATGAATTTTTAAAAAATCCGATCTAATGCACGTGTTCTGTTTTGTTGTTCATGCAAGCTTTCGGGGACTTCAAAGTCTTTGACTAAGTTCCAAATTCAACTTATTGTGTGGGTGTAACTTCACATACAACTATCACCGAGTTTTATCAGAGTTGACAAGTTTTAAAAAGAAAAAGTTTAAAAAGAATTTTAATAATGTTTTATAAAATTATTTATTTTCCAGACTTGTAACTTTTAAGCACAAGTGCGTATAAGTATCTTTTTCCCACGGTTTCATCATACACTAAATACATTTTTCACAGTCATTTTCCCACTTAAACTTCGATTAACATGAAACTATTTATAAATTTTAAATTAAGGTTTTTATGTATTTCGAACAACAACAGTCAGAGACTATTTGTTAACATGAACTATTACTTATATTAAAATTAACATTTCTTTTAGAGTTATAAAATGCGACTTGAATTTATTCGTATAAATGGATCATTTTTCAAAAAAAGGCAGATTTCACTTATGATTTTTTTTTAAATTTAAAAATTCTTATTGTTCTTATATTTTTAGATAGTGGAAATTAGTTTTAACTAATGACCTCAGTTAAAACTAGTTCTCACTAGTTAATTCTAGTTTTAGCTGATTTTGGGTTTTAACGGTAACATATACACATAAAAAATTTTGTTATTAAATTATTTTTATTAAAATACCATCATTCGTGAATCTTATTTATTTGTGTGTGAACCTAAAAAATAACATTTTTATAATTGCGTGAAAAAATCCGATTTTACACTATAATTTTAATATCAGACGCGTGCGAAAAGTTATACTTTTTAGAAACAGTGATACAAAATTACTTTTTTTCACCCAAAAGCAGTGAAAAAAAAGTACTTTTTTTCACTCTTTTCATAAGATGCCAACATTTCAGTAAAATTCTTTCATAATCTTCATAAATCAGAATTATGATCTGCTTTTAATATTATGCGCATGAATTTTATTATTTTTTTATTTTTGAATCAGTATCCATGTTCAAATGTTTGACTTTAAACTAAAAAATTAGTTTCCTGTTGTAGTTCCAGAGATTTATTGATGCCGATCTTCTTTACGTAAAAAAATTAGCACGTGATTATTTTTGAACCAATGAGATTTGATTTTTTTCACGTAATTATAAAAAATAGTGTATGAAACACGTGTGAAAAGCAAACTTTTTAAAACACGTGTCATTATTTTACTCGCTCGTACCTCGCTCGTGAAATAAAATCCACTAGTTTTAAAAAGTGTTACTTTTCACACTTGTTGCATAAATAACTATTATATTTGCCTCCTCGTTCGGAGCTCTTTGAAACACTCGTAGCTTCTTTGCAACACAAATTGGAAATTTAAAAACTATTTCTATTTTGCTTTTGAGTTTTCGACACTTTTTACTGGAATGTTGTTTTTTCTCGATATCTATCTTTAGTTTTACTCGAAAAAAATAATTTAAACTATAATATCCTAAAGAAACAAAAGCGACATACGCGAAAAAGCTAAGTCCAATGGCGATTAATAAACGAAGCACTGAAATCCAGCTTGAAGATATGGTACGATCTGGGGATTTTTCATTAACGATGGAAAACTTCATCCAAATCAATGAAGAAATTATTGAAGATCCCTAAAAAACAGTTATAAAAGCCGCCGAAGATCTTGATAACGCCATTAAAAGTATTAAAAAGGTAGTTGAAAGTTTTACAAAAGCTTTTGGGGTTAGTGAATTTGAAATATGTAACTGTTGTGTGATAACAGAATTTTTATTCACAAAGACAGAGATGATGTATTTACTGATACTTCGAGTGTCCCATACACGAGTAGTGATAGCTCTAGAGAAAATGGCAAACGCAAGAAGGCTATGAACGAATGTAGGGGAAATGACAAGAAAGTTCGAGTGGATGGCTTGAGCGAAACAGTTGATGTTATCCAGGAATTTGATGTTGACACTGTGAAGGTCAAGAAAGTTGCCAAGAAACTAATTGCCAAAAATCTGCAAGCAAAGCTGGTGAAAAATTCCTCAACAAAGAAAAGAAAAGGCGTAGTCAAATTGAAGAAATATTAGTATCTTTCCGATCTTTGTTCACGAAACTCGAGATGTAATGACTGATATTTAGGAGCAATGTGTTTTATCTGCAAGTGGTGAAACTTATATTAAAGAACTATGCTTCCCATGTACAAGTAGTGAAAATGACATTAATAGACAATGTGTCTCCTCTGCCAGTGGTGAATTTAATAGTATTAAAGAACTATGCGTCCCATCTACAAGTGTTGAAACTGATATTAAAGAACTATGTGTCCCATTTCCAAGTTATGAAACCTCAGAAGAAAAAACTAAACTTAAGAAGAGCAATAACGAACAAGGCGGGGATGTCCAGAAAGTTCCAGTGTATAATTGGAAAGAAACAGCCTATGTATTCAGGAAGTTAAAGATGACGCTGCGAAGGCCAATAAAACCACCGTTAGGATTCAGAAAATAAAACCGCCGGAGATGTCACAATCGGTGGAAATACAGACTATCGCGAACTGATGAAACACGCAGCTCAAGAAAAAAAATGAATGTTCAAATGAAGAAAAAAATGCTTTCCAAGAAGAAAGAAGAAGATTTTTAAAGTTGTTGTCAAGAAAAAAGGCTTCAAGAAAACGCAAACCGACGCCAAAATTGTGGAATCAATTGGTGGAATTTCCACGAATCAATGGAAATACAGACCATGGCCAAACTGATGAAACACGTAGCTCAAGAAAAGAAAATAAAGGTTCAATTGAAGTAAAATGCTTTCCAAGAAGATATAAAAAGGTTTTTAAAGTGGTTGACAAGAAGAAATCTTCAGGAAAATGCAAACCGACACCAAAATTGTTTATAAACTACAACTAGGAAAGTCGAAGCCAATTAACATTTAGAAACATTGGGAGTGTCAAGATTTTAAAATTAAAGATAATTATCATGTGTAACTCTATCAAAATTTCAAATGCGTGAAGCAGCTATAGAAACTATTTTGAAAACTAAGTATTATTCACAAAACGGTGTCCTACAACTTATTGTAGATTAGATGTTAGAAAATAATACATATTTGAGACACTTCATCGACAATTATTAATACGGTTGACTTAAATTTCTTTAAACTTTGTAGAGTTTACATATACTATGCAAGAGGGGTTTTAATATGATGCAGTTGAGGGGGGGGGGGGAGGGGGTAGATCCCTTGGCGAAATTGTAATTTTCAGATTATTAGTCGCTATATGAAGTAGATATATTTATTTTAATTCTCAGCAAGTACGTATTTTATGTAACATTATTTCACGGGATTTTTTAAAATATCTATTCCTTAGTTAAAAAATATTAGTTAACAAGAAGTTCTAAAAGAACTACAATAGTCTACTTTCCTGTTAATTAAATACTTATTGAACTTCTTATAGAAAAACAAGTAGATTTGAAACAGCAACTGTCACCTGGAAAAGCCTCTACAAAAGATTTATATATATTAGAAAACATCGCCAAATACAGCATCCAGTTGTAATTTAAACTTTTAAAAGCCAGAATCAACTATTTTCATTAATTTTCTTATGCAAATAAAATTAATATTATTTATGTTCTGCTTGATTTACTTGTAGTTTGAAGAATAATTAAATATTTATTAATAAAAAAACACGAAACTATAACAAATTGCACTAAAAAATAAGGAATGTAAATTAAAACTAACCCCATTTTTATGCAAAAAAATCTAATGCATGCTGCTTTGTAAACAAACACTGAACAATCAAAGAATTCCATTGTACTACATTTTATGACATCAATCCAACTAATTTATAGCAAAAATAAATTGTCCTTCCTATTTATACTGCTCTCAGAAATTCGAAATTTTAAAAATAGATTCCCTTTAATAACAACGTGTGTACCTGAGGCTCAGTTTTTTCATATTTGTTCAATTTTTAGAGAAAATTCTAATTTTCTGAAAAAAATACACCACTTTCGCTCAAATCCGATCATTTTTTCCCTTTCGTGTTGCCATTCGACAGAAGAAATTAAAATGAACACGTAAAATTAATTAAAATTGAAATTGCTTTTCTTTTCTTGCCCTTACCTTCAGAAACTAAATTAATGATTTGAAAAATAATTGAACGTGCCAATGAGCTAAATGTTAAAAAAAAAACCCAGAATGAAGTATTTGATCAGAATGGAGTATTTATCCAAATCATAGATATCATAGTTAAAGTATTAGATTGGCAGATCACGTGACCTCCAATGCTAACGACGGGACGCGCTTGGAGGCCAAATAAGGGAGCAAAATGGCCAGTGTTGCTGCCACTTTAAGGAGAAAAATACTACGAAAAAATACCATTTAATTCTAAAATTACAAAAAATATCGTAAAAATACTAGCTGCATTTTGGAATATTTTTAGTGACTTTAAATCCTTTTCTAGTACTTTTTTTGTAATTTTAGAATTAAATGGTATTTTTTCGTAGTATTTTTCTCCTTAAAGTGGCAGCAAGACTGGCCATTTTGCCCCCTTATTTGGCCTCCATGCGCGTCCCGTCGTTAGCGTTGGAGGTCACGTGACCCGCCAATCTAATACTTTAACTACGATATCTATGATCCAAATAAACAATATATAAGAGAAATGAAGATGATATTCAAAAAAAAATTGTGTAGGACAAATTAAGTGACACGAAAATCGAATTTAAAAAATTTAAATGTAACTTTTTTGTTCGGAAATGAAGGTGATATGGTATTCACAAAGTCATTTTTAATGGATTAATATTTCAAAAAAGGTCTCTTTTTTGAGTAGTAGTAAGAGAACAAGTTTTTTCCAACTCCCTGGCCTAAGTTACCCCTTAAAAGCTTAAGTTCTTCCTACCAATCATACAAAATAGTACAATAAGTTAGATAAGATACTACAAATATACACTGCTCAAAAGAATTAGGGGAATGCATGGTTTAAACCCTTTCACCGTCCGACGAATAATACCCCGTGTGGAGGGAGTGCACGTTAAATATCCTTCAAAGTCCTAACGCCGCGTACGATGTCGCCCTTAACGGTTGCGTTGGGTGCCTACTCAGGTGTCGGCTCGTCACTTGACTGTGGTCCTAAAATACGACGCCCGTCGCCAATAGCCCTCGTGTAGCTCTAGTGCGACGATAATTCGAACTAAACTAAACTAAACTAAACTAAACTAAACTAAACAAACTAAAATAAACTAAACCCTTTCACCCCCCAAGGATTCCATTTGGAATCATCAGCTTGCGACTTTTTTCTCACTAAGTTAAGCTTTTACTTATTTATAGTTAGATGGAAAATCATGTCTTTTGAAGAATTAAATAATGTTTGTTTTAATTAAATGAATATATGAAAAACATGGTAAAATAAAATTCACTCCCAAAATTTTTTTTGAAATAAATTAATCCTAAATTATTCACGCTTGCATTCTTAGATGTTTAAAAATTCATTTTAACTTTTTTAAAAATAAAGTTTTGAAAAAAATATTGTTAAGACTTAAATTATTGTTAAGACATCAAAAGTTATCATTTCAATCCCCCCCCCTTAAATTTAGTTAAAAAATTAAGATTTTAAGAAGATTTCCTCTGTTTTTTACCATTTTAATTCTAGATGCATATTGAATTTATTTCACAAATTTTAGATTTTTAAAATAAAAAGTTGGAACTGAAAGAGTTAACAAAAGTGCGGAAAGTGCTCCCCTAATTGTTTTGAGCAGTGTATTATTCACATCGGCGTACATTTGCCATATGTTATCTTTTGTAGGAGGTAAATATAATATTGACCTAGCTTCCACATAAAATCCGTAAATGTAACATTCGTATCTGTTTTATATAAATCCTGGATATAATTTATAAGCTTTTAGCAGTTGAAAATCGCCTTTCGTTTTTATCATTTTTACAAAAACTTTATTAGTTTATAAAAATGTTTTAAAGTATTTTCAATTTGTTTTTACAGTTGATTCTATGATGGCTCTGTCAGAGGTTCTTTAAGAAAAGTTTTATTTTTGGAAGAATTGGTAGCAGGGAGAGCTAAAGAAAAGTCTTATTGTTTTTAGAACAACAATTGATAATGTGGTTACTCAATAGAAGATGGAGCTGTGTATTGTTGTTTATTTTTAGTTTTTTTCCTGCTGGTTTGGCCACGCCATGGGAACATTCGGGATGTCACAAAGTTGGTAAGAATTATTCTACTTAGTTTTCAGTACATTATCTATTTTATATTAAGTTGCCATTATTTTATTCTAGATTTCAGCAATAGTTTTATAATTTTAAACTCTACTTATGGAGTTACCTCTAAGTTTATTAAAATAGCATCATTGTTTTTTTTCTAATTTTTACTTTAACTCTTTTTATTAAAATATATTTTAGTAAATGGAATTAAATAAGTATGTATTGTTGTGCATGAAAATTTACATTGATTTATATTTACCATTTTAAACATATATAATACCTTAGCATATACCATTTTTATTCAATAGCTTCGTTTCCTAGCAGCTACAGTTAAAATTAGACAATAATGATTTTTTTATGTAATCATAATACTTATTTTAAAGTAAAATAGCTAAACTTAAATATGCTACTGAGTTATGCCATTTTCCTAGTAAAACTGAAAAAAAAAAACAAGTTTTGTTGCACTTAAAACTTCTTTCTTTTTAGTATAAATTCTTCCATCAATATTTTATTGCAATCTAAATACTCAATAAACGTTTTGACATATTTTAAATATTCTTTTTATGTCTTTTATATTTTACGCATAATTTTAATAATTTCACATGAACAAAATATTCACGGAAATTGATACAACCTTGAGTCACAAACTTATTTGCATTTATTGAAGCAGCCTTTTAACAGCACGTCTCTTGAGGTTAAAAAATACATTCTAAATACAACGTTTAAACTTCGCTTAAATGTCTAAAAATAAACTTCTTTAGAACAAAGTAAATTAAATGTTCTTCACAAAGAAGATAAAGAAATAAATATGCATTTAATAAACACAGAAAGATTTAAATATAGTTTAAATTAAAAACTTATGAATATTGAAATGGAATAGTCTATTTAAACGAGTTGTAATTTTTTATGAATAGATTACAAGGAAGAAAATTTTCTGTGAGTATTTCTATTCTTGACATTCAATAAAGTTAAAAAAATATTTTGTAATAAATGCTTAAAATAGAATTATCTCATCATAATTAATTCATTATTTTGTTACTTTCGCTAGAGTAGAGTTAACTAAGAATACTTCCGTGGGCAGCTAACTGCGGTCTAGACTAATGACTTGAACCATTGTTGCGCGGATTGAATAACTTTAGCCTACAAGAAAGTAAACTAAATGATTGATTATTTTAGGGCAAAAGTGGTGCAATTTGTTGCTGTGGTTACTGTAGTTTACCTGCTCACGGAAGATATAGTTAGCACTTTGACTGCTAATGACGCGCCAGCGCGTGGCGAGGTTCCGATTCACCGAGAACAGCACATTCTGATGAAATTCATAGTCACATTCGCCAACCGTTCTTATGAGTTCAAGTTCGTTTGAAAACTTGATGGTATACACTTGGTGGTTACACAAACTACATGATCTAAGCTCTTTCGTCTACCCTTTTGTATGATATTTAATTGACACCTAGTAATCCCAGATGTGACTGATGAATTTCCATACATATATTTTAAAGCTTATGCAGTTTTTGTGTTATTGCGAAGTGTATCTTTCGCCTATTCACGACAAATATAATACAGCCATAATTATGTAGGGATGTTAATACTTATATTTGAACTATGTTAACACTTATATTTGAATTATGTTAACACCGCACGCAAATTTAAGGTTACTTGGTGATCAATTTGAGGATATAGAACGTAGTAGAATATTAGATTTTACACTTTTGCAACCAATCCCATTGTGCTTGGAATAATACTTGATGATTTGAAAGAGTACACATTCTATTTCAAATTACGAGGAAATTAAATCTTTCGTCTCAAGTGTAGGGCGGCCAGACACCAGATATACTGCATTTCGCAGTGCGATTTAGTTTGTTATTCAACTATCTAGCTATAAAAAAATTGCAAATAGTCTCTGTTTTATTTTTTTGTAGTTTTTTCAAACAAAAACAACCCACAAAAATATGAATTATGAAAATTAAATAATGATTTCATAGTCAAAAAGTTAATCACTGAAACAAATCTGGTTATTGGCTTTCAATTCAATAATTAGTGACAGATGATGAGTTATCCGGTTGGAAAAGGCCATGAACATTTCCTTGTATTTTTACGACTAGCTGTCGTGTAGCTTTAGCTAGCGACGTTAATTCAACCTAACCTTGAAATTTTACGACCTCGAACTAAGATTTTTACTTTTTCGAACATGAAGAAGAGTTCATTTCCATTGTAACGAACTGGTTTAAAAAACAGGATGTTCTTCTACTTCACATCAGCCTCTATCGATGAAATTTTCCATCGCTATCGTCGCAGTCAACGTGTTAATTATAAGAATAGTAAAGGCGTTAGGATACATAGGCGTGGGATTTTAACTTCTACATTATCAATAAAGATTTATTTTTGTCTTATAGATGAACAAAAATATCAAGACTTCATTTTACGTAATTGTGATTTCTTCATATTTTAATTTATCAATACATATTTGCTTTACCTTTAATGGATTTTTCCGACAACCTGATACTAAAAAAATATGTTCACACTATTAATTTAATACATTTGTTATTAGCATATATTTATTAATCTATAAAAGTGTTTATTAAGTTAATAAAATGTTGTGAAACTGTATTGGATTTTTTCTGTGACCACCTAATACTAAAAATAAACAAATTTATAATTACACTATTATTTTAATACAAGTTTATGTTAGAAAATATTTAATGATGTATAAAAGTGTTTTTTTTTTGTAAAAATATTATAATTAATAGATTTAGTAGAAATGCTTTGTGAAGCTAGATATAATTAAAAACATATTTTCTATATTTTGACAATTTTCAGTAAGTCCTAATCAAAACTATATTTTCCAATGCTTTCATAAAACAGAATTTCTTGAGAAAGCAATAAATTGTAATGAAAATTAATTGGTACTTTAATAACTAACCTTATTAAACCTACAAATAGACGGAATATTTACCTTCTTATGACTCTGAAATCGATAGCGTATACACTAAAGGCAGCAAATTTCATCACAATTCCGCTAGTAAGATTTTCCCTTTTAAGACACACGAAAGATTTCAACGCTTAACTACAATGCTTTTACTTACAGCTTTGAAATCATTCTATGATCGATTGCCCAAGGAAGGATTAGAACATATTTCCGTATCCGTAGAATACTCAATTTGAAAGCATATAAATTAAAACTATAGGATGAAAATTTTAAAGTATTATTAGAAGAATTTGAATTAATTCGTATTTTTTAAACTTGACTAGACAACTAATAAAATATGTTAGGTTGAGATATAGTCGCACTAGAGCTATATGAGGGCTATTGGCGACGGGATTCATAATTTAGAACCACAGTCAAGTGACGAGCCTGCACCCGAGTAGGCACTCAAAGCAACTTGTAAGGGCGATAACGTACGCGGCGTCAGGGCTTTGACGAATATTTAACGAGCACTCTCCCTTACACGGGGTATTATTCGACGCACTTTTTGATGCACAGGCCGTTTATAGGTCGGCAGTTATTCTGCAATCTACGTCCTTCAACCCCCAAATCCGAAAAAGCTATTTTGCTTTCACGCTTCTGGTGTATTAGTTAAGGTATCAAAAACAATCATCGCAAACACGCCCTTTTACAGAAAACTTACAAATACAAATACAAAAATTGTCGACCTACAACAGGTCAGAGGCCCAGCAAGGTTGGTCCAAAATAAATCTAATACTTTACCAGTTTCCAATGACAATCAAGATTCTTCTTAAAATCTCCTACTCTCTTCGAATACATCACATAATCTGATAAAGCATTCCACTCATTGACAACTCCATTGTAAAAATAATGTTTTCTTACCTCCCTTCTAAAGCATGATTTATTCAATTTCTGATCCTGTCCTCTGGTCCGGCTATTTAAGGTAAATCCTAAGCGCTCTATGTCTCCCTGTTTTATGAACTTGAATAACTGAATTAAATCACCCTTATCTTTCCTATTTTCCAGGGTTTACATGTTTAAAGATCTTAATCTGTTATCATAATACCAGATAGACCCTTAATAATTTTTGTAGACCTATGCTGAACTTTTTCAAGCAACTTACCCCGAACCCAAAAACTGCAATGCTTTTAGTCACAACAACGAAATCGTTCTATAATCATCTGGCGAAGGAATGATTAAAACTGATTTCCTTATCAGTGGAACGTTTCATAAGATTTACTTTTGTGCGCTTTTGCTTTTTTGAACTTTAAAATGACACTACAGAAATATCACATTCAAGTATTTAAAACAAAGATAGAAATATTTAAGAGGGACTGTCAGTCCCATAGAGCTAATGCAGTAGTTTTGAAATCACAACTTTTGCAAAAGAATTGCTTTGCCATGTTATCCCATTTTCACCAGGTATGGGAATCATCATAACATCAATTTAAAACCAAAATTGAAAAGAAAATAAGATCCGGTTATTTAATTATTAATTGATAAAGTTTTAAAATAGTACCTCCATCTGCTGTATATTTTTGGCATTTTAAAACTTCAAAATATATAATTAAATAACTAGATAACATTTTCTTTTCAAATTAGTTTCATTTTGATGTTATGTTGATTCCCATACCTGGAAAAAAGGGCTAACATGCCAAAGAAATACTTCTGCGGAAGTTGTGATTCCAAAACTAATGCCTTAGCTCTATGGGACTGACAATCCCTCTTAATGAAGGTAGAAATATTAAAATTATTTGGTATTTTTATTAGTGGAGCTAAGGTCTCAATTAAAATACGAGTTTGATATTATCGGAGTCACACTTTTGAGGTACACTACCGAAGACCCTCATTCCAAATACACCCTTGCACATAAAAGTTCGCAGGACATCTACACTACAATGCTTTTAATCACAACAACAAATCGTTCTATAATCGGCTGCCGAGGGAATGATTAGAACAGATTTCCTTATTCGTGGAACACCCGAATGGTTCCATGAAGACGCTGCCCGTTCCTAATGGCGACAAAAGTTAATGAAAGAGAAAGAATGTTTCCGTAAATAGAGGACAGAAGAATGTTGTGTTGTTTCGTTGATGATTCCCTATGGTATGGTTTTATGTTAATAGCTCCAAGGGTTATGCCTGTGGAAAGTGGTTGTAAAAGTTAGATTAAAAGAGAATGGGAGCGGTAGCCGTGTCGTGTCAAACCTTCTCTCTGTGTTAATCTAATGTAAAAGAACAATTTGTAAGCTAAATTAATCCAGTTAGTGAATATTTTTGTTAACGGTATTTTATATGATAAATGTAGCTGGCAAAAAGGCCTCTAAAATTCCAATTTTTTAAAAAGCTACATTTATCATACAGAAGAAAACAATTTGTAACAAGAAGTTCTTAAAGAACTAAAATAGCCCACTTTCCTTCTTACTTAAATACTTACTGAAATTCTAATCGGGGAACAACTAGGTTCATAACAGTAAATATCATCAACAATCGTTTCTACACTAGATTTACACACATTAGAAAAACAAGAAGTTCATAAAGAACTAAAATAGCCTACTTTCCTGTTACTTAAATACTTACAGAAGTTCTAATCGGGAAAAAAAACTAGGTTCCTAAAGTAAATATCATCAACAGCCGTTTCTACACTAGATTTATACATAATAGAAAAAAAATCGAAACACAGCACCCAGCTATAATTTAAACTTCTAAAAGCCAAAATCAATATTTTCCTTAATATTCTTTCGCAAATTAATTAAATATTATTTATCATCTGCTCGTGATTTATTTGTAGTTCGAAGAATAATTAAATATTTATTGATAACAAAAGTAATGAAACTACTCCGAACTGCATTAAAAAATAAGAAATGTAAATTAAAACTAAGCATAATTGCATGCAAAAGTACGTCTTGCCGCTTTCTTGGTAGATAATTAATGAATAATCAAAGAATCAAATTGCGCTACATTTTATGACGTCATTCCAAACTGATTCATGAAAATATTATTTTGCTTCAAATATGTTTAAATAAATAAAGTTTCTCATGCCATTGTTGATTTGGCAACAGTGATTTAAATGACTCAAAATTGAATTTCAATGCTAATTCAATGGGAAATTCGCCGAAAGATAGTAGATATATGTCCGTCCGGACGTACAGACAGACGGACAAAAAGTATGAAAGTTGGGTATCTGAGGTCATAGCTTTCTAACAAAAAAAGAATTTTTAAGATCCGAGGGATAGAACCGATTTTGGAAGAGGGATACGGACAGACGGACAGACAGACGGAAAGACAGACAGACATCCGAACAGACAGACAGATGGACATCAACCGCATTTCAATACCTACAGTGATTTAAATGACTCAAAATTGAATTTCAATGCTAATTCAATGGGAAATTCGCCGACAGATAGTAGATTTATGTCCGTCCGGACGTACAGACAGACGGACAAAAAGTATGAAAGTTGGGTATCTGAGGTCATAGCTTTTTAACAAAAAAAGAATTTTTAAGATCCGATGGATAGAACCGATTTTGGAAGGGGTGTACGGACAGACAGACAGACAGACAGACGGAAAGACAGACAGACGGAAAGACAGACAGACATACGAACAGACAGACAGATGGACATCAACCGCATTTCAATACCTACAGTGATTTAAATGACTCAAAATTGAATTTCAATGCTAATTCAATGGGAAATTCGCCGACAGATAGTAGATTTATGTCCGTCCGGACGTACAGACAGACGGACAAAAAGTATGAAAGTTGGGTATCTGAGGTCATAGCTTTCTAACAAAAAAAAGAATTTTTAAGATCCGATGGATAGAACCGATTTTGGAAGGGGGGTACGGACAGACAGACAGACAGACAGACGGACATCGACCGCATGTCAAGACCTACTTTTTCATTTTTTTAATTCTTTCGAATTAAAAAAAAGAAAAGTAGGCTAAAAATATGCCTTGCCGCTTTCTTGGTAAACAATTAATGAACAATAAAATAATACATTGTGCTACATTTTATGACGTAATCCCAAAATGATTCATGACAAAATTATTTTGCTTCAAATATTTTTACATGAAGTTTCTTATATATGCCATCGTTGATTTGGCAACAGTGATTTAAATGACTCAAAATTGAATTTTATTGCTAATTCAATGGGAAATTCGCCGACAGATAGTAGATTTATGTCCGTCCGGACGTACAGACAGGCGGACAAAAAGAGGGATCTTCACATTCTGATATGAGGGGTTGATTGTATCCAGGCCCTTCCAGGAGTTGGATGGCTTTCCCACAGGGCCCTGTTCAAATTGCCAGAACAGCTATGGTATAATGTCCTGTTTCTATATCGCGATTAGTGCAACGAAACTGCTCAAATGTGGTAAATATTCCACTCCATATTTCATACAACTTAATAGGGCTGGGGGGCCCAGTCGGTAAAGACTTTCACCTGGCATGCGGTAGGTCCCAGGTTCAGGTCCGGGCATCGGAAAAATAACTGCTGACCTATAAATGGCTCGTGCAGCCAAAAAATTTCTGATTAATAATACCCCTTGTGAATGGAGTGCACGTTAAATATTTTTTAAAGTCCCGACGCTGCGTACGATGTCGCCCTTAAAAGTTGCATTGGGTACCTACTCATGTGTCGGCTCGTAACTTGACTGTGGTTCTAAGTTACGACGCCCCTAGCCAATAGCCCTCGTGTGTAGCTCTAGTGCGACGATAATTCAAACTAACCCTAACCCATACAACTGGATGGGAATAGTTACCCTACGTTAAATTTTCAACTTCGCCAAAAGCTATCAATGCCAAAATTCAATCGGCCATTAAGCCATCTTAACATCAGAAAACAAAACAGACATTCATCCTCTTGTATGGTTGGAAAAGTCTTATAAAGTACAAATTCCTTATTTATGCCGGAAATATTCCTCCATATCTTACCATTTGTAAAACCTCCATATTTCTTACCATTTGTAAACATCAATTAAATTAAATTCGGAAACAAAATGTGCTTGTTTCAACACTTTGTCAAAGAAAACAAAACAATCAATGAAATCTCAGTTCGGAGCGCGTGACGTTATAAAAAACCAATGAGCTGTTTCAACACTTTGTCAAAAAAACCACAACAACCAATGAAATCGTAGTATAGAGATCGTGACGTTATAAGATATATTCCATTTAAAATCTAGTTGAGGAAATGTGACCCACCATAAACAAAATAAAAGATTTAAAATCAATATATAAAATAAAATACTTATATTCAAATAACAATTTAGCAAATTAAACCCACGTGCTCTTTTGTTTCTTTTTTTAATTTTCGTTCATGCTGAATGCACTGAAATTTCTTTTAAATTGAAATAAAAAGTATAAATTCTAATCTTTAAATGCTATTCCTATGGAGAAATCGGACCACGTTTTGCCTTCCTACACCCGTTTGAGTTCGAATTTCGTAAAATCGCTTCTTAAATGACGACTACAATATAAAAAGAATATTCTCCTAAATTTTGGTAGCTGTACCTCTAGTAGTTTTTGCTGGGCGTTGATACGTGAGTGAGTCAATGAGTCAGTCAGGACTTTGCCTTTTATATATATAGATTGGTAGTAAACTTCACAATGTTTCTTTTCCTAGAAGTGTAATATATTTCCGATTTCATTTTAGTTTTGATTGATCAATTAATTTATCAAAATAAATATGGCGTAATCTTTCATTTTGAAATTCTTTTCTATAGTTGGTTTTTTTAAGTATAATATTGAATAATGACTGTGTTTGTAATTTTAATTGAAATGGGGCAATTATGTTATTTTTAAAACAATTTTGGTTTTACTCAGACTTAATTAGTATCGAAATCCCAAATGAAAAGATTTAGCAATAATTTAACAATACATACATTAAAAAAACTTTAAACTTAAATATGTTCCGTTAGAGTTTTTTCTTAATAATATGTGAAAATATTGCTGTTTATAAAATGTTTGAATGCAAATGAGAGAAATTATTTTTGAAACTTCAAAATTCATTTTAAAGAGAACTCATGAGATTAGATTTTTCTTCGGAAAACAAATTAAGGCAAAAAATGAAAAAAGATAGTTATTAACTTCAACGATAAAGATATTTGTAATATAGAAGGATCAATATTCCTACAATATATTTTTTTTATACAAATTGCACCATCGTGGTAATTTTTTTTGAAGAAATAATATTAAAATATGAAAAAAAATATTTATTTTCGGAAAAACATTTTATTAAATGTGTTACAATACGAATTGAGTGTTACTGCAAAATTTATTTAATACTTTTCAAATCTTGTATCCAGGTCAAAATTAATTTCATGAATTTGAGTTTCACAATTTTCACAATTGGAAAATTCTAAACCTTACTTGTACTTTTTGGTTATGACAAACAAATGTTGGACATTTTTATTAGCCTACTTTTCTTTTTTTAATTCGAAAGAATTAAAAAAAAAATGAAAAAGTAGGTATTGACATGCGGTCGATGTCCGTCTGTCTGTCCGTACCCCCCTTCCAAAATCGGTTCTATATATCTGATCTTAAAAATTCTTTTTTTGTTAGAAAGCTATGACCTCAGAGACCCAAATTTCATACTTTTTGTCCGCCTGTCTGTACGTCCGGACGGACATAAATTTACTATCTGTCGGCGAATTTCTCATTGAATTAGCATTGGAATTCAATTTTGAGTCATTTAAATCACTGTTGCCAAATCATCAATGGCATGAGCAACTTTATTTATTTAAAAATATTTGAAGCACGGCAAGACATATTTTTTGCATACAATTATGCTTAGTTTTAATTTACATTTCGAATTTTTTTAATGCAGTTTGTAGTAGTTTCATTACATTTGTTATTAATAAATATTTAATTATTCTTCTAACTACAAATAAATCGAGCAGACGATAAATAATATTAAGTTAATTTGCGGAAGAATATTAAGGAAAATAGTTTATTTTGGCTTTTAGAAGTTTATGTTATAGCTGAATGCTGTGTTCAGCGATTTTTTTTCTAATGTGTATAAATCTAGTGTAGAAATGGTTGTTGATGATATTTACTGTTAAGAACCTAGTTGTTTCCCGATTAGAATTTCAGTAAGTATTTAAGTAACAGGAAAGTAGGCTATTTTAGTTCTTGAAGAACTTCTTGTTTATAATTAAATACTTAATTTTTGCGCACTTTTTTATATTCAAGTATTTTTAATGAAAGAAGTCATTAATTGTACTTTGAGATTAAACATGCAAAGTCTTGGCTAAGCTTGAAAACGGAACTGAACGAAATTTATATAGGTTGCATTGAGATCAATATAAAAATGTAAATTAAGCACAGAAATAAATCTTTGAAAATTAGGTAAAAAGTATAATCTGAACACTCGTATGATCTGTATATTGTAATATGATATGCATATTATGATATGGTGTGTGTATTGTAAAGCATGATATGTTAGTTTAAAAGTATAATATCAACTACAATTTCAACTTACAATGAAAATTCAAAAATTCACTAGTAAAAGAACTTCTAAATATTCTTTTTTTTCTGTTCTTTCTTAAGTGCAATATGCAGTGGTCTATATTGCTTTGCAAAAATCACTTTTATAATTGGAAAAATTCTTGTTAAATAGTAATAGTCACTAACTTAAAAAAATCCTGATTTAGAATTAAAAAGTTTTACTTTTCTTTAAGCGACCCTTACCTTCGATTTTATTTAAATATATCCCGGTGGGTATAAATAACTTTGACACACAGCTTCTTGTTGACCCACCCACGAAAATCTCAGATAGTGAGTATTTTCGGGGAAAGTCGCCTTTATTGGGTAAGAAATCGATTAAGAACTGGATATTGCTTTGCATATTACTTTTAGGAATCAACTGAGCAATAGAAATTTATCGATCTTACTGAATTTTTAACTAGTTCAAAATTTAGGTTTTTCTAGGAATAGCAGGCTCTAGTGAATGTATTCGGATTTGCTTTACTTTTTAATGATATTTTTTGTACAACCGTAACTTGATATAAAAATAGGAAATCTAAAAAAAAAGAAAAAAAGATTGGCTATGGCAATAGTTATTTATGCAACGAGTGTGAAAAGTAAGGCTTTTTTAAACGAGTTGAATAAATTATTTCACGAGTTTAAAAAAGGCTACTTTCAACGTGTTGTCATACACTATTTTTTATAATAACGTGCAAAAAAAGTATTTATTAAATTGGCATTTATTGATTGGCTTATTAATTATTTTTTTATTTTTATTATTATTTATTTATATTAATGATTATTTATATTAATGATTATTTATATTAATGATTATTTATATTAATGATTATTTATATTAATGATTATTTATATTAATGATTATTTATATTAATGATTATTTATATTAATGATTATTTATATTAATGATTATTTATATTAATGATTATTTATATTAATGATTATTTTAAAATCACGTGCAAAAAGTATTTCTTAGATTGGCATTGGAAATAAGACGCCAAATAAAATATCACGCTCAAATAAAGAATTTTACACCAATCAGATGCTCTTATTTACTTTGTCGCACTAGTGCGTAAAAGTAACTTTGAAACACGATTTCGTTAAAAGCATCACTTTTGCCACGATTATTGATTTGAAAAAGTTAGTTTTTTTGCATGATATTATAATAAAATATTTTTAATGAACTTTTCGTAGTTGTGCATGCGCAATTTATTGAAGAGTGCAGTAAAATTAGGTTTTTAAAAGTAAACAAATGTAATAGTTTTGTCAAAAAAGTTTTTTTAAAAAAATGCATAAAGATGTTTATACAGTGTTCGTCTATAAATTTTACTTATTAATAATTAATTGTAGTAAAGTTGAATATTTATAATATAACAAGCTTTATAAACCCGGCGTTGCACGGGTGTACCCTCAACAACCCTAATTAGTAGTTTTTTATGTTAAGTTTTATTTTATACCAATTGATAACCTCTCCACTGTGGTCCACTCCATCAGGATATTATAATCTCCTCCCATTCTGATATGAGGGGTTGATTGTATCCAGGCCAGGATTGTATCCAGGAGTTAGAGGGCTTTCCCATAGGCCCTTGTTCCAATTGCCAGAACACCTAAGATATAATAGTCTGTTTCTATTTCACAATTAGCGCAACGAAACTGCCCAAATGTGGTAAACATTCCACTTCATATTTCATATAACTCGATAGGGCTGAGGGGCCCAGTCGTTAAATACTTTCGCCTTGCATGCGGTAGGTCCCAGGTTCAGGTCCGGGCATCGCCAAAATAACTGCCGACCTATGAAGGGCTCGTGCAGCCAAAAAATGTCCGAAGAATAATACCCCGTGTAGAGGAAGGACACTTTAAATATTCTCCAAATTCTCAACGCTGCGTACGATGTCGCCCTTAGAATCATATTTGCACCTTGTTTTGACATAAAGCTCCTCATTTGTGAGACCGTTACACCCAAGGTTTCACAGTGTATTGGTTGCACTTTGTGGAATGTGAGTTTTGGAACAAATTTAAATTTTGAATAAAATATACATAAGTGGTAAACTTTTATAACTAAATAAAGACGCGTTTGATAGGATTTTATATAGTTAAAAGATAAAAACCATATCAAACTCATATTGATAAAAAAGTTTTTTTTAACACTTTTAACAAAAACTGATTCGACTTCAACATTGGCATAGAAAAGTAGAAAAATAATATCTATTCTTACTCAATTTAGAAATAAAGGGGATAATATGACTTTTGCGGTGAGAGGTCTAATATCTTCCAATAAGAATAAAAATGATATCCTTTTGAAGGTTTCAAGTCACCCCAAAAGTATCAATATCAATTATATGCTGAAAATGTTTCCTATTTTAGAAACCACGTTTCCTGTGTAATCTTTTGAAGCGTGTGTGTTTTGATAACTTCCATTCAACAAAAGTTTTTCTCGTGTATTATATAAAAAAATCAAAGGATTTATATCTGAATGAACAGTAAAGTAGTTTTGGTACTTATGTATTAACACAACCGCGGCTACAGATTTGCCGATGTGCCGCCAATCTACACCTAAAACTTTTACAACAAACCATTAAAATAAAACACTTTATTTTATATTAAAGTAATCAATCGGTTCATTAGCGCAACTTCTGCTACGGTGGCGTTAATATGTAAGTACCTTACAATGTAATTATGTCACAAAAATGTGTTGTTTTTAGGCTGTGTCCTGACTACGACATCAAATGCCACAAATGCAACAAAACTTGGCGACTTGGCAGAGTCAGCCACATGCATCGCTTGGCGCCCTTGGCGGTCGCCAAGTTTTGTTGCATTTGTGGCATTTGATGTCGTAGTCAGGACACAGCCTTTCAAATTAAAAAAAAACTGTCAGCTGATGTGTCAGAAAAATACCGTAAAATTTACAGACATAATCTGTTTATTTTATACGAATAATTTGTAACTTTAACGCAAAATCTTTGTTTTAACTGATAAATACACTGCTCAAAAGAATTAGGGGAATTCATGGTTTAAATCCTTTCACCCCCAATGATTTTTCTCACTAAGTTGAGCTCGCACTTATTTATCGTTAGATGGAAGAATCATGTCTTTTAAAGAATTAAATAATGTTTGTTTTAATTAAATGAAAATATGAAAAACATGGTAAAATAAAATTCACTCCCAAAAAGTTTTATGAAATAAATTGATCCTAAATTCTTCACGCTTGCATTCTTAGATGTTTAAAAATTCATTTGAACTTTTTTAAGAAATAAAGTTTTGAAAAAATTATTGTTAAGACCTATTCAAAAGTTATCATTTCAATCCCACCCCCCTTAAATTTAGTTAAAAAATTAAGATTTTAAGAAGAAGATTTCCTCTGTTTTTTACCATTTTATTCTAGATGCACATTGAATTTATTTCACAAATTTTAGATTTTTAAAATAAAAAGTTGGAACTGAAAGAGTTAACAAAAGTGCGGAAAGTACTCCCCTAATTGTTTTGAGCAGTGTATTAACTTTTCCGTAACGACTGAATACGTGTGTTTTCCCTCTAAACAAGGAAAATGTCCGCAAACCACGAGCGAAGAGATGAGAACGTAGTTTTCCCTTCTTGAAGGACAAATTCTGTTTGGTTCTGAATCCATATTAAAATATTGCAGTGTTTCAACTTTTATATTATTAAAAATATGAGCTTGAAATTGAATTGATCTTGAACATTGAATTTTCAGGGGAACGTATACATGCTGGAATGGCCTTCACTCAAAAAGGCTGTCTATGGAGAAAAGTCGAGAAAAATATCAGGAAATTATGCATATTTTTCATGCTCTTTTTTTGAAATTATTAGAATGAAGTAAAATATTGTTTTATAAGTGCTTTTTATTTTTTTCAAAATGTTAAATTTATCGTTTTTTTTTTAACCAAAAATAGCTTTAGGGGGAAAATTTATAAAAGCATTTCACGAGATTTCACTTCATTGTTGCGAAAAGGTGCATGAAAAAATATTCGTAACTTGTTGAGAGTTTTCGGACTCCATGGACATTTCATTAGCAAAAAAAAAAAACACGGAAATTAAACTGACGGGAAAATACAAAACGGAAAACTTAAGTAGATACACGGAAAAATATAAGCGGAAAACCTTGAAAACGAACAAATAAGAAACGGAACTTCAGCAGCTGAAGTAAAAATTCAAAATGGAAAACTTTAATGACGTAAAAAAGAAAAAATGTAACTTCTGTATAGGTTCACAGAAAAATACAAAACGGAAAATTTTAACAACGAAGAAATAAAAACGAAACTTCATGAAATACACGGGAAAATACCTAACGAAACTGAAAAATCCCGGTAACTCTGCTGCCGGTACTTTTTCCGTTAATTTCAGTAATTTTTTTTACATTGTAGTTCGGCTTGCAGAGATTCCACAAATGCCTCTTCGGTTGCAGTGTAATACTCTTTACGAGGTTAAACACAAAAAAAAACTGGTTTTTACTTAAAATTGGTTGTTTTTACAGAAAAAAAAACCGGTAATTGATGACTTTTGATTATTTTTAATTCAATTGGACGAAGTCTTCAATGAGCGCACCGGACCTTATATCTTAGTTACAATTTAGAAAATGTAATTTTTTCAACTAGACCCTCCATATAGCCAAAAGCTAGAGTCACTCAATATCGTATACAAGAGTTACGACACGTCATTTTTTTTTGTTGGCGAGTTGGAGAATTCTTCCTTTTCAACGCACGAGGCAATGTAGTACCACATTATAAACTTCTAGGACAATTGCCTTCCCTGGAAACCTTTGTGAACAAAGGTTGACATATCGTCCAAAAATTCTTACCAAGTAGAAAAGCCCACCAAAATCCACCCTGACCCTACAATTTTTCAGACTTTCAGAGAAAAATAAGGAGAATATAACAATTATAAAAAAATTAACTTAAAATTTTTTTGATTTTTTTTCAGGAGATTTATTATTTTCAATTTTTAATTTAATGACATTACAATTTGTTTCAAGTTGTTTGAAAAATTTGTCGAGAAATAAAGATTTGAACCTTATCCCAATCATTTCTTTCTTAATTGTAATTTAGATTTTTAAATGAATAACTTTATGCATAAAGCACACAAGATGATTTCAGTACAACTTCTTCTTTCAAAAAAGCTTTAAAGAAAAATAGCTTAAGGGGAAATTCTCCAATGGTCTTGAACCCATTTACATTTGGTAATTCAAATAGAATAAAACTCCAACCGTCCAAAATACTAACCGAACTGCAACATGGTGTCATTCTAATTCACCCATTTATTCATCTATACGTAAGGAATTTTTTAAATTTTCATTTAATTGTTTCTTTCAAAATATTACTTTTTTCCCATTTTCAACACATATAAAGGTTAACATTCATAATTCTTCCTTTGATTTAAAAAAAGAATATCCAGGTATCCGATTTTCTGTTTTTCCGAATGGAGACCCGTACCACGTGATTGGGATAATTGAAGTTTATAATCGAAGAACACGCGTGCTATGCTTTTAAACGAATGGTATTTTTGTTTCAATGACCGTGTTATTCCTTTTTAAAAGGTTATTAGTTTAATAATTTTTAAAGGTAACAAGTTTCCTTTTTTTTCATAAACTTTAAGTTAAGTATATTTTTACCGTTTGTAAGTACCGTTTTAACGGATCCATGTGCAAACTAAAAACTTTGAAGCAAATTTATCTGAAAATATCTCCAACTTTGCACAGGATACATAAAGAAGACAACGTAGATTATTTGCGCAAATACTTTATTAGTACAAATTTACATGTTTCAGTAGGAGTTCAAGAGGCTCACTTTCTTTAGAATGGTACACAACACAGACTAAATACAGGTTGGCGACGCGAAGTTTTGAAACATAATATCCGTAAAAGGGTGCAGAGGGGAGGGGGGGGGGGAGGGTGTTGCGTGGAGAAAGGGTTCGGAAAGGAACTTTATTCTGTTGCTATGAAGCTTTTCCAAATTGGTGAGAACTCTGACATGTTGGATGAATGAACTAAGTTATTCCGGTTTTTAAGAACACGGTAAGCTTCGTAAAAGTCAAATACCCTAATGCTGGAAGGTTTAATCAAAATTGAAGCAGAGGAGAAATTGAAACGGTGATTAAACGCCCATTAATGTGCAACAACTGAATAATTCTGATATTCCTGTTTTTTAACATACGCTTCATGTTCCTTTTGGTCTTAATTTAGTCGATTTTTGTGTTTTCAACCTTTGTCACATAGCACGCTCGTTTATCCCCTGTTTATACCTGCCATAATTGGTGGGTTTTACCCCAGGTGTGACGGCGAAAAATCCCCAATCACCCTGGAATGGGGAATAATGCTGGGTGATTGGTGGGTTTCATCGTACCCGGGTACAGAGGTGGGTAAGCGAAATCAACCCCGGGTTCAGTGATTCGTACCGAAAACCAATGGCCGCCATTACTATTTTTGTTGTAGGGAACTTGTGTTGCGTGTAGAAAACTTGGGTAGAGAATAGCTCAATTGAAAAAGTTAAGAAACAAGAGATCATTTAATGTTTTTTTAAAGTATTCAGCTACTTTTCTTTAATATTTGAGTTATTAATTGCATTACTGTTTGTTGATCAAAATGTCATAAAAATAAGATAGTATAAATATTCTAAATAATAGGTGGCAGCACGATTGCTTTGGTATCGATGTTCTAAATACATAAAATATTTCTTTATTATTAGTTTATTATTAGTTATTCTTTGGTTTCTCAGTTGGAATTAAATTTAAAAAAAAGTTGTGTATGAATGGTATATGCAACTGAGCAGTTAATTATAATTATAAACTTAGATACAATGATTTCAGAAAACTTCAATTGTGTTAGAATGTATTGAAGAAATCACGTTACTGCTCTCGCAACCTATTTAAGGTTATAGTAATTAGCCCTGTTAAAAACATGGTAATAATTAAAAATACAGAAATTTGTTGAAATAAAAATCCGTTATATTCTAAACTGCACTGCCGAACACCCGGGTATACATCAAATACGTGTGTGAACGTCTTTCTTAGGTTGTCTGGTATTCCCAAATTATCGTGGTTATCCTCCCTACTGCTGGGTGAAAACGACCTGGGTACGATTCTGGATGTGTAAACGCAGCTTTAGATTTCTCCCGTACTAAGCGTGCTTTTTTCCTCTTCAGGTCACAGCCGCAGCATCCGCATCCCCGGTTGCGTGGTGTTCGACATCACCACGAATGCCTGTCGCGGGTTCTGTTCCTCCTTCTCCACCCCCTCCCCCGAATGGATCGTCCGCTCCAATCACAGGCAGTCCGTGTGGTCAGTCGGACAGTGCTGCAATATCATGGAGACGGAAGACGTAAGGAGGATTTTTTTGGTTTTCTAATGGACAGTATTCACCAGTTGATAGTACAGTAGAATTCCAATTATCCGAAGCGCTTTGCTGATAATTCGAATTTTAGAAAAAAATTCCATCTGAAACTGTTTTTCTTTGTTGGATGTCTTGACTGGTAATTTTTTTTGAGCCGACCAAAAAGAATATACTAAGCATGACATCTAACAGGTGAACAGTAACAAACAGACCGGGTATAAAAGTTTATAAGTCGCATATAAACAAAAGGTTCTGTGTCGCATCTAAACTTTTCTAAAACCAAGATTCTGGTATAAGTTGAATGACTTGAGTGGGGCGGCCCATCATGGCCAAGCACTGCGACCTCTGGTCCTATTATGGTCTCAAATATGGCCAAAAACAGCACCTTACTCTTTGGTTTTGGTTTGGTTGATGACGACCGAAACTAGAACTGCATTATCCTCACCCCAATAATATGTTAAGAAATTGATTAAAAATACCCTTTTTCCAATTAACCCCAATTTCTGGAATTTCTGATTATCCGAATGCGGTTAGGCCCCAATTGCTTCGGATAATCGGAGTTCTACTGTACTCCACTTCTATTGGCTTTATTAGTAATGTTGAGGTAATATGCTTCAATACTGTATTGACAGTTTGTTCGGCGTACTCCTCTTTATAGCGTATATGCAATTTCGGATTTCTTCGCTTCTAAAAACTGTATTAACCAGTTTGTAGTATTGATAAGTTTCCGATGTTTTCCAATTCTAAATACTGAATTCACCAGTTCGGAGTATTCTGGGACTCCGAAGACTGTATTGACAAGTTTAACTCACTCCACTTATAAAGACCATTTATAATTTTGGCTTACTCCTGGTATAAATATTGTATTCACAAACTTGGCGTACCAAGCTTCTAAGTACCGTTTTTACAATTTCGGAGTACTTACGCTCCTATAACGTGCATTGACAAGTTTGTAATAATTTGTTTCTAAAACCGAATTCACAAGTTCGGAGTGTACAGTTTCTAAAGACTGTATTGGAATACTACGCTTCTAAAAATCAATATTCACAAGTTCGGCCTACTCTACCTCTAAATACTGTATTCACAAATTCAGCATATTTCACTTTTAAAGAGTGAATTCATAAATTAGTGAATTACCAAACTATCATCATCCATTTCTTCCAATATAATTCCCAATAAGCGTGTAAATAATTTTTTTTAAAAGGACGAACTTTGCATTGACTATCTTTAATTGACAAAACATTAATCACATAATAAACTAAATTTTTTTAAATTCAAATTGTATTAATGAAAATGTTGTTTCATACTGAAAGAAAAATGGTTTAAAATTGAATCTAGTGCTAACTATTAGTTGCAGTAAAACTTTTTACGACAACATCACTAAATTTTATTCAAATATAGTAACCCCTCGCTATATCGCGCCTCGTTACATCGCGCATTCGGATATATCGCGCCTTGTATCATGTCTCCTAACTTTTCCCCGTGATATTTGCCGGAAAACAGGTTTTACAAGAAAAATCAAAGCATCGAACTTTAGATGGATTATTTACTAGAAAATTAGTGAAATATAGTATTACCTATGCAATAATGTGTAATGTGTATTTGAATTAATAATAATAATTCCTGTATAAATTTCTGTTTTTTCCAGAATAGTTATATCATTTAATATGATTTAGATTTAATTTTTCAAATACATATTGTGCTTAGGTTAAAAACTTTGTTGAGAGTATAAATACATCAAAAGTACAATATCTATCAAGTCGTTCATTATATCGCGCATTCGGTTATATCGCGGTTTTTCGCTTGTCTAACGGGAAGCGCGATATAACGAGGGGTTGCTGTATATCATAAAAAAGTTTTAATAAGAAACTGTTATGAAGTATTCTAACTTTACTAAACAAAAACTCTGAATAAAAATTATTTGTTAATTAAAATTTTCTTCGTAAAAGTTACGGAATACCAGATTCCAAGCAGAAAACTATATAGGGTGTTTCACTAATGCTACATGCATGGTATTCTGAAAATGGTTTAACAGATTTCGAAGATATTTTTTCTATAGACTTCAACTAATTTCTCCCCCTTAGCTTAGTAGTCGAAATGTTTTCCTTAAGAATATGCGGGGATATTCGGAATTAGGAACTAATTTTATAAAATTCCAAACTTAAGTTTCACATTTTGAATAAAACTGTCTCTATAGCTTTATTAAATTATGAATGTCGTGAATCTTATTCAAATCTGAACAAATCGACGACGGTTGACAGAGGAGATTATTCCTTTTGTACTGAAGACGTTATTTAAGAAACGTCATTTTGAAATTTCCACCCAATTAGGAGGAAGGAGGCAAAACGTCAGCCCAATTCTCCATAAGAATAGAATTATGAAATGTTGTAAACATGGGATTCATGGCAATCTTTAATTTGAAAGAAATTTCAGTGTGAGCGAAGTATAAGTACGAGAAAGCACGTTAGTTCAGTTTGAGAGATTGCAGTTTTAGCATGTTTATTTAGTTATAATCTTTATTTATTTGATTTTTAATGCTTGGTCAAATTTACTAGAATCTATTCTAATAATATTTCCATTGAGGAATACTTATGTGCAAATATGAAGTGTGTACATCATAAAAAAGGGGACCGGATACATAATATACAAGTCACCGTTATTAACTGTAAACACGTGAAACACCGAGGCTATAAAGGTAGTATTTATATAAAAGACGCCTTATATAAAAAGAAATTTAATATTTCAAGGAAATGCATAGAAATTTAAAACAAAAAAAAATCAAATAGGTTCTATTGAAAATAGGAGAAACCCAATAGCGATATGTGTCATACAATTAATATAATTAAGAACTCTCACTTGATTGTTGAGTTTGGAAGACCCAAAACTTTGAACATAGTTATACAGTAGAACCACAATTATCGAATCAAGTTGAACCCGTCTCCATTCTGAAAATGTAAAATTTGGATAATAGGACCCCCCCCCCTCGCTGATATTAAAAAATAGAAAATACTTTTCGTAAAGAAAAGAAATTTTTAAGGGGACTCAGTACCACATCAGCATTTTTTTTATTTATAGCTTTTTGATTAAAATTTCTTTGGTTTATTATGTGAATTAACACATAAAAACAATGTATTAAAAAACTTCGAATATTTGAAAAGATTTTTTTTAAATTTAATTTTCTTTATTAAACAATTACATTTTTAAAAATGCTTAAACCTTTTTAATTACCAATATTTTAACACCAATTTTTTCCCTAGATATTTAAAATAATGATACATAAAAACTAGCTTCGAAATTTAATGCATAAACTGTCAATTTTTTGTAAAAAAATAATTGTTTGAAAAAGCCCTGAAAAGTTTCTAAAGATGAAGATGTTCTTACTTTAACATTTTTTAAAAAAAATAACTGAAACTCAAACAATTAATTAGAAAGCTAGTTTTTAACAAACACATATATTTAAATCTACTCACAAAAAAGTAAATTACAGAATAAATAATTCAAAAAGTTTTAGCGTTTTGAAAAACTTAGCACCTAGAAAAACCTGAAAACCTGCACTGAGAAAAATGCATTTAAAGTTTGAATTTCCGTAAATGCAGACTATAAAATTTTATACAGCCATATAACTTAAATATAATTTTCATACATCTATTTAAGAAATAAATTATTACAAATGTAACTATATTGCTTAAAAGAAAACATAAAACTTTATTAAAATAGCAAAAGTTATTACATAAGTTTTTATATAAATTTCATTTAAGGGGACAGGGAACAAAACGACGCTTCAAAATATCAAATTTTCATTTTAACTTTCAATCACTAAAATAAATATTACGAAAATTTTTATATAATACGCATCTGAATATGGGGTTGGAGTTCGCAAATTTGGGTGTTAATTTCAATATAACTTTGTTGCCAGCTCCATATTGCATTATTTTAAAACACCGATTTTTAGCTTTTAGGTAAACTTTCCAGCACAACTATTGCGTGTATCTGAAAATAATTTTTTATAGAAATAAAAAAGTCCATTCAACGCAGTGAACTTCAAGTTTGACGATAAAACATTCATAATTTTAAGTTATTAACATAAATAGAAATTTTGCGCATTTCTTAAATTAGAAGAAAATTAGAAAAATCGTATTATTTTTACTCCCTTAATATTTTTTGTGTGAATATTTTTAGTTCACTGTGTTAAATAGACATGTATACAACATCACAGAAAATTTCAACCCTTCTAGTAAAATAGAAAAAGAGAAAAGTGTACCTTAAGGCTGAAAATTGTTGTTTTGGAATAATGACATTTAAAGCTGGCGACAAAGTTATATTGAAATTATTTACCAAATTTGCAAACTCCAGCCTCATATTCAAATGTGCATCATAGAAGTTTTTTCGTAAAGGGGGCACGATTCAGTAACTAAAGTTTAAATAAAAATTCGACATTTTGAGTGGTCATTTTGTTCTCTGTTATTTTAATATTGGACAATTTATTCAGAAATCTTGCCATATTGACATAAATTATTTTGAATAAAATGAAGAATGAATCAGTATAAATAGAAAAAAGTTAATAAGTAGATAAAACACCGAATAATTATCTCGAAATTGTAAAAAAGCTGAATAATTTCCTGAAATCATTTATAAACACGTTTGTTGGGTAATGTAATTGTTTCTGGCTGTCTATTTCTAACCTCCTTAAAATTGTTTGTTGAAATAAAACTAAAGCATTCAAATGAAATTTTTTGTGAGGTCATCGACAAGCGTCAGCAGACTTTTAAAGAAAATGGGGCTAAATTTGATGATTTCGATTTTGATTTCAGTACTACCATCCCACATAAAAATACAAGTAACTTTAAAAAAAAAGCAGTTACACATTAGAAATTTTGCAGTTTTGAGTACACATTGAAGTTTTGAAGATTTCAGAAATTAATTTCAGCCAATAAAAAAAAGTCGCAAATTTGTGGTACCGAGTCCCCTTAATTAAATGAAAATACAGCACTTTTCATATTCATCGCATGGATGGACCAGAATGAAACCAGTGCAGTTTTAGCTTCCACACTACGTTTAAAGCGTAAAAAGTGGAAGGTATTGTAATCGTTCAGTCCGTCTGTCTGTCTGTCCGTCACCCACTTTCATAGCCCAAACTACAAATGCTACGGACAAGTGTGATACGTCCAAAAATTCAGCGCATCGAAATTAGAATACATTGAAAATTTCAGAAAAGAATTCGAAGTACTTCAATTATTTAAAAAACTGCACAATTTAATACTCATTAAAAAAACTTAGGAATCCATTTTTATTAGAATTAAATCACCATTGCCATTCGCAACAATCGCTCGAGAAACTTTAATTCTTTTAGACAATAAATTAAAATAAATTTATCTTTGTGACATCAATCAGTTTGAAATGACGTCAATTATATTTCACTACGAGATTCTTTGTACGTTTATATGAAATGTTTTAATTCTATTTAAAAGCGAGGAATATTACATATTTATTCTTTGAAATATAAATTAATTTTTGAAAACGATAAGTAATAATTATTGAATTTTCGAAATAAAATAAATTGAAACTAGTAAAATTTAGCATGTAAATGTTTAATATAGAATATTAATGCTGTGTTTGTCGCCTTTTTACCTGTTAAACACAACTGTTGTGTGGAGGCTGGTTAAATGACAGATTCTGTTACAAACCTATTTGTTTATATCCACAGTTCAGATAGTTGAAGTTATATTGTACTTCTTCACAAAGACAAAAATCCCAAACTATAAAAAGAAATCTCAAATAAAATATATGTATTGGTATGAAAGAGCAATGCTTCGAATGTTAAATCAGTTCACTCCCTTGGCAATAAAGTAATGCACTTCAACTTTAACTGTGTGCCTCGCAGTAGTAAAATAAATAGCCATATTTGGAAGGGCTGAAAATATCGAGACTGTTTGGTTCGTCTTATTAGACTTTTTCTGGGGCGCAGAATCGAATATTGACGAAATTTAGAAGTTTGAATATTTAATCAAGGGGAGCTAGAATTTTTTTTTCTTGGTTACAAAAATATGTGTAGGAAGGGAACTTAAATATCAATCGCACTGGATGGATCAACCATCGACGTAGATTAAGCCGCCTTGAGTTTAGTTTTTTTTCATTGTAAATTGATAGCTTTTTTACATCAACCAGTCATTAACATTTTGTTTTAAAATGTTCTTGACCAGTTTTTAAGCGTTTCATCGAAAATTTAGGAGCCACATCATTTAAAAATTGATAAAATTATAGGCTCTACTGTGGGCTAGAAGATAAAATGGTAAAATTGGCTTGTTTTAGTTGACTTATTTCCTTCCAGCTTCCATTCCTTCGATTTGACTCTGACTAACCGAGGCTAGAGAAATAATTTATTTTATTTAGCATTTATGTTGCCACTCAAGTTCTTAAATATGCCCATTGCATTATACAATTTGGAAATCTAAGAAGTTAGTTACAGTAAATAAAGCAATTTTCGTAAAATAACGTGTCTTTGGAATAATAACGAAGATTATTTAAAAAAGAAATCAAGATAAAAATAATAGAATATTTGAAAAAAAAAACCCTTGACATCCTAAAAAGTTAGTCATAGTAAATAGAGCAATATTCGTTATCTTTGGAAAATAACGAAGATTTTTTAAGAAAGGAATTAGGATTTAAAAAAAAAAAATTCTTCCTTCCTAGTGGGATCAGCTTTTTTTTATGGGGAAGCGTAAGAGAGCATTTCAGTTTCGATTGTGATTGATGTATATCTCATAAATTGTTTGTTCTCAGGTTTGACGTTGAAGAATTTTTTTGGTGGACATTTTGGAGGTAAAATAAATGCGAAATGCATCTAAATTTACCGAAAAGTGTTAGGAATAGTTTGTTTGTAAATTTTGTTGGGGGTGTTGTTGGTAGAGGTAGAGATACAGGTCGTTGACTACAAAAAGATAAAATGAAATTTTTATCAGATCTATGACAATTTTTGTTGCTGCATGTTTTAGATATCTAAAAATTAGTTTTGTGAATTTTATAAAAATTAAGATTATACCTATTTACTTTAAATTTAATAATATGTTAACAAGACTTTAATTGCTGTTCTTTAAAAATTAGGGAAATAAATTGAAATTATTTTTGTTACTCTTTATTCGGTAATCAGTTTAAAATACTTTTGGAGCAGTTACGAAAACCTTTTAAAATAGTATTCTTTTTTATTTGCTATATTTAAATTTACAATTAAATGTTGTCAACTATTCTTTATTGAAAATAGTAAATTTATAAGTCTTGAGTTACATACCTCTTTGACCTAAATTTTTTCCCCTTACCGTCACCATAACTTGAAAATTAATGACCATAAAATTAGATAAGGGGAAGATCTTCTCAAAGGTGCATTTAATTCTGATTTTAATCATGGTCCCACAAATATACCATGCATGAGCTAGAAATGGAGGAGAACTTGAAATCATAATTATTGTGTCTTATTAAGTTTTTAGCTTCCACACTACGTTTATAACGTAAAAAGTGGAAGGTATTATAATCGTTCAGTCCATCTGTCTGTCCGTCACCCACTTTCATATCCCAAACTACAAATGCTACGGACAAGTGTGATACGTCAAAAAATTCAGCGCATCGAAATTAGAATACATTGAAAATTTCAGAAAAGAATTCGAAATACTTCAATCATTTAAAAAAATTGCAAAATTTAATGCTCATTTAAAAAGCATAGGAAGCCATTTTTATTAGAATTAAATCACCATTTTCATCGCAATAATCGCTGGAAAAACTTTAATTCTTTTAAAAACTAAATTAAAATAAATTTATTTTTGCGACATCGATCAGTTTAAAATGACGTCAAATATATTTCACTACCAGATGATTCTTTGTACGTTGATATGAAATGTTTTAGTTCTATTTAAAAGCGAGGAATATTACATATTTATTCTTTGAAATATATATTAATTTTTGTAAACGATAAGTAATAATTATTGAACTTTCGAAATAAAATAAATGAAACTAGCCAAATTTAGCATGTAAATTTTTAATATATATCAATAAGGCTGTGTTTGTCGCCTTTTTACCTGTTAAACACAACTGTTGTGTGAAAGCGGGTTAAGTGACTGATTCTGTTACAAACCTACTTGTTTCTGTCTCGAATCAATCAAACTTCCGTACTTCTCCCATTTCGCGTGTGTAAGAGATAAAGTCGCCAGAAAAATTTACAACCATCGTCAAACGGAATATCTCCAATGGCAATCTTTAACTGTGTATACTAAACGTCTATTCAAAGTGACCTAATGTTATAGATATATATGTCTATGCGTAATATATCTTTTGATTTTTTTCCTTGTGTGCTAATTGTTTCTGCTTTTCCTTTATTTCAGGTGTATGTAGAAGTTATGTGCTTAGGCGGTATGAAAGAACTGGTGTTCAAATCAGCCAAAACCTGCTCGTGTTATCACTGTAAGAAGGAATAACCGACAACCTAACTACTTGATGGTGCAAATTGAACTGCTATATAACCAGTGGAACCATATGAAAAGCCTTTCCTCTTCACCTCCTGAATTAGTTGTCAACTATTTACTGTTTATCTGCGTTTATTCGTATTTTGAGATTTGTATAAATTACTCTTAATGCAACAATTATTTGTTCTAAGTGTTTGGTTAACGTTCAACAATTATTTGTGCCAATAAAATGTTTTAGTTAATTGTATAATTATTATTTTGATAAAAAAGAGAAAGCAATTGGCATGTTCGGGATAATAATTATACTGATGCCAAATAATACGTATTGTGGTAGTTAGGTTCGTAGTCTAATAAAGACATCCAGTGTGGAAAGACATAGTTATTTATTAGTGACAATAAATCATTCATTACAGTGAATAGTTAAGTTAACTAAGGCAGAGGGCCCAAGGGGTAAACATTGCCAAGTCTCGGCTCCTCCTCGAATCTCCCCATTCGTCAGACATGGGTCAAGGGGTCAGGGATGCAAAATCCTCTTCCGCAGAGCGATGCGCCATTGGTTGTGGGGGTGGTGTTAATCACGCCATTTACATTACTATTACCAGACTAGCTGTCTCCATGTTGTTTGGTATCCGCGCATTGCGAGGTTGCCACTTTTGGCGTGTCATGATTGCTGGTTCTGGCATTATTCCGCCACTTTTGGCATGTCAGGGGTGATAGGCCTGGCAACTGAGTAAAATAAGAAGTAGAGAAAGTTTAAATTTAAGGTATTTCAAATTTTCTGCAATTGAAAAAAGTCAGTGTATTGGAGTGAAAATATAAAAAAGTATCATGCAAGGTCCGGCAATTAATTTCCAGGACTCATGAAAGAACTTAGTAGAAAAAAAAAGTTAAACACATAGCTATTTAATATGATTCGAAGTAATCCCTATTAGCCTTAATGCACGTTTTTGCTCGGCTGTACAAATTTTGGAAAGAAGTTTTAACGTCCTCTTTTGGAATGCTCTTTAATAGTGACGTTACAGTTTTCTTGATGGCTTCGACATCCTGAAATCTTGTTCTCTCTACAGCGAAATTTTCAGCTTAGAAAACAGGAAAAAGGTGGTCTGGAGAGTATGGTGGATGCTGCATCTCAACAACACCATGCTGGGCTAAGCATCGCCTCACAGCACGGCCAATTTCAATAACAAGGCCAGAGAAGCGTTCCCAAACATAAGCGTAGACGGAAATTTTAACGCCACTAGTTCGAGTGCCGAAGATTGAGAAACTAGTTCGGACGCATTCGGAACCCTAAAAATGTGGTCAGCCGTGAACGAGTGGTTCCGAACAGGTTTCGAGACAGGTAGTCTTTATCTTCGGAACAACGTCACTCGGAACTATGACGTCAAAATTTCCATCCCCGAGCGTGTTTGGGAGAGCTTCTTCGTCCTTAGTAGTTGAGTAGTCCGTGCTCACAGGCAACGCAATGTGTCGGCGGTCATCGTCATGTAGCAGCAGCCAACAACCATTTTGTTGAAAATGAGGTCTCACTCTAAGAATTCTCTTTCGAAGTCGGCCAAGAACTTCGGTGTAGAACTGTCCATTGATAGTCATGTTAGGAGGAAGAAATTCATGATGAATGAGTCCATCGCAATCGAAGAAAGCCATTAACATGACCTTGATTTTGGACTTTTCAAATCGAAAAATTTTCTACCTTGGTGAACTTGGAGACCAACATTCGGAGCTTGGGCAAGACAGCTTCGGTTCCCGCAGCTGCCTTGCTCAATTTGAAGCAAATTTAATGTTATGATTCTTTGCTCCATTTTCACTTCGACATCTAGAATTTAAGTGGGCCTTTCCACGAGAACCACTTGCTTCAGAATGGTGCCGATTGCACTGCACATGTGCAAGAAAACACTCTTCAATATGCAATTATTTAGCGTCATCTTCTGGCTTTTTCGTTCTCCTACAGTTACGTAAGTCCTGGAAATTATCAGTCGGACTTTGTATTATGATACTGGATAAACCCGTAAAATAGAAATTCTATTTAAAAATTAAACTGAAAAGAACGTTAAAAAGTATCAAAGAACGCTATTTTATCAAATTAGGATAAAAAGATCATAGCTTTCATCTTAACTCTTTATAGTACCTACTTATAGACTTTTAAGATATTTTTTTAAAGAGTTATCCTTATACATAAAAACACATTAACGTGTCACTCATCGTAAAAGTTGTGAAGGTTTTTTTTTATTTGCACTTTCAAAAATGTATAACCTTTTCTATATTCATTATAAAATGTATACTGCTAATAATAAAATAATTGGTAAATTATGTCCTCAAATGTTCACTTTTTTAAATATTTAACATTTAAAATAATAATGTTGTTTATAATTTTTACAGAGCAACTCTTTAATCCACATTTCAATAAAAGTTTACATATAAACATAAACTATCAGTAAAACTAAACGTCAAATGTATCAAATTCCATGAAACAACAATGGATTTTAATGTTCCCACTCAACAATCACATCCATTAGACACGACCTAATAACCCAACACTCTTTAAAATACCTCCATTTACACCCTTTTTTGTCATATTAGTTGTCAGGAGAGAGTCCTGCTTAATGTAAGGTAATGTGTCATAAGATGTAATGCTTAATTAAAATGGTAGCTTCTAGGAACAGAAAAACTGTCTAATTTAGATCTCCATGGATTAGCCAGAATAGTGCGTTGTTTTTGCAAGCGTAAATCAAGTGGAAATTTTGTTGTGTTTGTTTTGTAGGAATGGCGATGCTTGAGTAGGGTTATTTAATAGAAGTGACATGAGATGAAGCAGATATTTTATTCGCTGGTGATGAATTTTTGTGTAATATGAATTTCTGTTAAAGAGGAGATATTAAGAAATGAGAAATAGTTTTTGAAGTGAAGACTGAAGTTTCACTGCCCAATGGCAAATATATTCTAGTTTGAATGAAATGGCAAATATATTCTAGTTTGTGTTTAAAAAATACAATGGTCAGAAAAAGTTGTTAATACAACGTTTGCCTTAAAAATAATGAGGAGATTTCGAATATTCGAAAAGTCTTCAGTGGCAACAATTCCACAGGAATGAAAATAACGTCTCGATTTGTTATTCAATGTAGTGGCGGAGTTTAAAGTTGTAATGCTACTAATTACCGTTACCGCCACTGAAATCAAGGTATCAAAGCAGGATTGATTTTGGGCCACGTGGAACAAGCCAATTAGTAAATAATAAATTTATTAAAGGGATAATACAATAGTTAAACGTGTCATATTTTTTAATAATTTAATAATTTTAAAATTTTAAGCAACTAATAATGTATCGTAATAAGTAAATTATGGTTTAACTCATTAAAGACGATTGTGGCAGGAAAATTTGGCATGCAAAAGTAAGTTTTATGTTTCAGTTAGTCTAAATAAAACATAATATAAGAAACTGAAGAGAGACCATAGTACTAAAAATATATGCAGGGTAAATTAAATTACATGAAAAACGAATTTTGAAAACTTAATGTTTTAATTCAGTATGGAAGTTAACACAGTAATTTTTTTCACAAATGGGTGGTTAATGGATTAAAATCTATCTCCTTTTTACCAAGTTACTGTGGGTGGAATTTTATAACATAGCAAAAACATATTTTATTTAAATTAATTGATAAAAGTTACAATTGGATATTTAGACATTTTGATATTAGCCTACATACAATAAGCATTAAAAATCTTTTTATTTACTGGGATGGAAAACTTAACCTCATGTTCTCAAAACATTCACCATTAATAAATTTTGCATAAAATGCAGTCCACGAAATCATATCTTAAGAACTTTACAGTTTAATTTAATTTTTAGCTTCCACACTACGTTTATAACGTAAAAAGTGAATATTATAATCGTTCAGTCCGTCTGTCTGTCCGTCACCCACTTTCATAGTCCAAACTACTAATGCTACGGACAAGTGTGATACGTCAAAAAATTCAGCGAATCGAAATTAGAATTCATTGAAAATTTCAGAAAAGAATTCGAATTCTTCATTACTTCAAAGTACTTCAATTATTTAAAAAAACTGCAAAATTGAATGCTCATTTAAAAAGCATAGGAAGCCATTTTTATTAGAATTAAATCACCATTGCCATTCGCAACAATCGCTCAAGAAACTTTAATTCTTTTAGACAATAAATTAAAATAAATTTATTTTTGCGACATCGATCAGTTTGAAATGACGTCAAATATATTTACTACGGGATTGTTCGTATGTTGATATGAAATATTTTCATTCTATTTAAAAGAATATTGCATATTTATTCTTTGAAATATAGATTAATTTTTGCAAACGATAAGTAATAATTATTGAATTTTCGAAATAAAATTTAAATGAAACTAGCCCAATTTAGCATAAAAATGTTTAATATAGAATTAATGCTGTGTTTGGCGCCTTTTTACCTGTTAAACACAACTGTTGTGTGGAAGCAGGTTAAGTGACAGATTCTGTTACAAAGATACTTTTTTTTATTAAACTATCAACCAAAAGAAACAGCGATTGGATTTTTTTAAATTTGCGACATAGACAAATAGAACAGAGTGTAACACGTTTTGTTTGTGGTAAAGAAGAAAATGCTTGACGTAACTGTGGTGTCACAGTAGGTGTGACCGTTCTAGTTCGGACGAATTAGCAGCCTGGTGGTTCGTTTGTGGGGTTTAAGACAACGGTCGACGTAAAAGTGACGTCCCTATAGTTGTGACCGTTCTAGTTATTTATTATTAAATGTCCAAAAATAAAGATAACAAAACGTTTTTCCAAGCTATTTGAAATAATGATAACAAGAAAACCTAACAAACTATAGTATAGCCACTGATAGTAAATGAAACACAAATCTGATATGCTAACTATCCTACCAGACTTAAGCTTACTAGACTACCAAGCAGCTAACTGTTCAACCCGAGCTACACCTGTTCAAATAAATCAAACAAAACTGTTTCGAAATTTCCTCTCGGCTCTCACAGAACCCAACTCTACAATAACATGACAAAACAATCTTGTTTTAAGCTAACCTCCGATAAAAGCAAACGTCAACAAATCCCTTTATAACATGTTTTCATTAAATTGGAGAACGTTTGAGTGAAAATATGGAATTAATTATTATTCACCCCACCAAAGGCTTTGCATTCTGACGATTTAAAAGCATGCACCCCTCCCTGTTAATTTTATCTTATCAATACTGAACAATGGGATTTGTAAGAAAGCAATGGGATTGCATATAATAAGTAATACAACATGAAACATTAGTTTATGGAAAGCAATAACACAGTAATTGAATTAGTTTCTAATTTATATATCTTATAAATTATTTCTGTTTTAATATTAAGACAAAATTTGATTTCAATTTAAGTACCAGTTTATCTCTGGTTTAAAATAATAATACGTTTAATGTACCTCAATAAGGTTACGGCCCTTTACCATACATATATTATATCTTTAATCCTTTTTGTGTGTCTATGTTTTTAGTATGGCAAATATCACGATTATACCAAACAAGTAGGTTTGTAACAGAATCTGCCACTTAACCCGCTTCCACACAACAGTTGTGTTTAACAGGTAAAAAGGCGCCAAACACAGCATTAAGTCTATATTAAACATTTACATGCTAAATTTGGGTAGTTCCATTTATTTTATTTCGAAAATTCAATAAATATTACTTATCGTTTGCAAAAATTAATTTATATTTCAAAGAATAAATATGTAATATGCCTCGCTTTTAAATAGAATTAAAACATTTCATATCAACGTACAAGGAATCTCGTAGTGAAATATATTTGACATCATATTAAACTGATCGATGTCGCAAAAATAAATTTATTTTAATTTATTGTCTAAAATAATTAAAGTTTCTCGAGCGATTGTTGCGATGGCAATGGTGATTTAATTCTAATAAAAATGGCTTCCTATGCTTTTTAAATGAGCATTAAATTTTGCAGTTTTTTTTTAAATAATTGAAGTACTTCGAATTCGAATTCTTTTCTGAAAATTTCAATGTATTCTAATTTCGATGTGCTGAATTTTTTGACGTATCACACTTGTCCGTAGCATTTGTAGTTTGGGCTATGAAAGTGGATGATGGATAGACGGACAGACAGACAGACGGACTGAACGATTATAATACCTTCCACTTTTTACGTTATAAACGTAGTGTGGAAGCTAAAAATCCAACTTTTGAGACATTTTTACATTTCTAGCATAAGACTTATTTAAACAAGCAGTTGATTATTTAAAGATTATTTTTTGTAAAGAAATATTTTAAACATATAAATAATTATTATGATTAATTGATTGCCATACAATAATATGTTATTGTAAGTATGGTTTCTATATCTGCATCCTTACTTCATTCACTGTATTACATTTTAAAAAAAAAACCCGCACCTTCTTTTGAAATGACGGGACCGAAAGATAGAACTAAGAAAACAAATTTACGAAACAAGGATTTCATCTTAAGAAAGCAACGAAACTCAGAGCCAAAAAGGTATAACCATTTAAAGGTTATATTTGAAGAGCTTAGTGGAAGAACGGCATGCTAAGCGGCATTTTTGAAAAATGAGATTTTTATGTCAATGAACATGTTATTTACAATATAATAACATGTTCATTGGCAACATGTTCATTGACATGACATTGACAATGTTTAACAATATTCCCCTTATTATAAACTTTAAGCTAAGTGTATTTTTTTACCGTTTAAAAGTGCCGTTTTAAACGTATCTAAGTGCAAAAGAAAAACTTTAAAGCTCATTTTCTTGTTTTCAACATTTTGTCACTTAGCACGTTCTTAAACTAAGATTTTCATTTGTATTTTTTTTGTAAATCTTCAAGGTTAATCTTTAAGTGCATGGCTTAAGTAAATAATTTAGTTTCTGTTTTTAACCTTTAAAATAATAATTTTTTTCTAGTTTAACTATTTTATTTGTTTACTTGTCTGTCTGAGTGAATTGTATTATGGAGGCTAAGATACCCATGCTTATGAGCATTTTGTACCAATCCCAAATCTCTAATGAGGAGCCACTCTCAACAACGACGCCGAAGAGTTTATTGCTACCTCAAGTAGAATGGTAAAGGGCAGCACAACTACCCCGCTCTCTCGTTTGGGTCTACTACTCAGGTTCCTTCTTTCGAGAGCAACGCGATTGAGAGCAGAAAAATCGATCGTAAGGGTACCCTTCTAGTTTTAGAGACATAGGCTAAGTAAAGCATAACAGAAATAGCTGGTCACCCCATAGGTATTGATTTGGTATGGACACTTGGAGGATTTTACGACCACGACGGGCTTTAACGTGCACCAGTCACCTTCTGTGTACACGTGGTGCCTTCGGCGCAGAAGAGTTCATTGCTATCTTATTCGGCTGGCATGTCTCGAACTCGCAAACTACGAAATGAAGGTCCAATGCTGCATCAACAACCAGGTTATCCTAGCATTTGGGACCCGGATGGGCGAGTGTTTTGGACCATTAAGCTAGCAGTCTGCGCGCTGTAACGGGTGCGGGTTCGATTCCCGCCTTCGCCCTGGGTGTACTTTCCTTTCTCTGTGACAGTAAAAATTCTTTCTGTGTGTGTCTTACTTGACGAAGGCTTATAAGCGGGTTTCTGATCAAGCACACAAGCTGGAATATATATATGTACCCTACCCTACCCTACCCTCCTGGCATTAATTTTTTTTACTTAAAATGTTAATATGCGTATAAGTAGCATCTATGAAACTTATCAAAAGACAAATGCTAGACTGTAAAACATATCCTGTAAATTCACTGGTTTTTGGCTGACTGGTTTTTCACTGGTTTTCAATGCGACCAGTGAGCGTAAAATAAGATCGTACCCTGTCTGATCCCTCTGATTCATCAGAAGTTCGTTTATAGTATAGATGGGTTTAGAACCAGGTACCTACTCAACGAGAGGTACTTGGAAGTGGCCTTCTGAAAAGTCGGGCATTGAGACTCAATTTAAATGATTTTGTATTCGTTCTTGATGGAAGAATCTCGCTAGCCAATCAGATCAAGGTTAAAATATTGAGTTTTGACTTTACGGGATTGTAACTGTAACTTTGTTGGATGTGATAAGAAATATAGTTTATGCTGAGAAAATACTATTCGCTAAATATTACATTTTTTGTTCATTGTTTTTGATTTGATATTGCTTTCTCAATCGAGTATTTTGTTTAGTTTAGTTTGAATTAACGTCGCACTAGAGCTACACACGTCGTATTTTAGAACCACAGTCAAGTGACGTCGAGTATTTTGTATTTAAAACATATTGACGCTTTTATATTTTGAAAATCAGATTTAAACCTTTTTTAGATTTATTTTATTTTTACATAGTTTAAAAGGTTTTATATCCGTACCAAGACTCTAGGTTACAATTTTCAGCCAAGTCTTACCAGAAAATCAAACCCGGTACACGACTGCTGCAGTCTATGGATCTAACCGTTAAACCTTGAGTGTGACTTGTAAACTAAGATTATATTGTTTGGACATTTTTTTGTAAGATATCTTAAAGATAAATTATTGAATTACGACATTTGAAATTCGGGATTTGTGGTTAAATGGGAAGATGAGATAAAAAAAAATAATCAACAAAATGAAAATCGTCACTTTTGAAGTTACAACATTTTTCTTCTAAGTTTTGAAACTAAGAATTTTGGAGGTAAGCCAATAGTAGGGAAAAAATAGATTTAAAGAATGATAAGTATTTGCATTTTTTAAAAAAATGAAAAGTTATAATTAAAGTTCAACATTCAACATATTATGAGTAAGGTGAACTGTTTGAATGGTGTTGCATTTATTAAAATGTTTTTAAATGTTAAAATATAAACTTCAGAATTTGTTGCTATTAAAAATTTAAAGAAATAAAAGATTAATGCAAAATAAACTATATTAAGAATTACCAAATGATTTTGAGTTATCAAAATTAAAGAATAATTTTAATTGGCTTGTCTCAGGTGACGTATTTCTTTCCAAATTTCATTCTTATATTTCCATCGAGTGTTGCTCCAATTGGTGCACTGCTCCCACGTGACATTGACTCACCAATTTGGTTGACCAATCAAGTTTGGTTGGCTGGTAGACATATATTTTCAGGCTTGTGTGCTTGGTCACAAAGACCCGCTTATAAACCTTCGTCAAGAAGGACGGACACGACATACACACACAAACACATACAAGACAGATGCTGCCATCTATCGCCACCTCTACAATTTAGACATGTCCCTGAAGGGGAGGGAAATAGCCTCCAGGGACCTGTACCAGTGGTAAACTGCGCGATGACCGACCACAGGACTTTTGGACCCAACAGATTTAACGAGCACGTACTCCGCATATAACTCGGTGGGTCTTCAGTGGTACCGGGACTCGATCGCGGGACCTTCCGATCTCGAGACCGAGACGCTGACCACTAGGCTCCCCACAGACCCCCTCACCAATTGAAGTTTGACAAAGAATTTATTTTCTGTTGTTGTCAAAACCTGAAATATGGACATAGTGGGATAAATATTTTAAAAACGCAGTTTTTATTTAAGATTTAATTATTTTAAAATTTTAATATTCATTAAAAAAATCGTTAAGGATCTTTATTGCTTTAATGGTGCTAAAAATGTTTCAAATGATGAAATACTAGATATTTACTTGGATACATAGATCATCAAAGTGATAGAAAAATATTGATTTTTTTTACCGGTTTTATAAGATTGTGAAAGTCAAAGTAATTTTAATAATGGTTAAATTTAAATAAAAAGTTTCTAAGTTTAAAGTAAGTTAATAAGTTTCTGTTTATATAAATAGAGAAGTTGTAAATCAATAAAAATTCTGTGCTCTGGAAGATGAGACTTACGGGGTTGAGTTTCCAAATATTTCTTAAACGATTGGCCATGGCAGCTTATCTCAGAACGAAATTTATGACATCAGCATGGTATGGTGTCAGTATTTTAACTCTTAATCATTACTAGCTTTATAAATTCGACGTTGCACGGGTGTACCCTTAATAATGGTGATTTGCTTGTTATGTAAATTTTTATTTTATCAATCGATCCTCTTACTAAAAAAAGATGATGTCTGATTGCATCCATGCCTTACCAGGAGTTTGAGGACTTTCCCATAGGTCCCATTTAAAATTGCCAGCTTCAGGAACAGAGAAAAACCTGGTCCAGGATACAATTAAGGATTAAGAAAAAGGAACTTTGAAAGAGCTATGATAAATGCCCATTTTCGAATTGGCAATTGCGTTACGCTGTTAAGCAACTAAAATACCTAAACGTGGTAAACATTCCACTTCATATTTCATTCAACTTGTTAGGTATAGCAACCCCACGTTAAATTTTCAAACTCGCCATATATCGCTAATGAACAAAATAAAGATTTTAAATCAATGAAATAATGATGTTCAAATAACAATCCTGCAAATTAAACTCGTGTGCTTATACGTTATTATACTTAATTTGTGCTCGAGCTGAACTCGTTGAAATTTCTTTGAAATTAAAAAACGAAAAGTATAAATTAAAAGTTTTTAACAATGCTCAATGCTATTCCTATGGAAAAATCGGCTCCCGTTTTGTCCTCTTACACCCGTTTAGGTTCGAATTTTGAAAAATCGCTTCTTAAATGACGCCTTTAATATAAAAGAATATTCTCCTAAAATGTGGTAGCTGTACCTCCAGTAGTTTGGGGTGGGCGTTGATACGTGACTCAGTCAGGACTTTATCTATAATAATAAAAGAAAGAGTCTGTCTGTGTGTGTGTGTGTGTCTGTTTGTCTTCGGATCGTAAAAGACCTACTTATACTGCCCTCAGAAATTCGAAATTTTTAAGATAGATTCCCTTTAATACCAACGTGTGCACCTGAGGCTTAGTTTTTTCATATTTGTTCCATTTTTAGAGAAAGTTCAAATTTTCTGAAAAAAATACACCACTTTCGCTCAAATCCGATCATTTTTTCTCTTTCCTGATGTCATCGGCTGAAAAAATTAAATAAAACTTTTAACGAAAACATTTAAAATTCAAAATGTTTATTTTATTCTTTTGCCATTACTTTCAGAAACTAAATTCATTATTTGAAAAATAATTGACATGCTTCAAGTGACGTAATTCCGCCAGTCTTCATTCCCGGATTTTATTGTGGGTTTATTTGATGATTTTTTTCATTTATTTTTCTGTTGACTGCATGTATGCATATTTAAGCAATAAATGTATAGTTAAGCTTAATCGAATATCTTAACTTATCGGGTTTTCACAGATTTTTATATAGATATTTATATAAGAAAAAGAAGTTATTAATAAGAAATTCGCTTTATTGATGACATTGGCGACATTTTCCAACGCACCAAAAGTCGTCGGATTGGTTGCGAGAATTTGACCCAAGTAATTTTACAACAAGTAGTTTTTCTGACAACTGCAAATAAAAAATCGCAACCGATAAAGATTATTAATATGTGAAATAAAATGAATGAAAATAGCAATTTTTTTATTAATCATTTTAAATTTTAATAATTCTACGTTTTTATTGCAAAAACTTCGAATATCCTAAAGCAACTTAAATGGTGAGTCTGGATCTATATGACACTAGACAATATTGACTTATTGAGGGTTCTACAAACCTCAACGACGCATTACGAAAATACATTTCCCCTGTTACATCCTAATTGTTTGTTTCCACATCAATTATTGGTATTAACATAAAACTGTGTCTATATCAAAATGTACCGGCACTTTTATGAATTGTTGTCGAAACACAATTCCGAGAAGTTTATTCTTATCATCAATGGTAAGAACGAATGCAAATACATTTTCGTTGAAATGAGTGCTTAAAGTGCGAATACGTGTTTGTTTTATAAATTGTCAATAGATCTTTAAATTAGTCTGGCCGTCCTAATAATAGATAAAATGTCAGTGTAGTCTACGGGGTAGGGGGGTAGGGGTAGGTACATATATATTTCGGCTTGTGTGCTTGATCCGAGACACCCTTATATAAGCATTCGTCAAGTAAGACAGCCACAGAAAGAGTTTTTGCTGTCACAGAGAAAGGAAAGTACACCCAGGGCGAAGGCGGGAATCGAACCCGCACCCGTTACAGCGCGCAGACTGCTAGCGTAATGGTCCAAACCACTCGGCCATCCGGGCCCCCAGTGTAGTCTAGAAAAGTTTAAGTTTTGTTTTTCTTTGTACAACAAATCACAACCGTTTGACAAAACTCAATTATGAAGGCTTATTTCAGGTCTTGAGTAGCAACAAAAGTGCTGAATGAAAATAATTTCTTTCTCGAGCCTCGATTGGTGAATCAATGTCAAGTGAGAACAGAGAATCATTCTAAGCACCGACCGATCAAATTTCAGGAATGGTACGTCTCCTGAAACAAGCCTATATCGAATCGCTTGAAAGGAAGAAGTGCAAGACACTTTGATGGACTCAACCCCTTTCAGCTTCCACGTAATAATAACGTAAATAAGGAAGTTTATAACGTAAAAAGTGGAAGGTATTATATTAGCTTCCACACTACGTTTATAACGTAAAAAGGGGAAAGTATTATAATCGTTCAGTCCGCCTGTCTGTCCGTCAGTCCGTCTGTCTGTCCGTCACCCACTTTCATAGCCCGAACTACAAATGCTACGGACAAGTGTGATACGTCAAAAAATTCAGCGCATCGAAATTAGAACACATTGAAAATTTCAGAAAAGAATTCGAATTTGAAGTACTTCAATTATTTAAAAAACTGCAAAAATTAATGCTCATTTAAAAGCACAGGAAGCCATTTTTATTAGAATTTAATCACCATTGCCATACGCAACAATAACTCGCGAAAAACTTTAATTCTTTTAGACAATAAATTAAAATAAATTTATTTTTGAAACATCGATCAGTTTGAAATGACGTCAAATGTATTTCACTACGAGATTCTTTGTACGTTGATATGAATGCGCGTTGAATAGTGCGTTTTTTGTTAAACACACAACTGTTGTGTGGAAGTGGTTTAAGTGACAGATTCTGTAACAAACCTACTTGTTTAAAATAAACAATTTATTTGATGTAAGCTTTATCAAAATGAAAAAACTTAAGAAAATAACATTGAAGGGTCTAGTTGTAAAACTCACATTCTCCAAAGTATAACTAAGATATAGGGTCCGGCTCGTTTATTGGCGACTTCGTCCAGTGGACTTTACGATGATCAAAAGTCGCCAATAAACAGACCGGACCCTATTTATTAATTATAGTTTAGAGAATGTTAGTTTTGCAGCTAAACCCTTCACTTAGAACAATGCTCCAAAACTAATATCAAAATATTCGTTAGGAGTAACTGACTCAGAACAGAAAATATTCAAGAAAAACCACTTTCGCAAATTTAAAGTGATGAAAATCTCACCATCTTTTGATATCATATTAAAAATAAATGATAAAAAAAACCTAAATGACTTTATCACACTCTTTCATAATTACATTTATCATAATCATCATTGCACTTTTTTTATAGTAAAAACAGTTAGTATAAAACAATGGCTAACTTCTAATTGAAGAGTTTAGTGGAAGAACGTGCTAAGTGACATAAAGGTGAAAACGAGAAAATGTGCTTTAAAGTTCTTCGTTTGCACTTGGATACGTTAAAAACAGCACTTACAAAAGGTAAAAAATATACTTAACTTAAAGTTTATGAAAAAGGGGAAACTTGTTATCGTTAAAGAAGTTAGTAATGTGTGCATTGACACAAAAATCTCAATTTTTTTCAAAAATGTCACTTAGCACGTTCTTCCACTAAGCTCTTCAATTATCGTAAAACGATCCAATATCGAGACCCTTTTTGTGACCATAAATAAATTTTCTTTGAAAATTAATTTTTAATTTTTTAAAAATACTGAATATTGAATTGGTTTTGTCTTTTTAAAAATAATGACTGTAGTAAATTATCTCTTCTAAAGACTCATAGAGATATTTTGTACGGTCAGAGAGTTTTGTAGATGCCATAATTGATATCAGAATAATCATTAGTATATGGTAACACACATTAACAGTTGGAAAATATTAAATGTAAATACATGAAATAGAGTTATCTAAAAATATAAATTAATTTATTATAGTGCCGTGTGTTAAGTATCAATAAAAATGTAATGGTATGCCCTACTGAAACAATAAAGTTTAATTACTTAACTTTTTAAAAAATATTAAAGTCAACAAATATCAACTAAACTAAACAAATACAACTTTGAACTTTCCAAGAAAATCTTAAAAAAACAACTTATTTTTAATTGAAAAAATAACAAAAATGTTGAGAAAACTATGTTAGATTCATAAAAATCTCTGATTTTAACAAAAAAATGTATTGTTAAAAATTGACTGCAAACACCCGATGTATTTAATTTTTGCTTTAATTTAAATAATGTTCACAAAAGTACACTATTTTCTTGGCAACTATGTCGATAAATACGATTTTATATCATGGGAATTTACCAGATTTTATTGTGTACACTATAAAGTCTGATACTATTTGACATTAATTATATTATGTTGACATTGTGACATTAAATACGAAGAAAGACGCAGTTAAAAATGGACATAGTTGTAATTGAAAATCTTTGATATTAACCTTTTTAGTCAAATTCTGTTACACTGTAAAATAAACACTCTAATTTACCACCACCATAGATATCATAGTTAAAGTATTAGATTGGCAGATCACGTGACCTCCAATGCTAACGACGGGACGCGCATGGAGGCCAAATAAGGGGGCAAAATGGTCAGTGTTGCTGCCACTTTAAGGAGAAAAATATTACGAAAAAATACCATTTAATTCTAAAATTACAAAAAAATATCGTAAAAATACTAGCTGCATTTTGGAATCTTTTTAGTGACTTTAAATCCCTTTCTAGTATTTTTTTGTAATTTTAGAATTAAATGGTATTTTTTCGTAGTATTTTTCTCCTTAAAGTGGCAGCAACACTTTCCATTTTGCCCCCTTATTTGGCCTCCATGCGCGTCCCGTCGTTAGCATTGGAGGTCACGTGATCTGCCAATCTAATACTTTAACTATGATATCTATGGTTGTAATTGAAAATCTTTGATATTAACCTTTTTTGTCAAAATTCTGTTACACTGTAAAATAAACACTCTAATTTACCACCACAGTGTGATGGTAAAAATGCTGCCGTCACCTTGTGCTATACATTTCCATAAGATGGAAACATTTTTAGTGGTACCGTCGAAAACGTTTGCTTTACTGCCATTGATTAGATTCACTCATCTTCTTTGTTTAAACGCTATTGGAGTAAGTTGTTCATGTGACTCTGTACGTCGTGAAACATCAATTTTGCTGTAAAACTAATATTACAACTATTACAACGCTGTGATGGAAAAAGTAATTACAAAATGGGCTGTTATTTTACAGTGTATGCACTTTAAAAATTCCTTTAGTGTTTCGTTAAAGCTGCTTAATGGAGTAACGTTACATAAACAGGAAGTTTATTTCCGAAAAGGGGTGAACACAACTGCCTTACACCGTGTTTCTGGAGTTACATTATAGCAAGTTTATCTCCAGATTTAGCAAGTCATCTAAACTTCTATCTGTTTTCTAGAGTGACTGTACTCAACAGATTTCTTCAGTGCGTGTATGGTATTTACAAAATTTTGGAATAAAAAACTATATAAATTTCATTAAAATTTGCATTTTTTAATTTGTTGAAAAGGCCAAAATGCTAATAAAAGTCCAGACAGTCTGGAATGGTTTCAAGATATTATAAATCTTATTAAACTATTTTTGAAAGCTAAAACTAATAACATTAATTTATATAAAACACTGTTTTTAAATAAAAAAAATATATTAAGTTTCAATTCATACATAATAGATATACATAGTTTTGTTAAATGGTTTTCAAATTTCTATAAAAATATTTCAACGAGAAATTTTCTAGACAGATTTCTTTTCAATTCAGAATAACTTTCTTATGAAATCAAATGCAATTAGTTAACAAGATGATTAAGAATTTTATTCTTTAAAAAATAACCTTGTAATTATTGGTTATTTTATATGCATCGCAAGTTTACGTTTTACTTTGTTTCAATCAACGGAAAAGTTCTTAAAAGAGTTACGAAAATCTAGATTACTAAGAAGTATTAGCAAACTTATTTTAGAATTCAAAGAAAGTCATTGAATGATGAATTGTGGAGTAGAATGGATTACACTGCTCTTGCGTGGGATGGACAACTTAGACAAATTCAAAGTTGTATAGTGGAGTCAAATATTCTTAGTGCTAAGCTTAATGTCATTTTTAGCAAATTTTCCATTTTTTAAAATTCGAAAGAACTGAATAAAAAATGTAAAAGTAGGTACTGACTTGCTGAAGTCAGTCTGTCCGTCCGTCTACACCTCCTTCCAAAATCGGTTCTATCCGACGGATCTTATTTTTTTTAAAAAAAAAGTTAGATCGGTATGTCAGTAGAGAATTAGAGTATATTTCGTATTTTTTGACCGTTTGAACGTACAGACATCTGTCTACCTGCCTGTCGTCTAACTACGAATTTTAATTAGCATTGAAAGTAACTTTTTTGGCATTTAAATCGCTATTGCCATATCAACAATAGCATGAGAAAGTCAATTTACTCAAAATTAATATTTGAAGGAACATTTATTTTTGTCATATAAATTAGTGTGGAATTACGGCAGAAAATGTTGCACAGTGTGATTATTTTTTACCGTTCACTATTTGTTTACTAAGAAAGAGGCAAGGTATTCAATTTTTTATGTGCTTAAAATGCTGGATAGTTTTAATTTACATTTCTTCAATTATTAAAGAAATTGGGAGTTGTTTAATGATTTGTTATCACTAAATATTTAAAAAATAACAGTTTTTACAAATTTTTATGTTGATACTTATCTAAGAATAAGAAGCTCGGATCATTTAAGGCATTGGTGAAATTTTTAACTGTTTTGTATAGTTAAAATGGAATTATTAAATAAAATGCCACGTTTATATTTGAGATATTTTGTCAAGTGAAAGAAAGCATTGTTTAGAATGACGCATATGCTAGAATTATAAGTCAAATTCACGTGCTGGATGTCAGTCTCTTTTTAGGTTAGCTAATGCCATCGAGTTAAGAAGATTTTGCAGAGCAAACCGGTTTTCCAAGAGAAGCCATTAAACGTTTCGTAGTAAGCCCAAACAAACGCTTTCGGCGAAGTATTTGGCGCTATTTTTTACAGTGGAGTGCGTATAGGCTTATTACATCGACTTAGCAATTTCTGATTACTGTAATTGTAACGCATCTTTGTGTGGTGGAAATTATTGCATTCTTTTGCAAATTCAAATCTCGAACTACAGTCTACAACTGCGTAAACAGTCATTTTTTATATTTAATTAATGCTTTTCAAGAAATAAAACGATGCGCTTTACCATGAACTGATATTGAGTGATTTGTTTGGGCTTACTAGGGTTACTTGGCGACTTACTGACAGCTTCATTCATTTTCTCGCCAAGCATCTCCATCTTCTTCTTAACTCTATTGTCAATATACAGTCTATTATTATCTTAAGAATATCTGTTTTGTATAGTTAAAATGCCACGACAGATTGATTTGGGGTGGAACAAGGAGTTGATGAGGGTGCGGGCATTTGTCGGGATTCCACTTAGTTCTATTTATAGTAAAGGCCCCGTCTATTTCCTTGCTGGAAACCCCTAATGGGTTTCTTCAAATTCGACCGATTTACTTAAAATAAACAAGGAAAGAGTTACTTGTGAGGGGTTTTGGCGGGAATGTTGTTCTTAAAGATCAGAGGTGGCTATTATTGATGTCGTGTTTTAAAATCACTGTGAAATGAAAATGTCTGGACAAAATTGTTTGAAAATTATCAAGAAAGCTAAGGAAAGAATTGAAGAGCTTAGTGGAAGAACGTGCTAAGTGACATTTTTAAAAAAAATTTGTGTTCCTGAACATGTTATCCCCCCCCCCTTTAAAGATAACAAGATTCCTCCTTTCATAAACTTCAAGTTTAGTAAATTTTTTTATCTTTTGTAAGTGCCGTTTTTAACGTATCTAAGTGCAAACGAAAAAAATGTAAAGCTCATTTTCTCGTTTTGACCTTTATGTCACTAAGCACGTTCTTCCACTAAGTCCGGGGTTCCCAACCGGTGGTACGCATACCACTGGTGGTACGCGGGAAATTTCAGGTGGTACGCGGGAGTGATGTGAGCAACATGATACTATTAATAGCTTCTGTACGCATGAGTAGTGAGCAGGCTATCATATTACTCATTATTTTAAACATTTATATTATTTTCAAGAAAAATCTTTAATTAACATAGCTAATTAACAAGCTCGGCTATTTCTGATGCCATTTGTTACGAGTTACTTGTGTGAGAGTTTATTTTCTGAACTCTTGTACATAAAAAATAAACATAGAAGGAGAATAAGTGTTGAAGAGGACTTAAGAGTGAAAATAAGTTCCATTACTCCGAATGTTAATATTTTAATCACATGCAAACAACAACAAGTTTCGCACTAAAGACGATAAAAGTATATTTTGTATGATGAATAATTTTTTGCTGAGTTTTTACTATTTTTTATTTGTATGTTTTTAGACCTATGGGAAACTAAATTAATACAATTTTAGTGTTTTTATTTCTCCTTTAAAATAAGCATGTTATAACTAAACAAATATTTAACCATAAAATATGAAAATTTTCCAGGAATTCGATTCAAAAAGCCTTCGAACACTTTTAGAAGAGTAAATATTATACATTTATTAAGATGTTTGTGGGTCTAATGGTACGCAAAAAATTCTCAAAAATTCAAGTGGTACGCAGATGCAAAAAGGTTGGGAACCTCGGCACTAAGTGATCAATTGTATTTTGTTTGGTGAAGTTCAAAGGAGCAATATAGCAATGGAATGAATGTAAAATTATGTAAAAAAAGAAAAGAAGCAGAAATATTTAATGAAACAGAATAACTTTCCCGTTTTGTCCTGAGTATTTCGACACATTTTCCAAATCTCTCCGTTTTGTGGTACAAACAGAGATAAATTTCATACAGAAAAAAACAAACAAACAAACAGTCACACATTCACAGTATATATATACCTTTATAATTTAATTTAATAAATATTGAAATTTACCTTCATTTTATTCTACTTAAAAAGTTTTCTGGAACAAAATTTAATCTTGCAGATTCAGTTGAAAAATACTTTTGAATCTGAAATTGCAAAAGTAATTTTATCTTATTTGAATTTGTACACTTTATCAATTGCAGTGTTTTAACAAATAACAAAAACTGCATATTTCACAATGTTCTACATATTTCAAATTTAAGTTTTTACAGAAAAAAACTAATTAGATTGTTGTTGGGTTCGTTCAATTTTCGCTTGAATTAAATACTATTCGAAATAAAATCCTCGTTTAATTTGCCTTACAATTTTATAATAATACTATTTCAAACAGCTACTAAAAACATATAATTATTATTCATTTTTTCTTGACGTCGATTAAAGAATTTTTTTTACCTTTGTAGTATTACGCTATTTTCAATAAGCTTAACCGCTTATTTATAATTAAAACGCTATTACAGTGAATTGAAGCGATACTACAGTATTACGAAACCAAACTATTTTTGCCTCATTAGAGACTACTGTCGAAAAAAAATACAAGACCAGGAGAGTATAAGTTTTCTGCTTTAGTATAATCTAACGGAATATAAGTTAAATAAAAACCAAAGTATTTCCCAAATTATGTAAGACAAGTTCAATCAAATTAAAATTGGATTTAAAAAAGTTCATTTTTATTCAGTAAGAAAGTTTTCAATAATATTCTCAAATGGATTGTTAATCTATAATAATAAAAGAAAGAGTCTGTCTGTGTGTCTGTATGTCTGTGAATCGTAAAAGACCTACTTATACTGCCCTCAGAAATTCGAAATTTCTAAGATAGATTCCTTTTGATATCCACTTGTGCCCTGAGGCTTAGTTTTTTCATATTTGTTCCATTTTTAGAGAAAATTTGAATTTTCTGAAAAAAATACACCACTTTCGCTCAAATTCGATCATTTTTTCAATTTCGTGTTGCCATTCGACAGAAGAAAATTAAAATGAACACAAAAATTAACTAAAATAGAAATTGCTTTTATTTTCTTGCCATTACCGTCAGAAACTAAATTAATGTTTTAAAAAATAATTGAACGTACCAATGAGCTAAATGTTTTTTTTTTTAAAACCCAGAATGGAGGTTTTGACGTGAAATAACATAGTTATACAATTATGGTTGATTTTGAATTTATCAGGAAAATTGCGATGACAGTAAGTTCATATTAAGGAAGATTTTTTTGTGATATGTGGATGTGCATTTTATAGTGATGTATTTTTATTTTGGTATTTTAAAGCAATATAAGTAACGGGATTTTATTCTTTATAATGAACGGGAACAAAGGCAAAGCTTATTATCCTATAGCAAATTAAATGACACATATATTTGGATCGATTTGATATTCTTTTAGTCCGTGCGAAGAACGGGTATTTATTTGCTAGTTGCATAATAATTTGGAGGCAAAAACAAGAAATTTAATAAATCAAAAATAATTATCAATTATTTCTATAATGTTTAATTGTTCAATAATTATTATAAAACGACATTAATTTTTCCTAGTTTGCCTATCTAAAGGTAACATTTTGCCATACGATTCCGTACCAATTAATTTTGTATTTTTTACAAAATCGGTCTAAGTCGTTACATTTAAACACGTGGATAAAATAATGTAACAGTATTAGAGCCACACTTGTGCGTCGGGTTACATGGTCATATTCAACCTGACTGTAACCTTTCTTTTGGTAGGGTATTTTCTTTGGTAGCAAAATATTGTGTAATCCCAAATTTAAATACATGTGACAAATAATTACATCAGGTAACTAAGGGACAATATAAATTTATAATACAGAGTGTCCGTAAAAGAATGTCCGAGTTTTAATGGTATATATTTCAGGAGTTTATTTCATACTAAATATAACAAATCATACATGACATTGAAGGAAAACTAACCTAGTTTTTCCTATAAGTGCGCAATGTGTGCGCCTTTAGTGATACGGCACACATCCAAACGAAAATGCAATTATTCCCATACTGTCTGCAGCAAACCGGAGTAATGGAAGCTAAAGCCCTGGATTCTCCCTGTCTTAAGTAGCGACAAGCTCAATCGTCCGCCATCTTGGGTCTCCGGGGGAACGGCTACGCTACGCTTCGTTTTTCTCCTCGTACTTCGCTCTCTTTCTTTTCTTTACAAATTGATTAAAGACTATTAAATTTATATTTAACGAATTAAATGTATAAAACTTCATTCTTTTAAAGCATAAAAAGAACTTTTTGACTGATTTTTGATTTATTAAGAAGTTAAAATCTCAAACCTTCGATTCTTAAATGGTTCGCGTTTAGCAGCCAAAATGATCGATTTGCTTGTAAATTTAACATTAACTGCATTTCTTTAATCCTGGGTAATAAATTTTTAACCATGAATAATTAATATATTATATACTAATATTATATACTGATATTATATACTTATATAAAAAAAACACCTGGCCTGGATTTTGGCAGGGCCGCTAAAATCCTGATTGAAATACATAAATTTTTACTAACATATATGTTTCTTTAAAATTAAATTCAAATTAAAGCCACATTCTAACATCAATTATAAATTTCTATTTAGACATTCTCCTGTAACAAATATTTATTGCACATGCAATATTAAATTATCTTATGAATAAACCCACAGAATGAAGAAACCCACACACTCTTATGAATAAACCCACAGAAATTATGAAAAATGTCATATTTTATTTAATAACAGTAATTAAAGTGTACATTTTATAAATAATAACCCACAGCTATAAAGCTATTAGCAAGCAAAATATATAGATCACATTATCTCTGATGCAGCAACTCTCATTCCAATGCTTTTGCTAGAACATTTTTTAAATTTTTTTTGTTGCGAAGCTTTATTTTTCTTTTTGATTAAAAAATGCACTCTATGATTAACAAAAATATTTACAATTTTAGTGATCAATTCACAACATTGAGGGAAATCTTTGAAATGCTCCATTACAGATATTAGTAGAAGATTTTGTAAAGATTTTAAATTTATTTTTTGGCTGTAGGATTTGCTCTTCATTTGATCTGAAAAGACTTTCCAAATGAAGTAAAATGCTATATACTTCTTCAGAAACATAAACTAAGGGATTAATATCTTTTTTAAATTCTTTAAGTTTTGAAAATGATTGTTTTGCAGTTACACAGTTATTATTAGATAAATTATTTTTACAAAGGGAACATAGTTTACTTCGATTTAATTAATATTTGCAATACATCCACATAAATAATAAAGTGCACTTTCTTCACTTTCTGGCAGTCGACATGGTACAGTTACAGTTTCTATAGAAATTTCATCTTTGTCAAAATCAATATCAAAGCATATTTTTCCAGTGTATGTTTCCAACTGGTAAGCGATACAATTTAAATCCTTTTTTTGAACTGTTTGCGCATCCAAAAGCACAACAATTTGGCATATTCGTATGAAATAGTCTTTCATCTATCAGAAACTAGCTTGGTAAAAAATTATCTAAACATAGTTCGCAAGTTTTCGCTGAAACAAAAACGATGACACTCACAAGACCGCAATTCCAAACTAAATCCCCATTCCAAGAAAGACCCAAGATGTCGCATCTTTCACACGTGACTCTGGACGTCCAATAGGAAAACGAAGCGGCATAAAAGCGCCGGGGAAAACAGTGTCGCTACTTAAGCCAGAGATAATCGAGGGCTTTAATGGAAGCAACAGCCTGTGCAATTCTACCTTTCAAGGTTGGTAAATCAGGGGTGGAACGTAGACCCGATCTTTTACGAAGCCCCAAAGGAAGAAATCACAAGGCGTGATGTCAGGTGAACGACAATTGCAATTTGAAACTCGGACATTCTTTTACGGACATCCTGTACATTTGTCATTTGAGCAGCCAATCGAAGCCCATTTAGATGCTTTTATTGGGTAGTGTTACTACTATTACATATATATTCCGGCTTGTGTGCTTGATCAGAGACCCGCTTATGAAGCCTTCGTCAAGTAAGACAGACACAGAAAGAATTTTTATTGTCACAGAGAAAGGAATATACAACCAGGGCGAAGGCGGGAATTGAACCTGCTAGCGTATTGGTCCAAACCACTCGGCCATCCGGGCCCCAACCCAAGTGTTACTGGCAGAACTAGAATGTAAAATTCTAACATCCATTAAGATAAACATATTTCATGGGGCATCATTGCAAACACTGTACTTTTTTGTCTTTTACTTACAGAAATATTTTGTAGAATAGTTTGAAATTATTGCCGCAAAATAATTTTAAACTTTTTACAAAATGGTTTATCATTTTTATATAACCATTAAAATCAACATTCTATAATATCACAATTACTTATTATAATTTTCTTTTATTTATTAACCGTTTGAGGGAAAAGGGAATTAGCTGAAGTGTAAACTTGTTTTCTTTGCATGAGATTAAAATTCAAATTTTTCAATGAAAATTGAACCGTTTAATTTTTAAACGTTATGTGCTTGTAGCGGATGATTATAAATGACTCCACCATACTTCAAATTTTTAAAATTTATTAAAATTATAACATGTATAAATTTTTAAAAGTTATGAGTGTTGTCCTTTAGGTGACTGGATTGTACGTCTCTATTCCTCATAGGTTTAGAAACAACTATAGACACTCTTTTACAACCATTTTCCAGAAACATAACCCTCCCAACGTTTACCATAAACCCATTCTACAGGGAATCATTTTTCTGTCCTCTATTTACAGAAACATTCTTTGGATTTTATTAACCTTAAGAAGGGGCAACGTCTTCATGGAACCATTCGGGTGTTCCACGAATAAAGGAATCTATTCTAATCATTCCCTCGGCAGATGATTATAGAACGATTTCGGTGTTGTTATTAAAAGCATTGTAGTGTTAGAGTCTTGCAAACTTTTATGTGCAAGGGTGTATTGGGGATGAGTGTCTTCGGTAAAGTATCTCAAAAGTGCGACTCCAATAATATCAAACTTTTATTTCAATTAATGTCATTTATTTAAAAAATTAGTTATTTTTTTACCTATGCTACCATTTCTATTTTTTGGTAAATATTAGAATTTGATATTTCTGTGTTAATATTTTAGAGTTCAACAAAGCAAAGCGTAGTGCTTATCTCCTATTAAGAAAGAAGTTGTTGCTTGATTCGAAGATTTTCGATGTTGTGATTAGCTATTCCTATTTTAAAGTATTTTTTACCATTTTCAACTAATTGTTTTATTCAAGTTGTAAGAAGTTATTTGTCGTCTATTAAAAAAAGTTACAGTCCATAAGCTTGGTGTGTATCTATTCAGCGTAGTCTATTATTCGTTACCAACCGTATTCGAACCAGCGACTACTCAACCCCACAGAGTTCAACACAGCAAAAGTGCAAAATTAAATATTGCTAATATATACAAGACTAAAACTACACTAAACTCCTCGGCGCAATAGCCCGTTAGTGGGCCAAGGCCTGCCGTGCCCATTAAAGCTTACGTGACCAAAAGCTGTAGGGTGCTAGACATATGTCCCGGTAAGGTAGTCAGCCTTACGTGGAACACCCAGTGTTTAGTTCCCAGGCATGCTTGGTCCTCATTTTATCGATCCACTCAAGGAATGAAAGGATGATTCAACCTCGCCCAATCCGGGACTCGATCCCCGGACCTGTGACGTGGCAAGGCGAAGTACTACCACTAAGCCACTGGGCTTCGGATACAAGACTCATTGGCCAGAAGTCATAAAAATATGTAGGATTAGTTGTCGAGCAACAAATACTAGGAACTCGTGTATCAAATTTCAAATCCGTAGCTCTTTTTATTTCCCAACAATACCTTTAAAACCCAAAAAGTTCTATGGCAGCTAACCTTTGCGGAACCTTGGAACTTTATTGTGACGTCCAACAGGTATTGGGATCTCGCTTACCAAATAGGAAGTCTATAGCTCTTTTAGTTCGAGTAGTAGAGTCAAAGACAGACAGAATGACAGACGAATTAATGTTCAAAAACTACTTTTTCGGAATCAGAAACCTCCAAAATGTGTAAAAAAACCTAAAAAATCTCCGTTTTAGGTTTTCGACTCACCCCATCAATACTTTCATATTACTCGATCTTAAGAGTAGTGATAGACCGATTGATTGACAGACGGACCAACATTCAAAATCCACTTTTTTAGAATCAGAAACCTCCAAAACGGGTAGAAAACACAAAATCTCAGTTTCATGTTTTCGACCCTATCACACAATTTTTATATTACTTTACATTTCATATTAGGTAATTAAGATGAACAAGAAGTTCTAAAATAACTAAAATAGCCTACTTTCCGGTTACTTTAAAAACTAAATAAAATAAAGTTAAGCAAAATGTTATTAACTTATAATCAAAAGGAATCACCATTATGTTAAACGAAATCTTAATTTTTTCATTTAAAATAATAAAATCTTTATTCGTATTAAAATTACTAAAAACCCGTCGTCCAGAATTAATTTCCTTTCGGTTACTTTTAAAACCCACGTCGATGTCTCAAGACGTCTTAACTATGAATTAGTTCTTATGATAATTAACTCTACTCTAGCATAAGTAATAAAATAATGAATTAATTGTGATGAGATAATTCTATTTTAAGAAATTTTTACAAAATATTTAAAACGTTATTGAATGTCAAAACTGGAAAGAATCGAAGAAAAATTTCTCTTTCATTGAATCTCCATTCATAAATATTTTCATCTCATCTAAATAAATTATAAGTTTCAATATTCATTAGTTTTTTTGTATTATTTAAACTATATTGAAATCTTTTTGAGTTTATTAAATGCATATTTAAATATTTATCTTCTATAAAAAAGATTCAATTTACTTTGTTCTCAAGATATTTATTCTTAGGCATTTAGGCAAAGTTTGTACGTGGTATATAGACTATCTTTTTTTAACCCTCAAGTGACTCGCTGTTAAAAGGCTGCTTCAATAAATGTAAATAAGTTTATGACTAAAAGGTTGTATCATTTTTAATGAATATCTTGTACATATGAGACTTTTTAAATCGTGCGTTAAATATAAAGGGCATTTAAATAATGTTTAAATATGTCAACAGATTTATTGAGCATTTAGATTACATTAAAATATTGATGGAACGATTTATATAAAAAAAGAATGAAGTTTTAAATGCAACAAAATTTGCTTCTTGAAGTGTAGGTTTGGTACATATATAATCCGGCTTGTGTGCTTGATCAGATATCCGCTTATAAGCCTTCGTCGAGTAAGACAGACACGCGGGAATCGAACCCGCATCCGCTACAGCACGCGGACTGCTATCGTAATGGTTTGCTATCCAAACCACTAGGCCACCCAGGCCCCATCTTGAAAATTTGAATATTGATAGAGATGCAAGCAAATTTTAGAGTACTTGTGCAACTTGTTTTTATTCCTGCTATTTAGTAAACGTTATCGGTTTGATTCGATTATAATTCAAGTATGCAAAGCATCACCAAGAGGTTGTCAAAAAACTTCGGTTTAGATGATATTTTGTCTTATGAATAGAAATTAAACAAAATAGTGGGACAGCAATGTAATGTAATTCACGAACAGAGAAAAGTCTTGTTCTACTGAAAGAACAGCTTGTAACAACATTCGTTTTAGTAAGGTAAGAAAATATTGTATTTTTCAAAATAAATGTGATAGCAGATGAACCAAAAATGAAAGCAATACCGCTGGAACTGTTGCCACTCACGACGTGAAACAACTTACTTTGTTGTAAGTTAAAACAAGTAGGTTTGTAACAGAATCTGTCACTTAACTCGCTTCCACATATTTGTGTTTAACAGGAAAAAACGCGCCAAACACAACATTAATTCTATATTTAACATTTACAAACTAAATTTGGCTAGTTTAATTTATTTTATTTCGAAAATTCAATAATTATTACTTATCGTTTGCAAAAATTAATTTATATTTTAAAGAATAAATATGTCATATTCCTCGCTTTTAAATAGAATGAAAACATTTCATATCAACATACAAGGATTCCGTAGTGAAATATATTTGAAGTCATTTCAAACTGATCGATGTCGCAAAAATAAATTTATTTTAATTTTTTATCTAAAAGAAATAAAGTTTCTCGAGCAATTGTTGCGAATGGCAAATGTGATTTAATTCTAATGCAAACAGGGCCTTTAGCTATTTGTAATTCAAAGTTTTAAACGCCAAAATTAACTATTTTCATTAATCTGCTTTCTCAGATTTAATAATTAGACTTTATCGTTTGCTAAATTTGTTTGAAGTTCGAAGAATAATGATGTAATCTTTTTTAATAAATATTTTTGTCGCCACAATTTCCCATTTACATTTCTTTCGAAAATTCACTTATTTATAGTTTGTTAAATTAATGTACAGTTAAAAAAATTATAATTTGTACAATTGATGCTTTAAAAATAAAAGCGAAACTTAGCATATTTTTTTATGCCAAGTTAGAATTCTCTATGCATCTTTCTACATACATATATATAGAACCATTAAAAGAACTCTATTGTGATAATACAACAATCCAAACCGAATTATATCACATAAATAAATATTTTTTCAAAAGTGTATTTTTATTTTAACAAAAGTTTCTCGTACGTTTAACGAAATGGCAACAGTGAAAATATTGAATAAAAATGGAATTTGCATGTTATTTCAATGTAGATTAAATTTTTAGTTATTTAAATTTTAAATAAGCTTTTAGTTTAAATTTTTAAATGAAATTTGGCATGTAGCCTAATCTGATTTTTTGCTTCAAAATGACGTATCCCACTTGTCTGTGGGACTTGTGGATGACAACAGTGAAAATATGAATAAAAATAGAATTTGCATGTTATTTCAATGTAGATAAAAAATTTAATTTAGTTATTTAAATTTTAAATAAACTTCTAATTTAAATTTTTTAATGAAATTTGGAATGTAGCCTAATCTGATTTTTTGCTTTAAAATGACGTATCCCACTTGTCTGTGGGACTTGTGGTTCTTTCTGTGAAAGTGGGTGACAGACAGACAGACGGACTGAACGATTATAAAACTTTCCACTTTTTACGTTATAAACGTAGTGTGGAAGCTAAAATGGGGCTGTTACAGAAATATATGATGAGTATCCGTGGTTCCTAATTGTACAAATGTTACATTGAGCAACGTGGTTGCATTCACTAGCTCTAAAATCCCGAAAAGTTTGCCTATGATCATGAGTCAAAATTTACGGTCGCTAGTCGCAAAATGCGACCTAATCTTTAAAGTTTGCGACTACAAAGTAAATTTAGCCGCATTTATGGGGACTAGTTTTTAAAAATCGTCAATACTAGTTTATTTTTATCGAGGGTTCTAACAATCTCGCAAAAAATAACTATAACATCACAAATCGTCATTTATACTAAATTTGTAAAACTCTAACTGTGATAATAAAATCTAAAAAATTCGGCAGTCCTAGAATTAAATAACTCTAGCAATCTGTAATTTGCGAATCTTTGACGAACTTCGTGAAATAGCAGCTCTTGTAAAATTCCAATATTGCGGCAAATCAAAAATTTAGAAACTCAAACGACAAAAAACGGGGATGACCGTAATATCCAATAACACCGGATACCGTAAATTGTGATTTCTTAGATTTTAGAATTCTATAGTTATCTTAAAATTGCGAAACTCGGGTGATTCTATCTCTAATTGCAAAGCTTCTATAATTCTATAAGCACGCAACTCTTACTTTAAAATTGTCTAGTTTGGAGAATTTTTTAAATATATTCTTTCTTTTTTATGCTTCTAGATAACGTGCATTTGCTCCTAGTTTTTTGTAGCTTCCACACTTCGTTTATAACGTAAGAACTGGAAGGTATTATAATCGTTCAGTCCGTCTCATACCCACTTTCATACCCCAAACTACAAAAGGCTGCAGGCAAGTGTGATACGTCAAAAAATTCAACTTATTGAAATTATAAGACATTGAAAATCTCAGAAAAAAATTCGAATTCGAAGTACTTTAATTATTAAAAAAACCCTGCAAATTAATGCCCATTTAAAAAGCATAAGAAGCCATTTTTATTAGAATTAAATCATCATTGTCATTTGCAACAATCGCTCTAGAAACTTTATTTATTTTAAATAATAAATTAAAAAAAAAATTGCGACATCAATCAGTTTGAATTACACAAAGATATACTTTGTTTGCATGTAGATACAAAATGTTTTGGTTTATTTAAAAGCGAGGAATATTACATATTTATTTTATGAAACATAAATTAATCTACCAAACGAAAAGAAATAATTCTATTGAATTTTCTAAATAAAATAACCGTGAAACTAGCCAAATTTAGGGTGTAAAGGTTTAATATGGAATTAATATTGTGTTTGGCTCCTTTTTCCCTGTTGAACACAAATGTTGTGTGGAAGAGGGCTGAGTGACAGATTCTGTTACAAACCTACTTGTTTTAAGTTAGTAGCGCCAATTGCTCCTTAACTTCCTTATCCAATTTCGAACACTGGGCTATGGTAAATCTCTGTAACCAGCAGTTGAAAATAAGCAGCAGGAAAAGCTTTAAAAAATAGAAATAAAACATCTATCGAGATACTTTGTTCGTTTTATTCAACAATATCAGAAAAAAGTACAATTATATTCCATAAACTCAAAACAGAAAACATGGAAACAACATTTTAATTCGCCATAAAATCTTCTGCCATTACATGAATAAAATGGAATGTCAGTTATTGTAGACACCAGGATTTTAATCTGATTGTCAGTGAGGAGTAAACTACAACATTAAGTAACTGCTGAGAATTAACAATTTTATTGTCCTACAACTTATACAACATTCATAAATATTACAGCTCTACATTCAGAATATACCATACAGGGAATTTTTAATAAAAATAGAAACCTGAGAGTAAAATATATAAAATAACAATAACTAGGAAAGAAAAAGTTTTTTTTCTCTCAATTTAGTTTTGGTATAACTTATTCGTTTACAGTGAATTAGCAATCGGAATACACACACAAAACGAAAAGTTAAAGGAGTTTTTGCGATATATTTTCTACAAATAATGTTTATTCTTATCATACATTTCAAACTTATAATCCATACTATCACATTATTTATTAAATGGAAGTTTGATAATAAATTTTTTAGAAAATAATTTGTAAAAGAACACTGAATTAGTCACACTATTAAACAATAATAATTTTCACAGTAAAAAAGCTTGTCAGCTTTTGTGCCAGAAAATTTCTTGCAATTTACATAGAAAATATTTTTAATTTAATTTATAACAGTTAAAATCTGCTAAAAATAAAAAATAAACTAATTTTTCTTGCAAATTTCACAGAATTTTTTTTGTCATCTGACATTTTTTTTCGATAAAACATTTTTTTTTAAAGCGCAAGAAAAAGTTTTTTCTAAATTTGTTTTTGGTATTCTATATTCACACACATATACCTTAAAACCAATAATAAATTATAAGCAGTCCGATCATGCATAAAAATATTAAATATCAATTGAAACAAACAACAAAAAGGTTTTATAGGAAGGATCAAAATAATCTTGTGTACATAGCAATACACTCAGAAATACCATACATTCACTTAATAATTAATCGGGATACAATAAAAATTAAGTAGTTTTACGGATACTATTTTGCCCTAAACCTTTGAGCAAGCTTATTACAAGCATAAAGAAATACAGGATGACGCAAATAAAACTAGCCTCGTCATGGATATAGGAATACGATAGAATGGACAATTACAGCGTTTTCCACAAACATATTTATTCGATTAAGCATATTAAAAAACCTCTAAAACTCAAGTATTTCTGGTTTTAAAGATGTATTTATTTTTAAATTCATTTTTAAAGTTAATGATACGTCACTTCTGTTAAACCTCTCTTAGCATAACAGATGACGTCACGGTTGGCTTTTTTTTTGTTCTTGGCGTGTTATTTCGTATCACATTTCACTGTATCGCTTTTGAAACTGTGAAACGTGTTTTCATCCTTATCAAACTCTTAAAAAAGTTATGCTATTTTACAGAAACATGTCATGTTCATTCCATTTAATTTCTTCAAACGTTAAACGATTTCACTAGACTATTCCGATCAGATCCAACAGTCAATAGTTCTGCAATAGCTCATACGCGCTTTAGTGTGTGTATTTTAACTAACAACCAAACTTGGAACAAGCTGTTTAACTTCCTTGATATGAACTGGTTACAAATAATATTGTCTTCTTCTTTTAATGAGGTTTCGCAGAAATTGTAAGGTTTACTATTTTATAAAGTGTATTACAGCATAGATTGAAACATCGCCAAAAACATAACAGTTGACGTCAGAGCTGTTTTCAGTGACGTACATTTTCGGCAAATTTCAAATGCATTTTTTGTTGAAATTAAACATATTTGTGAATATTTAACCTTATATTCGGAATCTGCAGCTTCTAATGTACCAGAAAAACACATATATTATGAATTTCGCGTTTCATGCAACTTGTCCATTGTTGCCAAGTTCAAATACCAATGCAAAAACAGGTTTGCTTAGTGAAGCTATTGATCGCTTCAACATAAGGTATCCATATACCTTAGAAAACGGAAAAATTGATCAAAATATGTGTTCTGATACTATCTTTTGCATTAAAATATTATGTGATTCTTTATCTTTCAAACAGTACAAGTAGATTTCTTGTACTGTAAATAGTTTTTAATTTACAGGCAGTCTTTTAAAGGCAATTCTATTGTCACCAATCGTACAATGAAAACCTTGAACTCATTTTCTGAAGAACGAATTTTTTTCATAATATGCTTATACTCCGAGCAAGATATTTAAAATTAATATGCTTCGATTTAAAAAAATTAAAGTGCATTTTAAATAGTATGAATCAGGGCATGTGGCCATATTTTTTTTAACAATTGTAACATATATTAATTTTTTTACAGACTTTTAAAAAATTAAATTAGTAAAAAAAATCATATTTTAAAGCTAGCCATTTCAAACTATCATAATTAAATAACTACTTTACTTAGAGCTTAGATTTTATATGATCACATGCCTTGATATTTACTGATTTCTTTTCTGCAAAAATTATGTAAAACAACTAATTTGAAATATCGTTATATTGTTCACAGTTTGACACACTTAAATTAATTAATTGCTAATTAAATTTATTAATTAATATATTTTTTTATTGCAATAAAGTATTTTTATGTTAGTTTTTATGTGCCTGATCTTCTCACAAAGTTTTAAAAGTCTATCTCAAAAATTAAAGAAAAAGTTGTCTAAAGTTGCGCCCGAACAATCGCTTTGAGAATTATTTGCCTTCAGCTATGCTATGGTTTGTCAAGTTAGTTGGAATGCAATATAAACTGAAGGTTTGTACAGCTGTGCAAAAAAAGTTCAAACTAGTGATTATTTCGGCCGTTAATTATCCCAGAGAATCGAACCTTTTTGTTTTTGTTAATACAAAACATTCCAAATTTGATTGCAAAAAATGTGGTGCCAAGTCCAAAACAATCCGAAAGGGGTCCACCCTTTCGGATTGTTTTGGACTTGTTCAAATCAGATCCTGTTTGAAGTCATTTCATAATTAATCGTTGCACGGCACTCTTTTTTGGCACTTTTACATCTTTAAATTCTTTAACAAACAACTGGCCACATTTTTTTTCAAGAATTCGTTTTAATAAAACTTTCTACCATCTGCTGTACTGTGAGTACCATCTTCACCTGTGGCATTGATCAACTCACACTCACACAGCCGCCAACTCACACTTACGCACTAAGATCTGAATTCGCCAATAGTCCATGAGTAGCTCTAATGTGATGCTAATCCAATCCAACCAATGCAAAAAAGGTTAGCCAAGTGAATATATTTAATTTCGACTTGAAGGCTTCAATAGTTTTTATCGCCAAGCATTTCAATGCATTCCTATCTCTACACCGGAGCCACTTTTATTTGCGCCACCCTGTATATATACATAGAGAAACTAGTACATCAGTTATATTATTGTATAACTAATAATTGAAACTCATGAAATATCACTAAAACTCATCGATAACCATTGCAGAATTATAATCACAATATACCCTACGTTTACAGTTCATGAGTAATAATAACGCTTGAATAAAAAATTAGAAAGAAGTAGAAAGGATTTTTTAAAATTTAATTATTTTACTTATCGTATGAGTCAGTCGTTGATCTTTTTAATAGTATATATATTTATATAAAGCTAACCCATTCATTGCGTACAGCTAAGTTAAACACAAGGTTTTTTTTGTAAAAGGTAGTAAGTCATTTTAATAGCAAATTGTCGTTGTGAAACTGAAAGACAAATATTTTAAAGTTAGGGAGTTAACTATTTTATAAAACATGTCAAAACTTTGATTATTAGTGAAATTTAATTACTACTATTAACTATGAAAAAAAGGCGTGCGAGTATAAAAATATATAGCACATTACCATTCATAAATTAGATTAAGAGAATTTAATTATACTTATTATTCAGTACATTTTGGTACAACTAGGAATTTTTTAAAAAACAACTTATTTTAATCATATCTTCTATACCCAATTTTTTATTATTTAATTTAGACCTGATAAAAATTATAGTTATTCTTAATTAAGTTTAAAGGCCTTTTTTAACAAGTAAGGTTAAATCTATTGAAGTGGCATTTTGTAAATACTACAGAACTTTTCTAAGTACGTAATTTAACTAAATGTACCACTTTACCAAATTTTACTTAACATTTCTCTAATCTGTGTTTAGCATATCTGATAAACAAAGTAGGTAGGTACATATATATATTCCGGCTTGTGTGCTTGATAAAAACAAAGTAATCTAATAACTCTGATAGAAATTGACAAGAAGTCAAATTTGTTTTCGTTATTACGTGTAATTTAAAAAGGAAAAACGTTGTGCTAAATTATATAAAAATACCGAATAAACAAGTTCTTTCGCAATTAACAATTTACTTAGAAAGCAGGGCCTTTTATATATGGCAGATTTTTATTCGTTTATTTGATTTAAAATTTTAAATTAAATTATTCTATAGGAAAAATATTAGTTTAAATTTAAATACATTCACTTACATATGGGTTACATTTTGTAGTGTATTAAAACTCATTAGTTTAAATTTAAATACATTCACTTACATATGGGTTACATTTTGTAGTGTATTAAAACTCATTACACTATTATTGATTCTAGTATTTACACAAGTTTTTTTCTTTTTCAACTTATTAAATTTCGTTTACTACTCGTTCACACTATATACATTTTACCAATAAACAATCAAAAAACAATCTCCACCTTCGAAGGTTTATAAGGTTATTAAAAAAAAAAAATAATACATTTATTTCAATGGCACATTATTAAGTAGTAATGCTTTAGTTGTTGTGGAAAAGTTAAATTACGGATTCATGTAAACGAAATCCTGCAACGAAATTTATATTTGAATTGCGCCAATTGATAAACTTCAAAGTTACACATATTTAACTTATTTTACTAAAAAAAGGTAAATTTTATTTAATTCAACTCCATAAAACCAGTTACGTTTTATTTCTAAAAGGTGTCCTACATTTATGTTGAAAAGTTACGGATCTTAATCATTTCTTATAAAATTTATGACAAAGATTTTCTAAATATGAATTGCACTAATTGAAAGACACCAAAATTTTAGTAGTTTTGTCTTTTTACGGTGCCATAATACGATACAAGCTTAAATTTTATTCATTATTAGCCATATTTTCCAACTCAAAACGTACAACAAATGTTCTTATTTATAAATGGCCCTGCTTGAGTCAAGGTAGGGGTAAAGTGACAAAAGAGAACATCCTAAACCCATTCCATTCAAGCGTCGATGTCTTCCTCCTCCTCCGGGGTCTTCTTGGGTAGCTGCACGGGCACCACCACCCTCTGGTGGTGGTGCATGTGGCCCTTCCAGTCGCAGAAGGTGTCTGACGAGTTGCAGACGCCGCACGAGCACGTCTCGGCGTCATAGTACTCGTAGTTCCTCAGTCGGTCGTCTGCGTCTGGGGGGTCGCAGTGACGGAGTCGGACCCGCCGGAGTCGCTTCTGGTCGTGCATGCAGACGGGGTGGATGGAGATCTTGTAGGGGAAGCGCCAGTCGGGGATCTGGAAAAAAGAGGACAGAAACGGTGGGTTCAAAATACAAGTAAACCAAGTCCACTTTTGTCATTTTCGAGTTAGCAGCGCAATAGGGTGCTTGACCGTATCGCTAAAATACCTTCCAATATTAAATTAATTATAGTTTGAACCCAAAAATAACAAACATATATATTTTTTTACAAAATAAATCTTTAAATAATTAATAAAAATCATTTTAAAATAGCTTTTTTTCATCGGTACGTCACGTGATCACAAACACATCGATTTGGCTGACGTCACTAGTATATAAAAGAAACCGGTGTGATGTTTTTTGCTTGCAATTGTAATCGTAAAACTTTATAACGTTAATATAATGTGTAATGTAAAAGCTTTCGTAATTAAAACTTACAAACACAATCGTAACGGTTTATTTTTTAAACCAACTTCCGATCTTCCAAAGTCTCAACTGACTTTTCCTTTTTAAAAACTACATTCTCGCCCGTTATCGCGCTCTCTTAAAACTTCAATTTAAAGTGATGCCGGCCATCCTTACATTTCAGTTGTCCTCAATTGAAACAATACTTAAAATATATAAAGACAAAGCAATGAAAACACATAAAATACATTAAACTTTCATCCTAAAGTTCTATACCAAAGTCTTATCAGTTCGCAGGGTAATACTGCGATTTTCTGGTAGTTCGCTTAGGTCTCTCACTCTCGAGTTCTTTGCCGGAATCCTCATCCGATCTGCATCCTCATTCCAGCCCCTCCAAGACTTCAACTGACTGACATGAGCAGTTGTAGCATACATGCGACCATTAGTAGCCTCTAACTGGGATATATATTCTATACGTATCACTAGGGAGTACCCCTGTGATGACCAACCATTGGACCATAGGACCTCGATATCGGGACTGTGTTTTCGTCGACTCCCCGGTGGCCTTTGGGTGTCTTCTAACCACGACGACTTCTCCCGCATCGAAATAGAGTGTGCCAGATTTCTTTTTGTCGTAGAACGCTTTAGTTTTTTATTGCTGTTTTCCGATTCTTTCCCTTGCTTCGAGTTGCAACTTCTCCGGGTCATTCCATACTTCGCTTTCTTCACATGCAAGTAACCTTAGAATTCCATCTTTGAATCTTGGCACATATCCATGAAGTACTTCAATTGGTGTTTTCCCAAGAGTCTTGTTCACAGTGTTGTTCAAGTTTCTTTCTACTTCCTTAATCTTGCTGTCCCAATCCTTTTGATTGGTATTTTCCATTGTCGTTACAATGGTGGACAGTATCGTTCTGTTAGTTCTCTCAACCATTCCGTTTGCTTGGGGATGAGACGTAGAGTTCAGTGTATGGGAGATTCCATTGTCGTTGCAAATTTTTTGAAAATCACGTGAAGTGAAGCAGGAGCCCCTATCCGATATGAAACGATCCGGTAACCCAAAATCTTCAACGAATTTCTTCACTGATTTCAAAACGTTCTTAGAGGATGTATCCTTCACGGGATAGAGACGTACAAATCTTGTCATGTTATCGACGACGACAAGCAACTCTTTGTTTCTTTTGGAACTGGTACGAAGGGGCTAGAGATGATATGTACTGTCGCGAAGGGTCTTTACCTGTTGGAACAGGATGAAGAAGACCTTCGTTTCTTTCCACTTTAAATTGAAGTTTTAAGAGAGCGCGATAACGCGCGAGAATGTAGTTTTAAAAAAAGAAAAGTCAGTTGAGACTTTGGAAGATCGGAAGTTGGTTTAAAAAATAAACCGTTACGATTGTGTTTGTAAGTTTTAATTACGAAAGCTTTTACATTACACATTATATTAACGTTATAAAGTTTTACGATTACATTGTAATTCACATTCTCGCGCGTTATCGCGCTCTCTTAAAACTTCAATTTAAAGTGATGCCAACACAATTAAACTGGATTTAATCTAATTTACTATTAAAATAAGAATTTTATAGATAATGGAAGGAGGTTTTACAGAAGCGGATAGTTCAAATTTGCTTAAAGTAGATTCTAAAATGGTGTTTCAAAGTTTGTTTATAGTTGCTAATGACGTCATGGATACCACTTGGCTGGGGCGCAACTAGAAAAAATATTACTTACTATTTACTATTTAGTATTATTACTATTTTTCAATATTATTTTTCATTTAAATTTTTAATTAAATTATTTAATTAAATTAAATATTAATTAAAATTAATATTTAATTAAATTATTAAATATTTCATGGTAATACGGTGTTTTACTATTAATTTATTATTACTAATTTAGTTTTCATTTTACAAAACTAATGATTGTATTATTTAATAGAAAATGAATGTTTTATTTTTTAAATAGAAAATTAGTGTAATAGGAACAAATCAATGGGGTTGTTTGACGTCGGACGTGGCAACAGCTCCGCTGTTTTGTTTTCGTTTTTCTCGAATTACTTTTGTTTTGGTATTCGAACGTGAGTTTTCTAAGAATATTTTAGTTATTTTTTTAAATGTCAACTTCTTTTGCTTTGCTGTTGGATGTGTTAATCATTTATTAAAGAAAACTTGCATAGAAATAAAAGTTTCTTTTTCAGCATTCTGATCGTGAATTGAAACCGAAACAACCAATGAAATCCTAGTACCGAAAGAAAACGAAGCAATCAATGAAATCGTTGTACGGAGAGCGTGACATCATAAGAAACATTCCCATTAATTATAGAATATACTTATTGAAAATTTAATTGCTTGGATAATTTAAATCTCCTGATTTGTTAAACAGAAATTAAATGATAAGTTCCAAATATTAAATATCCTTTTAAGAATAGATTAGTGTAAAGCAATCATAACTTTTAGATAAACTATAACAATAATTTTTTCAAAGCTTTACTTGTTTAAAAACGTTAAAATCATTTTTTAAACATCTAAGAATGCAAGCGTGAAGAATTTAGGGTCAATTTATTTCGAAAAATTTTTTGGAAGTGAATTTTATTTTACCATGTTTTTCATATTTTCCATTTAATTAAAACAAACATTATTTAAATCTTCAAAAGACATGATTCTTCCATCTTACGATAAATAAGTCTCATTCGATCTCAACTTAGAGAGAAAAAAAAATCGCAAGCTGATGATTCCAAATGGAATCATTAGGGGTGAAAGGGTTTAAACCAGGCGTTCCCCTAATTGTTTTGAGCAGTGTATAATATCCGCAAGGTAGCTAAATTAAAAAAAAAAAGCTACGAGGGGTAATTTTATTATAAAGGTTTAACTTAAAACCTCTATAGCACATAGACGCTTTTTATGGACTGGGTTCACTTGTTTTCTGATCCCTTAGCAACCCGTAGTGTACCAAAAGGACCCTCACACAGCGTTACTTCGGCTTTCTTATACTACTGTTTTGTCGTTAACCAAATTGCTGTTAGGAATGAGAAGCGACATCTACTGGAGGTATTTCTATGGGCATCCCACAATACTCCCTTGCCAAAATGTTTTCGGAGATAGAATTCGATACATGATTAAACACCAGTTGGTTACCTACCAATGCCATATTGTGAGTGTCGATTGAGGGATTTCCACAGAAATACCGAAAGTAGATGAAGCTGCTTATATATACCAGTAATCTTTGTAACAACGAAAGCACTAGTATAAAAAGCCTAAGAACTCATCGCCACCATGGTTTCATGAGCTTGCGCAAAATTATTTTGTAGTCAGAAATGAACAAATGAACGGAACGGAGCATAGTTTGTGGGAAAGAAGACGATAGTCGGGGCTGCGATAGTTGGTCGTAAGGTCTTGGACTGGCATCCCTAAGGTTGAGTTCAGTCCCCTGCTTCGAAGACCTGTACGCTAATGGTACTGTGCGTTAAATCGTCGTGGTCAAATCCTCCAAGTTGCCCTAGCAATCAATACCTCTGGGTGAAAAGTCAATTCTGGGATCCTCTAGTGCTCTGTCTCTAAAAATTAATGGATCCCTACGTTGTGTAATGTGTCTGGCTTACTTGACGAAAGTTTTAGGGTCTCATGACCAAGACACAACGAATATTATGTCTACGACAAACGACAATAGTCGACGTAAATGTGGCGTTACTATAGTTTAAATCCTTCTAGTTTAGACGAATTTGCTGACGGGTAGGGCTGTTTGTATGTCATGCAAAGAGCCCATTGGGTACCTTGCCGAGGCCTTCTACTGGACACCTAATAGCAGGATAAATAACAGTCTGATTTCCTAATTGACATCATTACGCATTACGTGCTGCCATTAGTTTCACGGAGTACCGTTCCACCAAATTTTTCCAGTGTCCTCTGTACCAATAACGCCTAGATTAGAAAGCTCAAGAACTAAGATGCCCAACGCCATATTCGTGGACCGATTTGAGGTGTTGCCTAATGATATCTTAATTATGCTTATCTTTAAAGTAACACTAAATCGTGTAAGGACAATTATTGGTCAAAACCACAAAATCGGCAAACTTATATATATATATTACGTAATGCATCTTAGTTCTCCGGCCTTCTTATCCCTTTACAGCCTGAGCTATACAATAGTGCGGGTAGAAAAGATAATGTTCAAGCTCTTCAAAAATATTGATAGTCGGGTGACTTGTATCAATCGTTTATTTGTATAAAAAAATGACGTAGTTCTTAAGGAGTTGCTGGCATTGATGCTGTTTAAGGCAACTTGATCGATAAAACTCTTACAATTTAGTCTCATAAACTTAAATCAGCGCCATCTGACGGGGTCAAAAAGGGTTATCTAGGTTATATTTTCTTTACTCACCTCAAAGGAATCGCACCTGCCCCAGCAAGACGTGGCCCTGATAAAGTCCCAGCACCTTCTGCCCAAGTTATCGGATCGCGTGGCCTTGAGCGTGTATTCGCGACGTAGGCACACCAGCACACTCTTCAGGTTGTAGCTTTCTTGGCTGTTGTGGTCCGATGAGCGCCCTCTGGCGGCTTGCGAGCAAACCACGAAAACAACAGTAAGGGCAAGAAAGTAGAAGAGGCGATCGGGACACGGGGCCAGCATCTGTAAGAAGAACGACAATGTATATATCGCGTATTACTGCATAAGGTACAGGGTGATCGGTAATAAAACACCCCTAATCTGAGTCCTCTATACACATTGAGCTAGAAGGGAAACTAGAGTGAAGTGTCAGCGAGCCGAAGACCCACTCACACCCTTTTGAGCGAACCGGGCAGAAAAGGACTATTTTCCCTACACTTGTATGCAATGCTTGTATGAGACTCTCTATCATATTGACTTCTGGGCTCCTAAATGTATTTTAACATTTTTAGTTCGAAAGAATTAACTTTCTTTAACTTTAAATTCCAACTTTTTAAGAATAACCATGTGGATCACTAACTAAGAACCAGCGAAGACGAACCCAATAGCGAAATAGGCAAGTTTCTAGGTTTTCTGCCCGGTTTGTTTCTGCTGCAGTGCTGTGTATTCCTCCGTGTTTCGTTATTGGACCGGCTCGTTTGCTGCCCTGTTCAATGAATCACACATCTCACTCCAGTTTTCCTTCTAGCTCAATGTCTATTCAGCTAACTACTCAGAGTAAAGACTCAAAATTTGGTAAGCATATAAACTCCGATAGTGAGCGCTGTACATCAGAAAATATGCTAAAAAGAGCCAAAAGACACATTGGTGACTATTTTTTGCATAATCCGTTTTCCCGTGTCTTGAATAGTATGCTCCCCAAATTTTGAGTCTTTATTCTGAGTAGTTTGCTGTATAGACGGTTTAATTCCAACTTGAGGTGGCGCTGTTACTCCGATCTGCCAAACCCACCCAGAAATATTCCGGTTCACGGGTTTGTTGATGTTTTGAATAGCGCTATCGCTTTGCGGTGCGTTCGAGATTGTATAAAACTGAATAAACTATACAATATATTCATATTCAAGAAAACTAATATACTGTATAATATATTAAAGAAAATGAATGTACTGTATAATATATTAAGGAAAATGAATATAGTGTACCATACAATATATTCAGCAACTATTGTGTTGTACCAACCAATGTGCAACAGTTTGGGCAATGTTTTTAACGAACGTGGAAGCATTGAATCGGATGCCTAGATTTTAAAATACTTTATGCAGCATCCGAGTTCGTAGTATTCAGCACTTGATTTTAATGATCCAAGCTGTTGTTGACCATTTTAAACATTGATTAGCATCAAGTAGAATTTAAAACACATATGCAACCGACTTTCCCATCAAATTAATCGGGAGTAATTACTTTATATTTGGGAAGTACCAAATTGTTTTTAAAACCGCACAAACGTTAAGCTAGGTCATGTAAATAATTTAAGTTTCTCAATTAAAAATAAAAATGATTTTCTCAAATTGTAATCTTTTTGAGTCAAATAACATAGTATAAAAATACAAATAATTCCAATTATATTTGGGGGAAAAACTGAATTTTTCAAAACTCTCATTTTACCTCACCACACCGCGTTACGGCATGAGGAGAAAATCAAGTTCCGGTCCCAAACCGGAAGTCAGAGGGAGACAGGGTTTGTTTGCAAACATTAAACCCTCTATAGAGGGCTCAGAGTATGGGTGTTTCATTATCGATCATCCTTTATACTTTAAAATTGCAGTGCAGCACACGTTGCGGTTATTTTTGACATCATATTATTGTAATGTTTGCTTATCAGCCAAGTAGTGTTTTCTGGGCCCCCCCTACCGAGACTCACATGAACAACTAAATCTAATAGCGTTTAAATATAAAAGATGGGTGCCTCCAACCACAGCTTGTGAAGCAAACCTTGTGTGCCCCGGTACCACACAATACATTTTACATCAAATGTAAATTCACAGTACAGGGTGATGACAGTACTTTTACATCAAACAGAGGGATATATATTTTTTATAGTGTAAACCGGGGCCCGGAAGGCCGACTGGTTTGGACCATTAAGCTAGCAGACTGCGCACTGTAACGGGTGCGGGTTCGATTCCCGCCTTCGCAATGGGTGTACTTCCTTTCTCTGTGGCAGTACAAATTCTTTCCGTGTCTGTCTTACTTGACGAAGGCTTATATAAGCGGATCTCTGATCAAGCACACAAGCCGGAATATATATGTATCCTACCCTATAGTGTAAACCATAGTGATATAAGGAAATAAGTTATTTTTTTGTAGAAATTGTTAAATTTGCATCATAAAGACTTTTACAATATTTAGCTAGAATGTTAAGAGACTTCCAAATATGAACCGGTTCGGGAAGTTGGGGTATGGAAATATATACCGGTATGGTTTTTTCTCTAACGGTCTTACTTGAATTCTTTTTTGAACCTAGAACTATATAATACCCCGAATTATAAGTTACTATGATTGTAACCCTTTGGCCAAAGCTTCGCACATACTGTTATATTGATGTTAACCTTTTGAGGGATAAGCAAATTGGCTAAAGTGTAAACTTGATTTCACTGCATGCGATTTAAATTTCAAATTTTAACTTTTCCAATTTCTAACTCTAATTTCTTTAAATTTGATAACAAATTTGTTTCCATAGTAGATAATATTAAATGACTACTCCATGCTTTATATTTTAAAATTTAGTTAAATTAAAAAAAAATATAAATGTTTATAAATCCTGGTTGTTGCTAGAAAACCTGCCAATCAAGGTAATGGGTTTATACGTCTATATCCCTCAGATGGTTATAACTTTTTTTGCACTATGACGTCACATTATAACTCTCAGAAATTAAGTTCATACCTGGAAATTCACCATTACTGAGCCAAACATAATTTTTTTTTGTGTGTTACATATTACGTGTCATGCAACGCCATCTTTTAAATATTATTTTTCTCGTCACTCAAATGGTTGTGCTTTGCAGTAAAGTTATACATTATAGGAATTCAAAAAAAACATATTTTACTTTCCTTTGTTAATAGCGTACTTTCTAAGGGTGTGTCCTGACTACGACATCAAATGCCACAAATGCAACAAAACTTGGCGACCGCCAAGGGCGCCAAGCGATGTATTAGCATGTGGCTGACTCTGCCAAGTCGCCAAGTTTTGTTGCAATTGTGGTATTTGATGTCGTAGTCAGGACACAGCCTAACAAAGTGGTCTCTTGTACACGAAGTTATTTTTTGCTGCCAGTACACAGACCTACCGCAACCATTAGTTTACTTTGCTTAAGGAGAAATAAATAAAATGTACCCATAATTAAAGAGAAAGTAAGTGAAGCCAACAAGATAATTAATGAAAATATCATGCAAAAAAAATCGCCGAAGAATAGACATAAAAGTATTAAGACACCACCTGTATTTCTGTATAGCGGAAGTGTTATTTCTTGCAGAACAACGGTAAATTAAGCATTAGAAATTTAAAAAATATTATAAAAGTTTACTTAAATACAACTTTAAATACTGACATGATATCTCATTTAATATAATTACAAAGCATTAGAATGTACAAATTAGTACAATAGAATGTAAGCGCACATCAAATTATGAATATTTTTAAACTCTATTTTTCAAAAGCATTCTATTTAAAAATTATTTAAATCTTTGATAAAGAAAGTTTCGCTGAAAACTTAAATTTAATTCTGCATGTAAATTTGTATTTCCCAATTGAAGAGCTTAGTGGAAGAACGTGTTAAGTGACTTTTTAGCCTACTTTTCTTTTTTTAATTCGAAAGAATTAAAAAAATGAAAAAGTAGGTATTGACATGCGGTCGATGTCCGTCTGTCCGTCCGTACCCCCCTTCCAAAATCGGTTCTAATCATCGGATCTTAAAAATTCTTTTTTTGTTAGAAAGCTATAACCTCAGATACCCAACTTTCATACTTTTTGTCCGTCTGTCTGTACGTCCGGACGGACATAAATCTACTATCTGTCGGCGAATTTCCCATTGAATTAGCATTGAAATTCAATTTTGAGTCATTTAAATCACTGTAGGTATTGAAATGCGGTTGATGTCCAACTGTCTGTCTGTCCACCTGTCTGTCTGTTCATATGTCTGTCTGTTCGTATGTCTGTCCGTCTGTCTGTCCGCCTGTCTGTCCGCCTGTCTGTCCGCCTGTCTGTCTGTCTGTACCCCCCTTCCAAAATCGGTTCTAATCATCGGATCTTAAAAATTCTTTTTTTGTTAGAAAGCTATGACCTCAGATACCCAACTTTCATACTTTTTGTCCGTCTGTCTGTACGTCCGGACGGACATAAATCTACTATCAGTCGGCTAATTTCCCATTGAATTAGCATAGATATTCAATTTTGGGTCATTTCAATCACTGTAGGTATTGAAATGCGGTCGATGTGCATCTGTCTGTCTGTTCATATGTATGTCTGTCTGTCTGTCCGTCAGTCATTCCGTCTGTCTGTCTGTCTGTCCGTACTCCTCTTTCAAAATCAGTTCTATCCATCGGATCTTAAAAATTCTTTTTTTGTTAGAAAGCTATGACCTCAGATACCCAACTTTCATACTTTTTGTCCGTCTGTCTGTACGTCCGGACGGACATAAATCTACTATGTGTCGGCGAATTTCCCATTGAATTAGCATTGAAATTCAATTTTGAGTCATTTAAATCACTGTTGCCAAATCAACAATGGCATGAGAAACATTATTTATTTAAACATATTTGAAGCAAAATAATATTTTCATGAATCAGTTTGAAATGACGTCATAAAATGTAGCACAATTTGATTCTTTGATTGTTCATTAATTGTTTACCAACAAAGCGGCAAGGCATATTTTTGCATACAATTATGCTTAGTTTTAATTTACTTTTCTTATTTTTTTAATGCAGTTTGGAGTAGTTCCTTACTTTTGTTATTAATAAATACTTAATTATTCTTCGAACTACAAATAAATCGAGCAGACGACAAATAATATTAATTTATTTTGCGAAAGAATATTAAGGAAAATAGTTGATTTTGGCTTTTAGAAGTTTAAATTATAGCTGGATGCTGTGTTTCGATTTTTTTTAATGTGTATAAATCTAGTGTAGAAACGGTTGTTGATGATATTTACTGTTAGGAACCTAGTTTTTTCCCGATTAGAACTTCAGTAAGTATTTAAGTAACAGGAAAGTAGGCTATTTTAGTTCATTATGAACTTCTTGTTTTTGATGAAATTGAGATTTTTGTGTCAATGAACAGATTACTAACTACTTTAACCCTTTAAGACCGAGCTCTCACGATCGTGCGGGTATGAAAGAGAATGTTCAAGCTTTTTAAAAACACCAATACCGAAGCAGCTGACTTGTACCAGTCGTTATTTGTATAAAAAATGAAGTGGTTCTTCAGCTTCAGGAGATGCTAGCATTGATGTTGTTTAAAGCATTTTTTCGATAAAACTCTTAACATTTAGTCTCATAAACTTAAATCAGCGCCATCTGACGGCTGGTCTTAAAGGGTTAAACAAAACAAGTTTTCCCTTTTTCATAAATTTTAAGTTTAGTATATGTTTTACGGTTTGCAAGTACCGATTCTCACATATGTTAGTGCAAACAAAAAACTTGAAAGATAATTTTCTCGTTTTCACTTTTTTGTCACTTAGCACGTTCTTCCACTCAGCTCTTCAATTATGCATGAAATATTTAACTCAAAATATATTCGAAAATTTTGTTTGAAAATAACATTATTAAAATGACTAACATTAAAAAAATATCAATTATTGTACAATTAATTCATTATTAAAATTAAATCATTCAGAACATAATTAAAGAATTTTTAATGATGTTTTCTTTCGATAAAATGTCTAAAGAAAAGGAATCGTCTTAAAATAGAATACAACTCGTTCCTTTTTAGATCAAGATGGCACGCAAACCTTTAATTAGAATATTTTCTTGTGGTTCGATTTGATATTTGAGGAACTTATTTGGATATTGCGTGATGCCAGAAATGAAATATTCAATAAAGAGCATATTTATAGATAATCTAGAATCAAAAAATAGCATCTTCTTATTCGGAATTAGAATACGAAATGTGGATGTATTCCTTGAATACCAGAATGGTTATCAGGTATTCAACTAATGTAGTTATGAAATCTAAAATAAGTAGGGTCAATTAATTAAAAAATTATTAATATACAACATTAAGTGTACATTTTTGTATGAAATATAAAGCAATATTTATAAATTTATATTTTTCTCGAAACTTAAATTGAATACAATTATGCGTTTAAAATACAAAGGTTAAGTAAATTATCCATACTTAAAAAATATCTAATTTTTTTATGTATCTACTTTTTAAAAATTAGTAAAATAATATAAACTTGCAAAACGGTAAATTATTGATTGAAGAGGGGGTATGTTGTTGTAAACCAATAATTTTGACTTATAAATGTTGTTATAGTCGGGGTCAAAATTTACAGGAAACTGAAAAGCTAGAATATTTAAAATTCACCGAGTTATTTGCTCGGTAGCTTGCTTTTCGTATGTATAAAACTTTTAGAATAATTCCTTTATGTATTATTTAAAAAAAAAGACTTATGACAATTTTCAAAACCATGTAATGCAAGACTAATACGAAGTAATTTTGATTTATATTCGGATTTTTATTTTGCGCCTGCAGCCTTTTCTTAAGAAGCCTTCATTAATTTTATCTTCCACACTACGTTTACAACGTAAAAAAGTGGAAGGTATTATAATCGTTCAGTCCGTCTGTCTGGCCGTCCGTCCGTTCATCACCCACTTTCCTAACCCAAACTACAAATACTACAGGCAAGTGTGATACGTCAAAAAATTCAGCACATTGAAATTAGCCATTCGCAGCAATCTTTCGAGAAACTTTAATTATTTTAAATAATAAATTAAAAGTAATTTATTTTTGCGACATCAAACCGTTTGAAATGACGTCAAATATATTTCACTAAGAGATGCTTTGTTTGTATGTTGATAGGAATTTTTTTTGGTTCTATTTAAAAGAGAGGAATATTACATATTAATTCTTTGAAATATAAATTATTTTTTGTAAACGATAATAATTATTCAATTTTCGAAATAAAATGAATGAAACTAGCCAAATTTAGCGTGTAAATGTTTAATATTGAATTAATATTGTGTTTGGCGACTTTTTTTCCTGTTGAACACAAATGTTGTGTGGAAGCGGGCTGAGTGACAGATTCTGTTACAAACCTACTTGTCTTTTTATATTTCTTTTAAGCTAATTTTTTGTATAGAACTAATGTTGTTGTATATTATACGCACTTAAATAAAATAGTGATAGATATATAAAACTTTTTTACTTTCAATTACCTAATATGAAATGTAAGCTAATGAAAGTCTTTCGATGGGGTCTAAAACTCGAAGTAGAGATTTTGTGTTTTCTACACGTTAAAAGTGGATTCTAGAAAATGCTTTCAAATTTAAAGTTAAGATTTGATGATACAAACTAGGGGTGTGTAAAAACTCACGACTTTCAATTACCACTAAATAATTAAAGACATTTAAGGGGAGATCATAGTCTTCGAAAAAAAAAAATGAGCAATTCTTAGTATTGATTTCGTAAGGCACTAAATAATTAAAAAATTATGTTATAATTTTTTTTACCAAGTTATAAATTGTACTTTTATTATTATATTTACACCTAAGAATCTTATTTTTAAAAATTATTTTTTTTTAGAAAAAAGACATTTTTTGAAACATACTATTACGAATTTTCAAAAATATAAGTATTTGTTTGGAACACTTTGTACAAAAAATATATAATGAATTTACATAAAACTTTTTACAAATGCTAGTAAACAGATAAGTATATATTTGTCACCTATTTTTTTTGCCTAAAATAATTTTTAAATTTTATTTAAAAAACATTATATTCTACGTTCATAAAAATCAGAGTTTCAACGCAGAAAAGTGTAAAATTATAAAATATTTTTTAAAATTTGTAAGACTATATGAGGATACCTAAATAAAACTAAAATGGTTTTATAATACACAAAAAAATATTAAGAAATATTTAATAGATTTGGAGAAAAGTGTACCTATGTGTTGAAAATTATAGTTATGAGAAAAACGCAAAAAACAAATATTTGCCTTGCAAACTTTCAAATAAAAAAAGTTAATGTCCTCCAGATGAGTATTGTGATTTATCCCTCTTTTCTAATTGCTCTCTTTTTCTTTTTAGTCCCCTTTTAAGTTTTCTTGCTTCTTTAGAGACCTCTTTTGCTGGAGGAGGTTGTTAGTTGGAGGAGGTGGTACACTCTTAAAACAAACGAGTGGTTTTAACTCAGTCTGAGTTAATTTCCACTCCTTTCCGAAAATGCACTTCTCCTATAGGAGTGAATTTCACTCTTTTTCGGAGTGGGTAAAAGAAATAAAAGAGAACAATCTGCGTCCTACACTCTTAAAACGAGCGGTTTTAACTCAGTCTGAGTTAATTTCCACTCCTTTCTGGTGCCGAAAATGCACTTCTCCTATAGGAGTGAATTTCACTCTTTTGTTTTAAGAGTGTAAATTCAAAATACCACAAAGTACTTCAGCAAGAACTTCTTCCTTTGTTAATACAGAGCATTCCATGTACAAGTCGAAAGTTCACATCATAGTGTTCATTGGTTTTAGGAGAAGACATTGTGTTTGTTGAATATCCGCATAATTCACATCTAAAATTTAGGCTGACTGACAAACCTCGACGACCCCCCATGCAATTGTTTCGTTTGCATTGTTTGCATGATACACTATTTTTTAACAGTTGGGAAATAGCATCAATTTGAATTATAATATTGTTCTTTGATAAGTCTTTGAACATAAGGCCACTCATCGAAATTTTTTTTGTAGATGCACCAAGTGTTTTTTGGGTTTGGTCCAACATTGTTTGCAACTTTCTTTTATGTTGATTCCCATTGAATTAAGTTCTTCCAAATTTTTTAGATCTTGGCATAATGTATATAAAACTTCAAAACTAAAAAAAAGCTTTGGTATACAAACTTCAAAACTAAAATCTAAAGTTGAGCTAATATGCAAACTTTTACATGTTTTTTTTCTTAATAAACAACAACAAATACAATTTTTAAGGAGTTAAAGTTTTAGTTAAAGATACTGGAGAGTTGAGAGACACCTTTACATAAAAAAAATGATAAAAAAGTTATTATATTTATTAAATTAAACTATGTGTCAAAAGTTGTCCATTTAAAGGGGGCGTGACACATTTGTTTATTTTTATAATTTTAATTTTTATAAGAAATAATTAACCAATCGATACAAAATTGGTCTCTTTCGACCAAAACGTCCTATGCTATGTCCTCACTACGACATCAAACGCCTCAAAAGCAACAAATGCAACAAAATTTGGCGACTGCCAAGGGCGCCAAGCGATGCAATAGCATGGTGGCTGACTCTACCAAGTCGCCAAGTTTTGTTGCTTTTGTTGCCTTTGTGGCATTTGTGGCGTAGTCAGGACATAGCCTATGGCAGCTACTCTTTGACCATGCATGATTTTCTTTAAACCCTTATTATGACGTCCCACAGGTACTGGGAAACAAATTTTGTTTGTCTCACAGATGGACCAATGTTCAAAAACTAAGCCATTACTTTTAGCCATTACAAAAACCTACTTGTTTTAAAATCAGCACCTTTAAAAGCGTGTAGAAAACACAAAATCTCCATTTTGAATTTTCGAACCAATCGCTATACTTTCATTACCTTTTGATTCATATTAGGTAATTGAAAGTAAAAAGCAAATTCTAATTGATATAATTTAAGATACGCTTATAATAAATTAATTATTGATAATATATTTGTTTGCAGTTTTATATACACTATTCACAAGAGTTCGTTACAAAAACTACAAAAATTGGTTACAAATTTTTTAATGTATTTTTATTTAATTTTTTAATGTATAAAAGTGTAGGTAATTATTTTTTTTATATGAATACGTAAAGAGAAATAGTACAAATAAAATAAAAATAAATAAGTCTTTCTATCTAATATCTGACTTTAATATGTTTACTCGTTAAACTAAACTACAAACCCAAAATAAACTATAAACACCGGTATAGAATTATAAAAATAAACATGATTCAATAACTCTTTACAAAATAAATGTCTAGTCTAGTAATGTAATTAAGCACGTCAATTTTAAATCATCGATAGTAATTAATGAATAAAGGAGAATGCTATTTATGACTGATCACTTCAGCGCATGACCAACTCAGAATGATCTTGGTTTAATGTTCTAAGGCTATGTCCTGACTACGCCACAAATGCCACAAAGGCAACAAATGCAACAAAAATTGGCGACTTGGCAGAGTCAGCCACCATGCTATTGCATAGCTTGGCGCCCTTGGCGGTCGCCAAATTTTGTTGCTTTTGTTGCCTTTGTGGCGTAGTCAGGACATAGCCTAAGAAATTGTCACCTTATACTAAGAAACAGAGTGAAGTAGAATTTCAAAATTCCATGTTTAGATGCATTGTAAAAATCCATTAGTTTTAGTTACTTTTGAATCACTCAATCACTAAAAACTTTCGTTTAATAAATTTAGAACTCTAGCCAAGTGAAGATATTTGTCACCTTTTACTAAGACACAGAGTGAAGTAGAATTTCAAAATTCCATGTTTAGATGCACTTGTAAAAATCAATTAGTTTTAGTTACTTTTGAATCACTCAATCAACTAAAAACTTTCGATTAATAAATTTTGAACTCTGCCAAGTGAAGATTTTGTCACCTTTTACTAAGACACAGAGTGAAGTAGAACTTCAAAATTCCATGTTTAGATGCATTTGTAAAAATCCATTAGTTTTAGTTACTTTTGAATCAGTCACCGAAAAACTTTCGATTAATAAATTTTGAACTCTGTCCAAGTTAAGATTTTGTCAACTGAACTAAGCCTACTTTAAGTTAACTAAAAAGAATTCAATGTAATTAGAAAACACAAATCTTTCAACATATTTTATTAATCAATATTTTAATGAACATGCAAATTAATATAAAAAGAAGTTTTTTATGATTCGGCAAATTTGTGTAAAATGTAAACTAATATTTTTTTATGATTTAAAAAAAATAGTTATAGTGTAGTTAACGTTTTCTCTTATGAATTGTAAAATTAATTGTAAAAGAGAATAGAACTTTATACAGAATAACACTTAAACAGAAATTACTTCTTGCATATTTGATTTAACATTTTCTGCCCATAATTAACCGTTGAATTCAGAATCAACATAATAATAATTTGCATGCCTTTTTATATAATTAAAAAAAAATTGAAAAAAAGTGAAATATTTAAAAAAATTCTTTGGATTAGCATATAATTTTTGAGTGTACGATAAACTGAAATGTTTTTTATTTTGTTTATTTTTCGCTTAGGTCAAATAAAACAATATTACTTATTTTCATTAAATATACTTCGTTCACTTTACTAAAATAGTAATTTTTTGATGAATATATATTTTAAAAACCATTAATATTGATTATTTTTCTTATTCACAAATTCAATTTAGTAGATTGAATCTATTTGATTAATTTATAATTTTGTTTTACTTAATCATAAGTAAAACAAAATTCACAATATCACCCACAACAAAAAATATTGTTATAACATTTATACAATTATTTTTTATAAGAAATTTCTTTATTGTATTTACAAAATAGACTGTTTAGCAACTATTATTGGTTCTCTAACTTATTTTATTTTCTAACATTTTTATTTTTTTCTAGCATCTAAACTTTCTAAAATAAAATTACAGATTTACATTAAACCTACCAAAACTAAATTAAAGATCAACTTATATTAATCTATTTTTATCTATATGATACTACCCTACGCGATCAAAATTGTTGAACAATTAATAACTCTACGAAATATTTAAAATTCTATAATTTTAATATAAACTGCAACATTTTCAAAAACTTCTTTATATAAAAATTAATTTTCATCATGTTTAAAAGAGAAAAACTTATAATACTGACCTTACAAATTCTTAAAAAAAATTCTGACTTAACAAAGCACCAAGTGACGTTCCAACGACGATTTCCTGACGATCCTCTTTATAATAACAACAATTAAAACTTCTTATTAAGCCCTTTACAACGCATATTTTAGCTCTTGAAATTTCCCGAACTTTGTCTGAAGCCCTTCCGCCGTCAAATCGGGCATAGCACCGCTTAAAGACAGGACAAATCCTTCTCCCCTATTGGCCAGAAGCGAACTCCCACGCCAGTGACGTTGTATCAAGCGAAGTCAATGTGGTCAGCGTGGTAGTTATGGAAAAAATACCTTTGTTTTATTGCGCGTTTTCGGGAGGGGGTGTTTAGTTAGTTAATAGTTGTTGTAATAATTATAGTTGTTGATCATATATCAGAAAGAGTTTTATGTAGGTGTTAAAAATATGTATAAAAAATTATTAAAACAGTTATTAATAAAAAAAGTTTAATAAAGCATAAAAATTTGCCCCAAAGGCATAAAGTCCACTAAGCTTTTCAATTATTCATAAATATGGAAATTATCAATTGATTATTATCAACCAAATTCAGCAGGTAAAAGATTTCAAATAGATTATTTAAAATAAATTTTTAATACAAACTTTAAATTAGGGGAGAGCGGGATTAAACCGTAACCCATTTTTTTGCCTAGATTTCAAGCTAGATGATCCCGCTAAGTGCTAAAGTCTAGAGGCAGATCACGCAAGTTTACAGTATAGATATCGTTTCGCTATGCGTATGAGTATCAGTATCTCAGTAAAAAAAACCCTGTTTTTACTCTTTCTTTCTAATTTTCATCCAGTACTAAATAAAAGGTAAGTGAAAAATCTTTTCTTGTATGCTAGTAACTGGAAGATCATAATAAACAAATTCTTTTAAGCTATCTTTTGGTTGTTAGCGATCATTGATTAAGTGATAGAAATTAAGGTTATTTTAATATATTGCCGCGAGGTACAGATTGGAGCTAAACCCTACTGAAGTGTACGGTTTAGCCCCAAATGGTTTGCTATGGCAACATGTCGATTGTAACTTACAAGGAAAGTAGGACTACCAAAAATGTTAAAGTTTTATATTTCTTCTTAACAATTTTTTCAAAGTCCTCGGATAAAGCACAACTGGAAGAGTCAGCTAAAGTAGGAAGGATAGATGAAGGAAAAAATTCACTTGAAGGGAAAGACAAAAGCTGAAAAGGTAAGGCATAAAAATTCAAAACAGGCGAACATGGGACTCAAAAGTAAAACCAAAGCGAATCCTAAACCCAAGAAAATAGTTTCTAAACAACATATCAAATTCTAAAATTCTAATTTCTAAAATTTCTAACAATTTTCTAAATTCTAAATTTTCTAAATTCTAAATTTTCTAAATTTTAAATTTCTAAATTTCTAAAATTTTCTAAATTTCTAAAATTTTCTAAATTTCTAAATTTTCTAAATTTCTAAATTTCTAAAATTTTCTAAATTTCTAAAATTTTCTAATTCTAAATTTCTAATTCTAAATTTTTAAATTTCTAAAATTTCTAAATTTAAAATCTTCTAAAATTTTACAATTGTAATACACAGTTTCTTAGTTACCACTTTTATAAGTAATACAAAGTTTTTGTACAGCAATCTATTGCATTACAATCATCACCTACCTAAACAGATGATTTTTTTAAAAACTGTACGGTATAGCACTGACCCCCGGGGCTATTTCGTACAAGGTATCTTTTTTTGATCACCAATTTTTATATATAAAAACTAGAAAAGTTAAAAAAAAGTTTATGTATGATCAGTAGCCCAATAATCAAATTATATATTGCTTTTGTTAATATAGCCTTTACTTTGTAAGTTGCTATGTATCGACGAATCTCCCTTATGTGTACGGTATAGCCTCGCTCTCCCCTAAGTTGCTTAAATAATTTGTACCATGACCGGTAATCAAAATTTTAGTAAGTTTGAACGAGTCGGCGCATGAGCGATAGAACTCCATATGCCTGCATCTCTTGCACCCCTGAGGTAGTATTGAATTTCAGATTTTCACTAACGACTATTTAATGTGTGTATTATGAATATCGGGAATCCGATATAATCGTGCAAAAACGAGCGTTAAAATCGAGCCACAAAAAATAACGTTAAAAAAAATTACATATTTTTCAGCATTTCCTGTTTCATTAAAGCTTTTCTCATCATTTCTGTATCTCCTTACAGCTTTTTTGCGCTTTTATTGTCCCGTAACAGATTTTTCTTTTTCACTGATTTTATTAACAGCAGATTTTATTAACATAGATTTTCAGCAGATTTTATTAACATATCCATGACTTTTTAAGCTCATATATTTGCATTTTCCAGTTGCATTAAACTTTTCAACAATTTCCATTCATTAGTTGTTTTTTTTGCTGTTTATTACATTTATTCTAGTGAAGCAGTAATATTACTGCTTTTTCGGAATTTCCTCGTTTCATTAGTTTTTTTAGCATTTCCCTAGCTAATTATATTTTTAAATTTACAGCTTTTTCAAACTTAAGCAGTTAATAGCTATTTTCGTTTTTAGTTATGAAACAATTTGGAAGTCTACGTCGGGTTCTGGTACTTGTTTTCAGGAAACACTGTTCTTTAACCTAACAGAAAAAGCGCCAATGTGTTATGCGATTATATAGAACATCTGAAATTTTTTTAATAATAACCGCGTTTTCCGAAAGTACCCTTTTTCAAAAATTAAGTTTGAGCTTTTAGTTTTTAGTTTTTTTTTCAGAGAGAATGGGTTGGATCACGCGAAAGAATACTCGGGGATGTTTTGAAAAGTTCGTGGATGGATGTTTAGAAAATGAAAGTTTTTTGTGATGTAATCTTATTTTGTCTGGTTTGTATTTAAAAGTGTAGTATTGTTTTGTAAGTTTTCTGGGTATGGGAACTTAATCATCTTTATCTGTGTGGACGTTTACTTGAGGTTTCACATTAAACATTGATTAAATACATTAATGAATTTGTTTCAATTATGAGTTTATTTTAAAATAGTAATGTCACAATAAAGGAATTCCAACTGACGTACAACTCTTAAAACAAAAGAGTGAAATTCACTCCTATAGGAAAAGTGCATTTTCGGCACCGGAAAGGAGTGGAAATTAACTCAGACTGAGTTAAAACCGCTCGTTTTAAGAGTGTAGGACGTAGATTGTTTTCTTTTATTTCTTTTATCCACTCCGCAAAAAGAGTGACATCCACTCTTATAGGGGAAGTGCATTTTCGGCACGGAAAGGAGTGGAAATTAACTCAGGCTGAGTTAAAACCGCTTGTTTGTTTTAAGAGTGTATGTTTTTTTTAAACGGAAATGTTACTAATAATGAATTAAATTTCATCTAAATATATTTGCATTTAACATTATCTGCTATCAGGACTCTAAACAGATATGTGTAACTTACAAATATACATCAAATCTAACCATTTTGCCATACATGTGGCAAATGAGTTCACTGGAAAATAGTTACAGTGGAAAAGTTGAAATTGTTTATTATTTCCTTTATTAATTTTGATGGAACATCTGGGCTGGAAGTTGTGTTTTAGTCATTAACAAATATATATATATATTATCCTTTTTTATATAGCAAATTTTTTTCATTTTTGTACATGATTTTGTTTCGACAGTTTTACTTAATGCAAATCTCAGTTTCAGATATTCCAATTTATGGTTTTTAATATAATATTTTGCCATAGCCGGAAATTTAATTGGAATTTTAGTTACATTCACAGGGCTATTCCACGAAAATGTTAACCTCGGTACCAAAATTTCAGAATTAAGTAAATAAATCTTGTCACATACGATTTTAAAGATTGGAATCTCTATTTTAACACATTGAAGTTCATTGTTTGAAATATATATATTTTTATAGAGGAAAAATTCCTTTAAACGGACTGTAAAAAAGTCCACTATTTTAAGTGTTAGATTCTTACACTTTCGGAAATTTTTTTCCTAAACTTTCCATAACGTTTGTAAAAAAATTATTATTAAATTGTTTCCTACATTATTAAGTAGGGAACAAATCAAAAGTTACAAAATCACTTGTAACGAGATGCATTTATTACACCCTTTCACAAAATGTCAGTCAGTTACCAATTTTTTTTCTTTTTTAATTTCAGAATAGAAATTTGGACTGCAGGAACTTTATAAAAGATATTCTCTGTTTTCAATAAGTACTAAATAATACTAAATGGGACTAAATGTAAAAAAATGAACTCGTACAGGTAAAAATTGCTTGGTATAACTGACTGACATTTTGACTTGGTATCTGTTTTCAATAAGTACTAAATAATACTAAATTACTAAATAGTACTAAATAATATTAATTTACTTATTATCACCCCAGTATTGACCTTATACATAAATCATTTTTATAATACAACTCAACTTTCGTGTTTGATTCAATCACATGTCTTTATATTAATGTGAACAGACGATCAGTTTTAAGTAGGACAGTCCCGCCTTTTGTCTCACTATCCCGTGTATGTTCCGTTTTTCTGTTAGTCCCGTTAAACGAGGAGAAATATGGTTTTGCAAACTTTTTTCTAAATGCTCTTTATTTAAAACATTAAAAAATGTCTTTAAAATACTTATTAGTGATTTATATTTGATTACTATAAGGAATTAAGTCTGATGCTAAGTATTTATTAATTATTTTTCAATTATTAGTTGTTTATTATCAGTTATAAGGTCTGTTGAAATTAGGGGAAGGAGGGGGTATTATATGAACAATGGACAATTACAGCGTTTTCCAGAAACATATTTATTCGATTAAGCATATTAAAAAACCTCTAAAACTCAAGTATTTCTGGTTTTAAAGATGAATTTAATGATACGTCCCTCCTGTTAAACCTCTCTTAGCATAACAAATGACGTCACGGTTGGCTTTTTTTTTGTTCTTGGCGTGTTATTTCGTATCACGTTTCACTGTATCGCTTATGAAACTGTGAAACATGCTTTTATCCTTATCAAACTCTTAAAAAAGTTATGCTATTTTACAGAAACATGTCATGTTCATTCCAGTTAATTTCTTCAAACGTTGAACGATTTCACTCGACTATTCCGATCAGATCCAACAGTCAATAGTTCTGCAATAGCTCATACGCTCCTCTAGTGTGTGTATTTTAACTAACAGCCAAACTTGGAACAAGCTGTTTAAATTCCTTGATAAGAACTGGTTAAAAATAATATTTCCTTCTTCTTTTAATGAGGTTTTGCAGAAATTGTAAGATTTACTATTTTATAAAGTGTACTAAAGCATAGATCGAAACATCGCCAAAAACATAACATTTGACATCAGTGCTGTTTTCAATGACGTACATTTTCGGCAAATTTCAAATGCATTTTTTGTTGAAATTAAACATATTTATGAATATTTAACCTTATATTTGGAATCTGCATCTTATAATGCACCATAAAAACCTATATATTCTGAATTTCGCGTTTCATGCAACTTGTCCATTGTTGAGGGGGATAGAAATATAATGTCCATATTTTGGATTTTGAATATCTGGTCACATTACTTTTTATGTATCAAAAACTAGAAATAAAGTATTCGACTAATTAACTTTACTCAGTCAGATTTTAGCAAATGAAAAGTTTTAAAACTTTAATTTCACGTGTTAATTGGAAGTAAATATGCCTTTAACAGCTGCAGAGAAACAGAAAAGGTACAGAGACGTCCATCCGGTAATCATTATGAAGGAAAATTATTATGCAGAGAATTATGACCTACAATTTTATATAGGGAGAATTATCGATGATAGAGACCAGAAAGTAAGGTAAGGTAAGGTAATCGTTTCCGGCTGCCTATTTCTAGCCTCCTTCAGGAGCTTTAACACAGCCAATAACGCCTCGTATTTTAGAACCCTGGTCAAGTGACGAGGTCGACACCTGAGCGGGCACCCAACGGAACCTCGAGCGACATCGTACTCTAACGCCGTCGGGACTTTGGACTCCACAGATTTAACGAGCACGTCTGTCCCTGTGTACTCGGGCCCATCCGTGATGAGGATTTTCTACTATTTCCAGCACAGATCCGATTTATAGGATGACTGGCAGTAAGTGGGATTCGAGCCCCCGCACTCCTGAGAAGGTTGAACCTCTAGGCTGATGCCTTAACCACTCGGCCACGGACGGGCCGACCAGAAAGTAAAGATAAAATTCGTGAAAAAAAAGCGTGGGTCAGTCTTTTGAATGGCCGAAAGATAGCGATATATAAGAAGTAAATAAGCACTTCATATTTAATGGTCCCATAATGCTAGGAGGATCTGGTCCCTTTTGAGGGGGCCGTAGTGAGCCTAGTGGTCAGCGTCTCGGTCTCGGGATCGGAAGGTCCTACGATCGAGTCCCGGTACCACTGAAGACCTACCGAGTATATGCGGAGTACGTTCTCGTTAAATCTGTTGGGTCCGAAAGTCCTCTAAGTTCCCATACCAAATCAATACCTCTGGGGGTGACAAGCCAATTCTGGGGATCCTCTAGTTGGCCTCTGTCTCTAAAAATTAGATGGATCCACTTATGTGTGTGTGTTGTCTGTTGTGTCTGTCTTACTTGACGAAGGTTTATAAGCGGGTCGCTGACCAAGCACACAAACCTGAATATATATGTCTACCACCAACCAACCAACCCTTTTGAGTTGTTGAAGAAAAAATAATTTTAAGGGCATACAATAAGTTAAAGAAAGTTTATTAAAAAAATTAGGTTAATGTTAATTAACTATCTCCTTGTAATCTATAATAATAAAAGAAAGAGTCGGTCTGTTTGTCTGTGGATCGTGAAAGACCTACTTATACTGCTCGAAAAAATTCGAAATTTTTATTATAGATTCCCTGTAATACATACTTGTGCACCTGAGGCTTAGTTTTTTCATATTTGATTACGATATTTTAATTAATATAATTATTTACAAAAATACGTCTTCCACCTGAGAGTGAGAGACCGAAACTGGGGCTTGAAAACACATGGGCCGGGCCGAAACAGGGGCTTAACGTCATCCGCAGATAAACATGAAAATCCAGTAAGAAGAGCCGTTAAAAAATTAACGCAAATTCGATTTCTACTTTTAATTTTCAATTTGAAAGAAACTTAGGCGCGAGCAAAAATTAAGTATAAACACGAAAAATCAAGAGGATTTAATTTGTAGGATTGTTATTTGACTAACATTATTTTATTTCATTTATTGATTGTAGAATGATTACCACATTTGGGTCGTTAAATTTTAAATATTGCCAAAATTCGCCAATGAACAGACCGACCATTTTAGAATCAGAATTGTTGTTTATTATTATTAATTGTTTTACTATCAATATATTATGAATGTGCAACATATTTTTGGGTTTTCTCTCATCAGACATGGACGGCTGGGTAGCCCAGTCGGTTAAGGCGTTCGCCTTACAGGCGGAAGGTCCCAGGTTCGGGTCCGGGCATTTTCAAAATAACTGCCGACCTATAAACGGGCCATTCAGCCAAAAATTTCCAATTAATAATACCCCGTGTAGAGGGAGTGCACGTTAAATATCCTCTAATGTCCCAACGCTGTGTACACGATGTCGCCCTTAATGGTTGCGTTGGATGCTTACCCAGGTGTCGACTCGTCACCTGACTGAGGTTCTAAATTACGACACGCGTCATCAATAGCCCTTGTGTAGCTCTAGTGTGATGATGATTCAAACTAAACTAAACTTTAAGAGATGTCAGTCAGTTACCAATGTGTTCGAAAAGTTTTCAGGGTTCAATATTTTGACATAAAAATTTATGTGCTGATAGTTCATTTATTGCACTTTAATATAGGCCAGACTTAAAAGTTTCCTTTTTTATATTCATAAGTAAATGAAATCGAATAACTTGAAGTGTCAATGCAGGTTGCAGATATGTCAGTCAGATACCACAACTTCAAAAATTTTTCTGAAAATTTCTGTTTGGGCTATCTACAATCGTAAACCATATTTGAATTCAGTTGAAAATTTTCTTTTAAAATATACAAAACTAAATTTGTAAAACTTTATATTTGCCCCGCTATTTCGAAAAACATTATAATTTGGTTTTTCGAATATTCAGTTACCCGTTGAAAGGCCCCACTGTTAAATTTGTTGCATAAAAAAAGGAAAATTTATTTTTTAATGACTAAAACGCAATTCTGTTACGATATTGAATCAAAAATTAATAAATAAAATTTATTGATGCAATATTATCAAATTTTATAAAGGCCAAAATATAGGAAATCTTAAATATAGGAAAAAGTTTAATAGAATTATAACAGAAAAAAGTTTAATAAATTGCAGGAAAAAACAAGTTGAAAAGAAAAGAACTCTTAAATAGACAGAGAAGACAAACACGCGCAATGATAGCGTGAAACCATGATAAATTGATAATAATTTATCAACTGATACTTTAGTTTAACGATAAGGACAATTATATATTTATCTATTCTAAAGAGCCTATTTGTGATGAATCTGTTAAAGGATAATTCTATGTAACTGTAGTTAGGTTAGTTTGAATTATCGTCGCACTAGAGCTATACGAGGGCTATTGGCGACGGGCGTCGTATTTTAGAACCACAGTCAAGTGACGAGCCGACACCTGAGTACGCACCCAACATAACCGTGAAGGGCGACATCGTACGCAGCGTTTGAAGGATATTTAACGTGCACTCCCGCCACACGGAGTATTATTCGTCGGACATTTTTGGCTGCACAGGCCGTTTATAGGTCGGCAGTTAATTTGGCGATGCCCGGACCCGAACCTGGAACCTTTCGCATGCTAGGCGAATGCCTAAGCGACTGGCCCCGGTGTAAGCCACAATTTAAAATAAGTCTTTTAAATTTCAAAAATAAATCTCATAAATAAAGCACCTTACATTATTTAGTTGCAACAAATGTAGATCAGCTATTGCATTAAATTGTTTCATTTAACGTTAAAAATTGTAGTGATAATCACTTTTTACACACGTGACTTACACTACACAAATGATTATTTTCCCTAAAATATATGCGTTCGATTAATATCTTATACATGAATTGTGACTTTCGTCTGTGGTTGAATTAGATATACGTATCAATAAGTAGAATGAAAACATTTCATATCAACATACAAAGAATCTCGTAGTGAAATATATGTGACGTCATTTCAAACTGATCGATGTCGCAAAAATAAATTTATTTTAATTTATTGTCTAAAAAAATAAAAGTTTCTCGAGCGATTGTGGCGAATGGCAATGGTGATTAAATTCTAATAAAAATGGCTTCCTATGCTTTTTAAATGATCATTAAATTTTGCAGTGGTTTAAATAATTGAAGTCCTTCGAATTCAAATTTTTTGCTGAAATTTTTAATGTATTCTAAATTCGATGCGCTAAATTGTTTTGACGTATCACACTTGTCCGTAGCATTTGTAGTTCGGACTATGAAAGTGGGTGCATGGCATTAGATTTAAATATTTATTTTATTAATTTGCAACATTTATAATTTTAGTTGCGTTTCAAATTTTGCTGTACTGACTACTTTATCTAATCATTATTATTTTTTTAGGATAATAATAAGATAGTAATTAGGATAATAATTCTAAGAAAATGTGTAGGCAATTTTCCGAAAACTAATAATAAAAATACTAAAATAAATACTAAGTATTTACCAGATGAACAGATAACTATTCATGATACTAGCAATGGAAATAGACTTGAGATAATTAACTAACATATACAGTAGTTATAGACCTTTTAACGTCATTTTATATCATTTAATCATATCGGGATTAAAGTAACAGGAATAAGTTTCGCATGAAATATTCTTCTAAAGACTACGTTCAATAAAACTACAAGAAATATAACGAAAGAAGCCATTAAAATAAAACCACTTGTCCTTGAACTAAAATTCACGTGGCACTGAAAATATTTTGCGTGTGCATATCATATCGCAATGTATGAAAAAAAGTGTTATATCTACTGATCAGTTAATGAGGTTAAAAAGTGATTTTCCCAAAAACCGTGCTAGATATAGTTTGTTTCATTGCTATATGATTTGTGTAACTAAAAGGACGCGGTACCCAAAAAATTGAATCCAGTATTTTTATCGCTAGCATTCAAATTAAACTATTTTTACAAAGAACTAACATTCAATAAACATATACGAAAGAATTATAAATATTGAAACGTAATTTTTAAAAAAAAATTAAAAATTTAAAAATTTTAACGTTTTTTCAAAATACTCCTCCTCCTACAATTTAAAGAATTTTTAAATGAATTTTTTTCAAAATTTTTCCACAACATCTATTAATAAAATTTGGTATGGATGTTGAGCAATTAGTTAAACAAAAACAGTTATGTAGCTTTATGTATAAAAATGGCCAAAAAATAAGATTTTTTGTAAATTTTCAACTTCATCATTTTTCAAAAAAAATCTATTCACACTATACCTTATCCCATACCAACTTTTGTTAAACACACATGTTTCAACACAGGAAAAAAATTTGGGAGCTCTACATTAATTTACCTAAGAGCCTTAGGGTTTTAACCATTCACAAGCTGAAAAATTTAAAAAAATTAAAAATCAACATAAAATTTCAAAAAACATTAAAAAAAACACTATATCATTTTCAATAAACCTGCACCATTATAAAGGATTCTTCTTTTTTGCAATATCCTTAGCTCACAGCATTCGAGCATGTTTAATTATTTCTGGGCCAATTTAAGTCCCTTAACATTTTAAGTGAATAGAATAAATAAATTTTTTAAAAAATTTAATGCGTCCCTTTAAGGGTGTCTGTGTAAACTTGTCACAACTTTTTGTTCTTATTATTTACTAAGTTGACTGAATACACATTTTTTTTCTTCGTAAGCAACGCCTATAAGCAATACTTTTAAAACAAAAAAATCTTTAATTTATGTGTCAAATTTGACGAAATTTAAATTTTTCAGCAAATTTTGAACTATTTACAAATTCTTACTCCTCCTCGGTTTTTTAAATTTTGTGTGATCAAAACTTTATTACAGGTTCTTTATTAACATCCAAATAAAAGTATGCATTCACATTATAGTTAACACACATTACTGTTTTATAAAAAAATATTAACGAAAAAATCACCGAGATTTTCATGAAAAAATACGAATTTTCAATATCAAACATTTTTAATGAAAAATCAAATGCAAAAATAAACAAAAAGAATGCATATTTTTATTAATTATACTATTTTGTTTAAAAAAAATTAAAGAAAGCAGTTAAAGTGCTGTAGTTAAAAAGCCGTAGCATTTTGAAATAGCTCAAAATATGAAAATCTGGCCCGGAGAAGTTAGCCTCTTAAGTTTCATTTTAACGTTTTACGAGAATACAAAAAAATTAAATCGAATTCGTCATAACTCTTTTGGTAATACGAATTTTGTTATTTAGTTTTCTGTGAATTGTAGACTATTGGCTAGATTATTTTTCTATACAATAAAACGAAAAAGTGCAATTTTGCCAATTTCAAGGTCCTGGACCCCCTTAAACAAAAGCGAAGATAATATTAAAAATGAATTTTTAAGTGTTTCTGTTAAATCGGTTTTACCACTCTCGAAGTCCTCCTCAAAGAAAAATACTTTTAATTTCTACTTGTGCCTTAAGTTGTAGGTAAAATTACCATCTGCGAATAATGAATATTAATTGAACATTTATACTTTGATTTCGTTTATCTAAAACACACAAAGAGAATTTGAGTCAAGTTTGAAACGAAAACTTTTTGCTATAACAAATTTTTATAATTTAACTGAATTGGATCTTCTTTTATGTGCACACATTTGTACTCAACGCAAAGATATTTTCCACTTATTCGTATTGTAAAAGTTTAGATTTCGATTTTTAATAATTATTCGTTTCAAATATCATTCCCTTAGCGCAACCAATAGGATACTAAAACTTAGCACGTGTTACTGAGTGATAAATCCGTTTCGCAGTGTTGGTAGAGTACTTGTGTGGTCAAAAAAAATTGCCGACAAGTTTATTTATTATTGAAAACTAAGTTTTATTTCAAAACCAGGTGAGAATTTGATTCGTTTGGATACAATCTGGTACTTTATCTCTTTGTTAGGTTGATTCCTTTTTAAAGTGCCCATCAGTTTATTTGAGCTTTTCCTCAAAATCTCCAAAGTAGTGCCGGCGACTTTTCAGTTAGAATCCCTAGAATTTGTTTACAATTTCGATATGCTTTGTTGCTCTTTTGATGGAGGGGCGCTTATTCAAAGACTTATGTTAAGGGAGCAATGTGTATTAAGGGGGAATGGGCGCGCTGGATCGCGGGTCTCCAAACTCAAGTGCCTCAGTGTTTATCCAATGGGAAATAACTATTCTCTCTGTCACATTTCTTCGGCTGTATTGAATATTTTTACAAACGGTTTTTTTTAATATTAAATGTAGATAACTTACAGGTATCTATCTTACCACTTTTTGAAATTGCTTCGAATATTTTGTGTAAAATTGTTTATTGAAAATTAAAAAAAAAATATTCGAACCAATTTCAAAAAGTGGGAAGGTCGGGACCTGAAAGTCAGCTACATTTATCACACAAAAAAATCCGCTTGCAAAAATATTCAATACAGCCGGAGAAATGTGGCAGATAAAATATTTTTTTCACCATTGGATTAACACTGAGGCACTTTGCTTTGGAGACCCGCGATCCTGCGCGCCCATTCCCCCTTAACTATCTTTTCTATCAAATCATGGGTTCAGCATACAACCTAAGCCACATGAATTGGGACAAAAGCATTGGGGTTTCTTTTAGAATAGAAAATATCAAGTAACAATTGTAACGCCTAATAAATGAGAATGATCTACACTAAGTAATAAAAAATATTTTTGATTGAAAAACACTAAAGGTGTGTAACACTACACGGCTTTTCGTTGTCACTTAATAAGTCAATCTAATTAAAGGCAGTTATATACCTTATAAAGTAATTTCAATAATTTTATATAGTATATATTTACAGTAGAGTTATCCGAAATTCGGCTTAACCAAAAGGCTCCAAAATTTTTTTTGTGCTAAAATATGAAGTGTACTAATAAAAAAATACACAAAAAATAAATACGTACTTACAAAGTTGGATTTATTTCTCAAAATATGCAATAATCTTTTTTTTTTGCTGCTCAATTTTAGTTCGTTTCAAAGCAACCCTGTCCTATCTTCTTTTAAACAAGAGAACGTCTGAACCAGCCGCGGTAGCTCAGTCGTGTGAAGCGTCGTGCTCGCATCGGAAGGGTTGTGGGTTCTGTCCTCGGCGGTGCTCGCAATTCTGATGGTTGCTGGGTCGGCGCTTGTATTCGGCTAAAGACCGCCGTGTTGCTAATGGTGGCTGGGGCACGTTACATATGTCGTGGTCACAAAGTCCTCCATGTTCCCATACCAAATTAATACCTCTGGGGGTACCAGATCAGGGGGTTATCGGCCTTTGATCTGGATCAAAATTCCGATATGTGAGTGATGAAGATGTGATGCTGTGCTTGTGGCGCTCAATAAAAACGGAAGCCGCCCACTTTGCCTTAAAATTGGGTAGTTCTCTACTCCGGGCTCGGTTACCGAGTGGCATTAGAAACAACAACAACGTCTGAACTTCTGGCTTCATTTTGCGCTTCTACAGGGTCCGGCAAAAGTAACGCAGCTTAAGTTTTTTGCGATTACTGCGCAACGCGTGTAATTATAATATCGGTGATTGTTGTCCTAGAAATCTTGGAATATGCAAATTAGTTACCGGTGGAAAAAGGAAGAATCAAATGAACGGCTTTTAATTCTTATCAGATTAAACAATGAGTAGTGCTTTCTAGGTACTTTTCTGTTTCGACTGTTCCAAAAGAAGAGCGGTAAATAGCCTGTGATATTCAATTATTATTAATAAAAGCTCAGATTCTGAGCTGTCGATTGATATTACTTTTGACGAAATAGGAAGTATTTTGGGTAGTTTATTTGTGTTTGGAACAATCATAGAATAGGACCGAAGTTTGAAGAAATGGGTGCTCCGCGTTTAAACTTGAAGAAGCGGATATTTATTGTGATGAATTCTGAACTTTGTGATAGATCACCATCGAGGCTTTCTAAACTTTATGAAAATACATTTGGGAGCGAACAGCTCCCCATGGGAACACGATAAATTCACTTATATCAAAACTTAAGGATACTGGAAGTGTTGTTGATAATAATGACTATAAAACAGGTAGACCACGTTCTGCTATAATTCCAGAAAATATTCTGAAAGTACATGACAGGATACGGGAGGAGAACCTCACACTTCACAATCAAGAATCGCTCAGGAAATCAGAATATCAGAGAGAAGTGTTTGCTGGATTTTCAAAGAGAAACAGCAGCAAACGGCTTTAAAAGAAGGCTGGAAAAGGTGGTTCAAATGGAATGTGGACATATCGAACAATTCCTATAACTTTTTGGCATAGAATGCTCTTTATTTTTATACATAATTTATTTTGTTAAACAGATTAGTTTAAATTTTATGAACAAAAAACTTTGCTGCGTTACTTTTGCCGGACCCTGTATATACAGGGTGAGGCAAATAAAAGCGGCCCCGGTCTAGAGATAGGAATACGTTGAAATGCTTGGCGAGAAAAACTATTAAAGCCGCTTGAAAGCTTTCAAGTGGAAATAAAAGATTATTCAAGCGTGCAATGAATTCACTTGACAAACCTGCTTTTGCATTGGTTGGATTGGATTAGCATAGCTACTCATGGACTATTGGCCAGTTCATATCGTAGTGCATCAGTGTGAGTTGCGACTGTGTGAGTGTAAGTTGATAAATTCACAGGTGAAGATGAAACTCACAGTACAGCAGAGAGTGTTCAGTGTAGAAAATTTTATTAAAACGAATTCGTGGAAAAAATGTGACAAGTTGTTTGTTGAAGAATTTAAATGCGTAAAAGGGCCTAAAAATGCTATGCAACAAATAGTTACGAAATGGCGTCAGCCAGGATCTGCTGTCAACAAGTTCAAAAACATTCCGAAACGAGTCTGAACACCAGATTCTGGGTCTTGCAATCAATTTAGAATGTTTTGTATTAACAAAAACAAAAAGGTCCGATTCTCTACGATAAATAACAACCAAAACAATCACTAGTGGGAACTTTTTTTGATCAGAGCTCTTCAAACCTTGTTTAGATTTCATTTAAGCTAGCTTTTCAAACCATAGAGTAGTTGCCGGCAAATAAGTCGTCAAGCGTTTGTTTGGGCTTAATATTAAAGCTATCAATGGCCTCATGTTAGCGAACCTGTTTTTGTATTGGTTTTTGACTTGGCAACATTTCTGTCGTATTCTTATCTCCACGTTGGAGCCACTTTTATTTGCTTCACCCTGTATCTAAAAGCCTGATCTAAGATTTTTGTAACAAGGCGAACACTCTATGAAAACAACTTTTCTCTTTTTACGAGCGTTTTTATAGGCCTGAAGTGGATGATACCCGATTATCCGAAAATTTTTATGGAATCTCGATTAACCGAAAGGGCTCCGCTCCCGTACCTTTTGGATAAGCGGGACTCTACTGTACCTTTATTTAGGTTGAAAAGTAATTTCAATAAATTTATAGCCTAAAAAGTCATATGGCAACTAACATTTGCACTAGTGCGATTTTCTCAAAAACCTTATTGCGACGTCCAACATACCAAGAGTGTCAAGCAGATTTCAGAGGTTTTGGAAAAAACAAAGATTTTTCAGTTGTTATGTATTGGATATTTGGGATTAAAATAAAAGTTACAATGGTCTATAAATCACAAAAAAACACTGATAGAGCTTGTTTGTTTATTTATAGCACACCAAAAATTTGTATTTTTAACCCTAAAAACCTCAAATTTCACTAAATTGACATGGCCCTTAAAAAATTTTAAACCAATTTTTTTTTCAAAATTCCTTACAAAACATGCTTCTAAATGAATAATTGCTTGAAAAATACGTTTGTATAAAGACTAAATGCATAAGATTTTATTCAGGAGTGAAGAAGTTAAAAAAATTTCCTTTAGTAGCTCCAGGCCAGCAAATATTTTTAAGGAACTGCAAAAAGTCTAATATTTTACTATGTTTACTCTACAAACGTTTCCTGTTTGCATTCAACTATCAGATAAATTGGTAATTTTTTTTATTTTTTAAAGTTACCTGACGAACAAATAAAAACAAGGGTTCATTTTTAAAAAACATCGATGGTATTAGCGTTTTTGAATTTTGTATTATAAAATAATTTAAGCGCGAATGAGCCGAATTGACCGTGGGTCTCTAAACTGAAGGTCCTCTCTGATAATCCAACTAAAAGAAATTAAATCCCAAGCCACATTTCTCTGTCTGTTTTGATATTTTTTAACCGGTTTTTGAATGATAAATGTAGCTGACTTACAGGTCGCTATAATACCAATTTCGAAATTGGTTCAAATATTTTTTTAAATTTTCAATAGATAATTTTACACAAAATATTCGAACCAAAAATTAATTATTGCCATTTTACCAATGGAACTAAGGACTAATAAAATAAGTTTTACGAAATGGTATTCACTAAACATAATTTTATTTTCATTCAGTGCGACATTTGACCATGTCTTGAGTTATCATCTTTTACACAGGGTTTTAGTAGTTTTGAAAAGATTTTTCGGATATGCAAGATTGACAAACATATCTTTACTTTTTTTGTTCAGTTTAACATAGATGGCAAATTATGGTTTAGCATATTTCTTATTTTACTATTGATTATTTATGGTTCTACTAGTTGAATATATTTTTTTAAAATTAACCTAAGTTATTTTTAGCTAAGATAAAATTTTAAATACAATCAACGTTACACATTATCTAAAACCTAATACTGTTATTCATTTGATGATGTTGTTTGTGGTTTTTGATTATATTGTTGAATGGCTGCCAACAAATAAAATATGCATCAGTTTTTAAAAACAGACTTTTTCTTGCTATTTTTGCATGCATTCTGAAGTAGTTTTTGACGCTTTTACATACATGAAGCAGTCGAGTGAACAATTGAAATGCTTAGTGGAGAACTAGTGGCAAATAGTGACATATTTTTGAAAAATTGAGATTTTGTGTGTCAATAAAATATTACTAAGTTTTTTATCGATAACAGTTTCCTTTTTCATAAACATTAATATAGTATATTTTTACGCTTTACAAGTACGTTTTAACAATCTGAGTGCAACGAAAAACTTTAAAGCTCATTTTCTCGTTTTCACCTTTTTGTCACTTAGCACGTTCTTCCACTAAGCTCTTCAATTATGTTTTTGTGTGTTTATGTTTTCATTTATGTACATATTGTGATACACATAATTCTTTTTCAACGGGCGAGAAATACCATATTGCAATCCAATTTTTTCAAGTATGCGATGTTCAAGTCGACTGCTTATGCTTCAGTATAAACAAGTCTTTCTGGAATGTTGTTATTGTTTTTTTAGTGTAGTTGGGAAATGTTAACCTAAAGCAGATATTTCGAGAAAAAAATCATATGCTTAACCACACTTAATGCTTTTTATAGGAACCTGTAGAATTGAAAAAAAAAACCTATAAGTTAACTTAATAAAAGTTTAGTATATTTATTATTTGTTTAAGATATTTAGAAATATTGGGGCCCAGTGTGGCTTAGTGGTAGTGCTTCGCATTGCCACACCACAGGTCCAGGGATCGAATCCCGGACCAAGGGGAGGGTAAGGGGTAAACGGCCAAGTAAAGGGACCCAATGGGTACCAAGCATGCTTGGGAACTAAACACTGTTGGTTCCGCGTGAGGCTGACCATCTATCCTACCGGGACATATGTCTAGCACCCCAGAGCCCTAGGTCACGAAAGCTGAAATGGGCATGGCAGGCCTTGGCCCAATAATGGGCTGTTGCGCCGATTAGTTTTTTTATTTAGAAAAATTGGTTATAGTTATTCTTTTAATATTGAACTTTAATTGATAGGGCTTTATTTGTTGGCAGTGTCTAAGTAACTTAATTTTTTTCCTATGTTGATATTTTTGGCTCTATATGTTTTAGTGACAACCATAAACCATATACGAACAAAGTGTCTACTTGCAGTCAACTACTAGGAAATGACGTTCTCAAAAAAAACAATATCTTCAGGGAATCTTATAATCATTTTCAAAGAATACATCCCTTACAATTTTCTTTTCTTCAATCATCAGCCTAAATATGAATAATCACCTCAGAAAAGTTTCGATATTTATTTAACCCTCCCACGCATAATCCCTCGATACCCAAACACAGGATCTTCTATTCATATACTTCGGATGAAACGTTCATTATACTTGATGCTGCATTTCGCGTTACCTGGTCCGATGCTCAGTCGACAAATCAGAGTAGTACGAGAAACGACAGGCCAAGCATAAAACGTCTTTTTATGGCACTTGTTTCCTTATGGGGGGCATAAAAGAAGTGTAACATGATATATTTTAATATGTGACACAGAAATAAATGTATTTTGTGTATATAACATTGAGCTTAGGTTCTGTAAGAGAAAGTGTCTTTGTATTGTATGTAGTTTGTTAATGGATCAAAAGTTATAATTTTATACTACTTGATGAAAGGTTTCTTTTTTGGTTATGGGGGTTTAAAAGGTATTAACATCTTTGTAGTGTTGCAGAAAAGTACTAAACTTTTAGAACCTGCTATTTGTTTTTAACTGAATAATTGTTTGGAAGTTTATATTCGTATTTTTATAAAATTTCAATTGTTTAGACATACAGTCCCTGGACAAATTATTAGACGCACTGTATTTTTTTTAGTAATTTTATGTTTCTTAAGAGTTTTTATGCAATAATGGTATATTTAAACTACAATATTATTAATTTTTATTTAAAAGAATTGTTGTAGACAACATATTTGTATTTATACAAATATGTAGGTACAATATCACCCGGTAATTAATATTTTACATGAAATCTTGCAGTGCGTCTAATAATTTGTCCAGGGACTGTATAATGCTTAAGTTCGTCAGTATAATGCGAACTATGGTTGCTCATTTAATCCCCCGATAGCCGCCCGAGTGTTTTATCAATTTTAAAATAAAACCACGTTATAAAACCACTTTTAAAAAAAGACTTTATAAAATAAATAATAAATGCTGCATTAATTTTTTCTTATAAATAGGGAACATTCATGATTTCAAATTAAAAAAATTTTTCATTAAAAAAAACCGTTGGAAGTATTAATTTTTATTTGAAGAAAAGTGTAGCTGCATATGTAGCTTATGAAACTTTAGATGTTCGCTGAATTAACAATAGAAATGTTTAATTTACAAAGCTTATGGAATTTAAATGATCAGCAATGAAATTATTGATTATCTATCGATAACCATATCGAAGCAAATTTATATTTCCTTAGAGTATTGAACTCTGTGCACAAATTATCATAAATTACTTCAAGGACAATACACGAACCAAATAATGTAGCTATTTTAACCTTGAACTTGAAATGGCGATTAAATAAAATTTCCCTCTTCAGAATTTCAACGTTTTCTATACAGCGAAAAGGAACGCTTAGGTTAAATAAGAGGGAGATGATTGGCGAGAGGAAAACAAGTAGGATTGTTACAGAATCTGTCATTAAACCGTTTCCACACAATATTTGTGCTCGACAAAAAAATCACTACCCCGTAAAGAAATTCGCCAAACAGGGCCTTTAGCTAATAAATTATTTTTAATTCAAACTTTTAAACGCCAAAATTAACTATTTTCATTAATCTTCTTTCTCAAATTAATAATTACTCATTATCGTTTGCAAAATTTGTTTAAAATTCGAAAAATATATTGATTAATTTTTTTTTAATAAATATCTTTTAGTCGCCACAATTTCCCATGTTCATTTAACTTTCTTTCGTAAAAGAGAAGAATAAATAATTAGTAAAATGATGCTTTAAAAATAAAAGCGAACTTTTGCATATTTTTTTAATTCTAAGTTAGAATTCGCTATGCATCTTTCCTCATACATATATAATGAACCATCAAAAGAACTCTATTGTGATATGACATCAATCCAAACTGAATCATATCACATAAATAAATATTTTTTATTTTAAATACAGTTTCTCGTACGTTTGACTAAATGGCAACAGTGGAAATATTGAATGAAAATGGAATTTGCATGTTATCTCAATATAGATTAAATTATATTTTTTATAGTTAGTTAAGTTATTATAGTTATTTAAATTTTAAATATACTTCTAATTTAAATTTTTTAATGAAATTTAGGATGTAACCTAGCCTAATTTTTTTCTTCAAAATGACGTTTTCCTTTTGTTCTGTGAAAGTAGGTGACAGACGGACAGAACGATTATAATACCTTCCACTTTTTACGTTATAAACGTAGTGTGGAAGCTAAAAAGTGAAGCCTCCTTACATTCGAAAAAATAATTATGTCCGCTTCAATAAAGGGTAGGATGCACGTTTTAAGTCGTGCGTGGCACAAAATGTAAATTGTTAAAAATTGAATATTGACTATTTGCGCAGTTATAGAATGTAGTACTCCGTAAAAAAAATCTGTTAATTGTTATGGAAACCATATGTTTATAGAAAAATATTTTTATTTTGCTTAAACAGTTTTATTTCTGTAAAAATATGCTGTTTAAAGTAAAAACAGCATATTTTTATATCGTATCTAAAGGTCCGTGGTTTTAACCAACGTTAATCAGTTTATTATTTCTCTGAAGTATTGTGTTTCATGTCCCTGTCACTGGGATGACCCGGGCTCATAAAAAAGTTGTTTTCCTTGCAATATTTCAGTTAAAATTACAAAATTTTCATATTAAATAAATTTTCTCTGTGAATTATACGGTATTTTTCTCAGCTGACAGATTTGTCACTGTTAAAACAAAATATTTTTTTTTAATGTAAGATTTATTATAATGCAAGGAACTACTATTTCCCTCATTGACATATAACAACGAAGAAAAGGAATTTCCAAATTGTACCAAGTGTTCCAAAGGCCAAGCCACTCCAGAGCACATCCTTGAATGCTTGGGACTCGATAAAGAAGATCTTCTTGAGCGACCATTGTTGGTTATTGATTTCTTGAGAGTGTGCAATATCATAGACCTGGTCTAGCTCTGCTGGGCAACAGGGATCAGAAACAACAATTATTTCCCTTCAAACGAAACACTTCAATTGTTGATTAAAACTTCATTGAATGTAAAGTAGCGCCAAATCATTTGCAAAGTAGTTTGTTACCATGCATAAATGAAGCTAACGTGACTTCAATTGACAAACCAGTTTTCCCATTATTTTTATCTTGGCAGCCGCCATCTTATATAACCTCCAAGCGAAAATTCAAGTTCACTTGTTGACGAAGCAAACCTTACAATGGCTAATTAAATAACGAAAGTACCTATTATTAGATACGAAAGATATCCCATTGATAATTGATTTAATATGACTTCTAAATATATACGCATTGTTTAATTGAGTAGCGGTATAAGTATGTTCATAAAATTCGCAGTACTCAAAACTTACTCAAAAACTCACTATAAACTTATTACTGTAATTTACCGTTTTTTACCAGAACGTTCTTATAATTGTATTTTAAAATATTAAATATATGCTATAACAATCTCCTTAAATATCACAGTTATTTAGAAAATAATTTTTATATCAAGTAAGAATAAAAAATGATAATAAACCACTATGTATATAAAGCATTTGTATTGATAATGTTAAATAAATAGTACCTGTGTCAACCCACTTTAATAGTTCAGGATTCAAACATGAGGTAAAATAACTTTTGATTGGTTATAAATAGAATGATGTGGATACAGCTATTGTTTGTATTCATACGAGTAAATAAAGTTGTTACCCAGTTTTTCTTGTGTATTAGTTTACATTATAAGTTTATATTGTGCAAGGTATACGTGTACGTGCGCACTCTGACATTTTCCATCTGTTTGGGGCCCGGATGGCCGAGTGGTTTGGACCGTTACGCTAGCAGTCTGCGCGCTGTAATGGGTGCGGGTTCGATTGCCGCCTTCGCCCTGGGTGTATATTCCTTTATCTGTGACAGTAAAAAATTCTTTCTGTGTCTGTCTTACTTGACGAAGGCTTCATAAGCGGGTCTCAGATCAAGCACACAAGCCGGAATATATATGGACCTACCCCTACACCCCCCTACTCCATCTGTTTATGACTTATAAAGCTTTTACTTTTACATTTGAATAAACTTATAAATCATGGTTTGCGTAAAAATATTTTTTGAAAATTCGAATGATAATTAACATGTTATGCATTAATTATGCTATAACATGTTTTTTGAACACTCATAACTCAATATGTTATTTACGTGGACGCATAAAATTAACATGCAAATTAACCATACAAAAATTCTTAATGTTGTGAACCAATATTTGTCTAGCTTGTTTAGTTCTTTAAATATTTTTTAAAATTAAATATTCTTTAAATAAAATTTGGTATTATGGGCAATCCAAAAATACCCTATTTTTGCTCAAAATTTACTTTTTACAAAAGAAATAGTTTATGAGCCTTCTTTTTTGAGGCTTACAACATCTCACAATTATCTATGTATTTAAAATAAAAAAAACTTTACAAAAATATAAATTCTTGGGTTATCATTGTTTTAATTCAATAACATATGCATTGAATACATTTTTTGGAAACTGAGTTTAAAGATGACAAAAGATAGAAGCTTCAATGCTCGGTAAACACCCTTTGTGACTTGCTTCTGAAATAGTGTATATATTTGAACTAAGTCTCACTTAAAAATAAAAAGTTTTGGAGGTTCAAACCAATTTAAAATAAAATATATGATTTAAGTCATTTTGTTTTTTTCTAAAGTTTATGTACACCTTCAGTATAAATTATTTTTGATTATAGAACTTTTTGGTTTTCCACAATTTTTTTTTATCAACTAAGATTTGATGTAAAAAATAAGTTGAAAATTGTTTTGAAATGTCAAAGCTACATTATCTATGGCACTTAGATCATATAAGTACAAAATTAAAAACAAAAAATTCCAAAAGCTAGCAATCGCGAAAAAGAGTTTTTAAAATGACGAACACCTGTTTAGAAGTTATGTTGTAACATTTTATTCAGATTCAAATAATTTGAAAAAAATTATAAACAAAAGCAAAAAAGATCACGAAATATCATTCTAATGCTAATTAATTATTTCAGCACGATAATTTGTTGCAAAATTTTATAATAAGTATAACTATTTCTGTAAATTATTATTACGATATTTCGCAATACGTGTTTACTGTAGTAAAAAAAAGGACAATTAAACATTGCTCTCTCAGCATTAATTTCTTCTATCCACTCATCTACATTTGGCAGAAGTGGTGCTCGAATTTTTACGTTAAAAATACTAACTTCTGTTTACAGCGTTTCAGAAAGGGAAAGAATATCCATCAAATGAAAAAAAACTGTCGTCTTTATTTTTTTCTGTGGTAGGACAAAAGGAAACTGAAAGTAAAATAGTAAAAATATAAAATCACAGAAAACGGAAATAGAATGTCAGAGAAAACGACGAAACGCATGCGAAGTGAGAAAGCACGATTTAAAAAAAAAAATACTTATTCGAACTTTTAAGAAGACACAAATTAATAAGTTTTGTGTTTTGCAAAGGTTTTATTATATTTTTAAATTTTATTGAAATAAATTGCAAGTTTATTTAGATAGTGTAAAATGAAAGCCATTTATCATGCAAAATTTGCTGCTTTAATTTAAATAGCAAAATTGATACTTAAGTTTTGATTTTAAAGGGTTTAAGTTAAAAAAATACATTTGCATTAAATAGCAATAAAACAACTACATCATTACAAGGAACTCAAAACTATTGTGCCAAACATAATTTTCAAAAACATTATTTACCCTCTTTTTAAATATAATATCAGAAATATTGCTTACAGACGAAGTTACTGTTTGGAAGAGATATTTTAATGGTGGCATAAAGTATACAACAAAAGCAGAGAAGCGAACCTTATTCTTAGCGCGATTTAAAATGCACTTTTTTCCCGAACTTGATTTGCTTTCGAATCTTTAATAAAATATAAACCAGGAATTTATGGTTTCGAATGCAAAGCAAAGCAATCCCTATGGACGGTTTTCACTTTAAAGTACTAAATATTCAAAGCTTATATCCTGAAATACATATCAAAGCATCTGCCTTGTAGATTCTTAGTAAACAAGTGACCTTTACGAAATAGTAAAGACAAATGAACTCATTTTTTTTAATGAACCAGTGAAAATAATTCTTGAATTTCGTGAGAGTGCGTTTACTTGCGTGAATTTTAATACAAAGAAGGAAATGAAAAAAGCACAAGCTTTTATTTTCTCTCTTGCAGTCTTAACCCCTTGGCTACGAATGAATTTAATTATGGGGAGAATTTATTCTATAAAAAATTAAATTAAACAGTATGGATAAATTAAAAAAAATATTTGTAGTGTAAATGTTAGTTTCTTTAAAATATTGTGTAGTGAACGTTAAAAATTAAAATAAAAACTTAAGTTGCAGCATAAATTTAAATGCATAAAAAATAAATACAAAGCAAATCATTCAAATATTAATGAGTTTTATCTGTTAAAAAAGACTTCTGAGCGAAAATGTAAACAATAAAGTTTTGTCAGTAAAATTCACTGTTATACAATCATTTATTCCCTCAATTTTTTTAATGCCATAGTCATTGGAATAATTATTTTCTCGAAAATTTTTTGAAAAAGAGGAGGAAAAAAAGTTTATTTTTTACATGCATGGATATTGATCACATTTCAGCTACATAAAATAGTTTTAAACCACACCCAAACTTTAGAGCTTCTTGTTTGAAGTTGTCCTAAGTGACAGTTACTTCTGAAAATTACTTGTTTAATTCACCAATTTTAGACTAGGCACATAATAATCCCGATTTCTACGAAATAGGCTTCACCCACAAGATCACCGATTTCTATCAACGAAAAATCCCATTGACAATTTTGCTCTGTGAAAAATGAGCAACAAGATCATTTATCAATTTTATTCGAGCCCTTAGCTGTTTGAAAATTGATGGATGATGATGTTATTATAAACTTTTGGTCTAAAACAGGCGTAATCTAGTAAACTTACATACCAAAAACTATTGGTTGTCTAAGTTGGAGACGATCTTATCCATCATTATTACGAAATCTTGTTTAAGTTCAAAGTATCGAAAAATCGTTGACAAAAACTTAACAATATTACAATTTATTTTAACAATTAAAATATATTTTTATAATTGCGTGAAAAAAATCACTATAATTTTAATATCAGACGCGTGCGAAAAGTTATACTTTTTAGAAACAGTGATAAAAAATTACTTTTTTTCACCCAAAAGTCACTCTTTTCATAAGATTACAACATTTCAAGTAGAATTTCTATTTCATAATATTCATAAAATCCAGAAATTTATTGATCTGCTTTATTTATAAATATTATGCGCGTGAATGTTATTATTTTTTTATTTTTGAATCAGTATCCATGTTCAAATGTTTGACTTTAAACTAAAAAATAAGTTTGCTTTTTGTAGTTCCAGAGATTTATCGATGCCGATCTTCTTTACAAAAAAAAAATAACACGTGAATTATTTTTGAACCAATGAGATTTGATTTTTTTCACGTAATTATAAAAAATAGTGTATGAAACACGTGTGAAAAGTAAACTTTTTAAAACACTTGTCATTATTCATCATCAAATATTATCATCATCAAATAAAATCCACTAGTTTTAAAAAGTGTTACTTTTCACACTTGTTGCATAAATAACTATTTGACCTACTTTTATTTTTTTAATTCGAAATATTTAATTTGGACATGTTCGTCAGTTGTCTTTCCATCCGTCTATACTCCGATCGAATTCTGTTATTTCCGTCTAGTTTTAAATATTGCTTTTTTTGTTAGAAACTTTACTTATATTCTATACTTTCCTTGAACAGTAAAAGTTTACGATGCTGGAAAGGGTAAAATAAGACTGTGGAGTTGTGAATTTGGGTGATAGTTTATACATTTTTCCGTCCTTCCGTCCTTTTTTTTTATAAGGCTGTCATGTTTTTGGTTCTAGACGACCGATTTTTTTTATTAGAATGTTTACCTCTCTCTTATACTTTGGTCTCTCTTTGGCCTCTCTTTACTCTTGGTCGCAGTGCTAGACCATGATGGGCCGCCCAACTGAAGTCATAAGTCAAGCTTTTTCTTCAGTTTGTCCATTTGTCCCATATACAGTCCCTGGACAAATTATTAGACGCACTGCAAAATGTCATGTAAATTAATTGTAAATTAATCATTAATGCTAATTAATCATGTAAATTAATGTCATATTAATTACCGGGTGATATTGTACCGTTTTATTATTTTAAATTGATTTGTTTTTTATTTTTATATTTTCCAATCAATTACCGATGTATTGGACATAAATAAAACAGCATTAATTTAGAAAATCATAAGTTTATTAAGTTTTAAAGAAAAATGAAATTAATGTTAGTAAAAGTCAATATTTAGTTGAGCCACCTTTAGCCGCTATCAAAGCTTTAATTCTGCGCGGCATGCTATCAATGCAAGACTGTACTGTCTCCTGCATTTGAGGATGATGATTCCCCACATAAATAATCTTATAATAAATAATTAATATAAATTAATCTTAATCATGATTATCTTAAAATAAATACAAATATGTAGTCTACAACAATTCTTTTAAATAAAAATCAATAATATTGTAGCTTAAATATACCATTATTGCATAAAAACTCTTAAGAAACATAAAATTACTAAAAAAAATACAGTGCGTCTAATAATTTGTCTGACTGTAAGAGGGTCTGTCATATTTTAAGTTCTATGCGTCTTATTTTAAAAATGATTTTTTCTTAAGAAAATTTTGACCATTAGAAACCCATATTTTATACTTTTTTCCCTGTATGTCTGTATGCTTTTACATCCAGTTGTCCATCTGTTTTATGACGGTGTCGGTTTTAACTTCAGCTAAAATGGTAAAATATATTAGACAGGGTGTCCGTAAAATAATGTACGAGTTTCAAATTGTAATAGTATTGTGGTTGAAGTGTAATTGTAATGTGGTTGAAGGTGACGAATAAAGAATAATTCCAACAGTTTCAGATAAGCGCCTGCGCTTGTATCGCTACATCGTTGCACAGGCTCTTGCTTCCATTACTCCGGACTTGCTGCAGACGGGAAGAATTGCATTTTCGTTTGGATGTGTGCCGTATCACTAAAGGCGCACACATATGAGCACTTATAGGAAAAACTAGGTTAATTTTCCTTCAATGTCATGTATGATTTGTTAAATTTAGTATAAAATAAACTCCTGTAATATACCATTAAAACTCGGATATTCTTTTACGGACACCCTGTATTCTCGCTACTTGCTTAAAAATGTGTCATGGGTATTCATTTTAAGATAACCTTTTACGGTTTGGAACTAATCATCTACGATGGATGGGAAAATTGAATTGAAACGAGTAGAATTGTTGAACGAGTTTCTATTATTATTACATTTTTACTTTAAATTTGCCGAATTTCAGTTATAACTCTGTCACACTGATGCAACATAATATTGACAAGAGAGTCGACTCTTACATGACTTAATTAGGAGCTGCTCTATTTATCAGAGTTAAAAGGATAATATTTCTTTATAGGATGCCATATGGGATTGAAGATGCTATTGTGACAAATGAAGGGTTTAGATGCAAAACTCAAACATTTCAAAGTAAGGAAACCTGGTTAGCCTTGGCATATTTCATTTTTTTTTCAACTTTTATTTAAAATAAATATTTGTTTACTACACTAAACAATTCATATGATAGCTCATATTAAAGGAAATTTTATTGGCAAAAAAGATATAATGGTATAATATAAATAATATTTTTCTTTTATAAATTTATGGTTTTTTAAAACATAGACAAGCTGGGATAAGCCTCCCTTTATAAGGGAGGCTTGGCCCATACAAAAATGCTTAATTTTAAAGTGCACAATAATAAAGATTCCAAATTATTTTTGTAAGCATTAAATGTCAAAAAAATTATATTATAATTCGACACTCTGGAATCATTTAAAAATCATGTTCAGCATAATTAATATAATTATAAAATTGTCCATATCGAGTATTTTTTTATTTATGTTAAATATATTTTATTCAGTTTGTATACACAATAAAATACACAAGATATAACTGACCTTAGTTTTATTATTTTTATTTTACGGCACAAATTAGAAAAAGTCTAAAATCAAAGCCACTTTCAAAGATACTCGTTCATTCTTCCAGGCCCCCCCCTCCTCCAATAGAAAAAAAAATCAGTGATATCTTTATATTAATTCTGGAGTGTTATTCATACTTGAAGTAATAATTTAGTGTTTGCAGAAAAGTTTGATATTTGGTCATAACTTATACATAAGTTAGTTTTGTTGAGGTTTTGGTTTTATTCTAAACAAGTACAAATATTGATAATTAATCTATTACTTCACAAAGTTATTATCATACCTTTATAAACATTATTTATAGATTTCATAACTAGTTAACCTAGGGGGCCTTGGTCCAGTGGCCAACCCTTTCTTACATAGAGTGGGCCAAGCCCGCTCACCTAGCCTTTTCGTAAAGAATTTCACATGGTGATATGAAGCCTACTTCATTGCAAAAACTTTATACTTAAATAAAACCTTAATATAACACATCATAAATACCACATACTTAAACTGAATTCAATTGGTTTGTCTAAAAAAGTCTTACAAATTATGTCTAAAATGTTTTCTTTTTGGAATGAGAAACTTTTGTTTTTTTTAGATTTCTCCTCACTGCTAAGAAGTTGCTCAATGAAACTAAGGTGGCTGTCTGCTGACAACAGTACCTTTGAGTACCATCTATTGAGAAAATGCTAAAATATTTTAAAATATTAAAATTTAAATGTGAGCAAGCCTCCCTTATGGCCAAGGGTCCCCAGGTTCTCTTATAACTAAGCGATAGGGTCCTGTCAATTATTGGCAGTTTTTGATAATAATAAATTCAATCGAACGAATTCGCCAATGAGCGGGCTGGCCAATATATCTAAGTTACACTTCGGAGAATGCGAGTTTTGAATTAGACATTTTAAATCATTTGACTTTTGTTGAGCTTTTGAAGGGGTTCTTTATCATTTACATATGTTTATACCGTTTTGGTAAAAGTTGAGTCACACTGCTCGTGAAAATGTGACGATTCTCTTCTTAGTTTACATAAAGTATACGAAGTCAATTATTGCTACGTACTGATGTAACATAGCACGTAAAATGTACAACACACAGTTTTAATGTATATACTCCGATTCTTTAACGTATGGCCTCCTTCTATGGCTGTGTCCTGACTACGACATCAAATGCCACAAATGCAACAAAACTTGGCGACTTGGCAGAGTCAGCAACATGCTATTGCATCGCTTGGCAGCACTTGGCAGTCGCCAAGTTTTCTTTCATTTGTGGCATTTGATGTCGTAGTCAGGACACAGCCTTTGTAAGACCTCCGAAATAGTGCTTGGTTTTCGGGGTATGTCATTTTTTGTACAAATTAACGTTTGATGCTTGAAAAAGTTAGAGGATGGAAAGTGATTTTCATATCTATCAAACCATTTTAGTTTTAAAAAATTGTTGAAGTTGAAAATTAATTCTGTAGCAACATAGAGATGTGAAACTAAAAACCATGTGAATGGTCTCAAGAGGTTATGCGGAATCACCTACTGGATTGTTTTTTCACTGCCTCAAAAGTTCAACAAACAAGAAACGACTTTTACAGAGTTGACAATTAATGTTAACGTTTAACAATTAACGTTCGATGCTTGAGGAGGATGGACAGTGATTTCCATATCAAACCATTTTAGTTTTAAAAAATTGTTGAAGTTGAAAATAAATTCTGTAGCAACATAGAGATGTGAAACATAAAAACCATTTGAATGGTCTCAGGAGGTTATGAGGAGGAATCACCTACTGGATTGTTTTTTCACTGCCTCAAAAGTTCAACAAAAAGAAACAACTTTTACAGAGTTGACAATTAACGTTAACGTTTAACAATTAACGTTCGATGCTTGAGAGGATGGACAGTGATTTTCATATCAAACCATTTTAGTTTAAAAAAATTGTTGAAGTTGAAAATAAATTCTGTAGCAACATAGAGATGTGAAACTAAAAACCATTTGAATGGTCTCAGGAGGTTATGAGGAGGAATCACCTACTGGATTGTTTTTTCACTGCCTCAAAAGTTCAACAAACAAGAAACAACTTTTACAGAGTTGACAATTAACGTTAACGTTTAACAATTAACGTTCGATGCTTGAGGAGGATGGACAGTGATTTTCATATCAAACCATTTTAGTTTTAAAAAATTGTTGAAGTTGAAAATAAATTCTGTAGCAACATAGAGATGTGAAACTAAAAACCATTTGATTGGTCTCAGGAGGTTATGAGGAGGAATCACCTACTGGATTGTTTTTTCGCTGCCTCAAACGTTCAACAAACAAGAAACAACTTTTACAGAGTTGAAAACTTGTAGAACAGTGTATAATTGTTAACGCTTTTAAAAACTGATATATTGTTTTAATTAATAAATATCGTAACATAATACCATTAACCAATATTGAACAATATTCTGTTTTGTGGTTGGTCTGACATGGAATAACCTTATTCTGAAAGCAAAATAAATAGAACACTTTTGTTCGAATTTAGAGGGTATGCAACAAAACAATTATATTTACGTCTCGATACTGATAAAAATTCTCCGTTTAACAAAATTTAAAATACTGTAAAGAATTTCCATTTCAGGTAAGTAATAAATTTATACTTTAAAGCTTTATTAACTAGTTTAGAAGATATTTTTTTCCATTAATAAATTATTTATTATTTATTATTTATTATTTATTTTATTTATTATTATTATTTATTATTTTATTTATTATTTATTATTTATTATTTATTATTTATTATTTTATTATTTATTATATTATTATTATATTAATTATTATTATTATTATTATTTATTATTTATTATTTTATTATTTATTATTATTATTTATTATTTTATTTATTATTTATTATTATTATTTATTATTTATTATTATTATTTATTATTTATTATTACAAAGCTTTAAATTCTAGAAAACTATTTTATCAATAAAAATATAATTACGCTAGAGAAACTCAATGTGCGGGAACGAATCAGAACGATGATCTCAATCACGTGACTCTTTGCACGTCTCCAAATTTCCCCGAGGGGCAGGTGCATTTAATAGGTTGTGAGTGTGACGTCATGTTAACGAAGATAAAAACAGTTATAGACTGTTTTTCTAAAGATCAGTTTTTAACTGTAAAAAATATGCCATTTAACTGTAAAAACAACAGGTTTTTTACAGTGTACATATGGACACTTAAAGGCGGCTCAGTGGTTGTGAGGTATTTTGTGCTAGCCTCATAAGCCTAAGATTGGGGGGCCGAGTCTGTAGATGGTTTGATTCGCTAAAAACCCAGCTTCGTTGGAAAAAAAATATGGACACTTAGGCAGTTACAGCCCCGGTCTGTTATTACCGTACGTGGGGTTATTAGAGGCAAGAATATAATGAAAATTTAACAAAAATTTAAGTTATAAAATCACCTAAAAAGTAATAGGAATCGATTTAGTACAATAATATAGCCATGTGTATTTTATTTAATTTACATTTATAGTAAAAATTATATTATTACTTTTGTCTTTTATTATTCAATTCCCCATACATGCATTTGTTGAAAATTTGGTTAATTTACAAGTTTGTAAGAACTAGGAAAAGTCTTTATTAAATGTCTTGGAAAACTATTTTTTAAGCTCTTTACCTAAAAAATTAGTTTTACAAAAACACTGTTGTTGTTTTTAAAGTGTAATTAAGAAGTTTTGTTTGATGTGTTTTAGGGACTTGGAATATTAAGGATCTTTATGTTTGTGTAATTGAAAAGTAGTAAAATCTTTTTTTCAACTTTTTTTAATTTTTTTTAAATTCAAGTGTTAAACATAAAAGATTTTGAATTTGTTGGTATTTTATTTAATATTATTTAGATGTTTTTTTCTTAAAATTTGAATTTAAAGTTTTTCAAGCTAGTCTAAGGTACCATTTAATCATTTGCTGAAAAAAACTTTATGACTTTTTTGAAAACTAATTGTACTCTTTTGAAGAAAAAAAAGCATAAGAAATTCAATGATTTTAGGTTTTTGTCAAAAAAGAATTAAAAAATATGCACTTGAAGTAAAAAAAAGTTGGAAAACTAGACCCGATCTCCCTCAAACATTGATTTTATCTCCCCTAAAATTGGGCTTCTCAACTATAAATAAAGTATGACTGTTTTGGTCTACATTAAGAATAGTGGCTGTCGAATTTCGATTTAGTGGACTTTAGAGCCTAAACTGGTTTTAGAAACGTGTAAACCAACTGCAAATTCCATGGAACACTCTTTTTCTACTACATTTTGACGCTGACAACGAATTTTTCTTATAAAATTAATTCTTCATTTTGAAAGTAAAATAACTGCAATTAAACTAGCGCATGCTTATTTACAAATTTAAAAAGGAATAATTCCGTCAGTAAATTTCATTTTACACCTTTCATATTAATATGCTGTGTGAACGGGGAGAATCTTTTATAATTCTCTCTTTTCTGACAAAAGTATAAAAAGTTGAATGAAAGAAAAAATTCTGAATGTTTTTAAATTTTCATGGCATAAAAGAGTAATGTTCAGTGAAGTAAAATGTCTATTTTCGATAAAGATTTGGATATTTTTAGAAAATTTTAAAAGGTTTATTCATAATCAGTTTTTTTTTGCACCTGGTAACTGAATATACTTTTTCTGTTAAGTAACAGATGCTGCCATCTTCTGAACAATTTCCTAGTTTTATAAAACCAACTGCGTTCCGAGAAAATTATTTTTAGCAAATTTGGAAAGTTTTCTCTTTTACACAATTTAATATACAACAAGAATTTTAACAATTATATATAACGTACAACAACATTTTTGACAATTTTATATGATGTAGATTCTATATTTTCTTTTGTTTTAACGAATTGACAATAACTTTTAAACACATTTCTAACAAATCAACGTTAATTATTGTGGAGATACTCAAAAAAGTTCTTTTAAAGTAATTATGTAATTATGTTATCGTACAAATATGGATTTTTAATAATGTAAATGAACTTAAAAGTAAACTTTCAAATATACTACTTAAAATTAAATTATGAAGGTTAAAAACAATAGCACTCAGAAGTTCAATGCCATCAAAACTAATGTTTTTTAATTTTTAATTAACACTGTAGATGATAGACTTTTGTGAGAGCTCTTCAGCTAACACTATGCACTTATAATGTAAGTTTTCTTTTAAAAACGTAGTAAGTAATTCAACTTACTTCCATTGAATGGTAATCGGATGATTTTTTACGTTTTAAAATGATAAATTCCTTTCATATCGATACAAATTAGAAAAATACTAAACGTATAAAATTATTAATTAAAGTTATATTTTTCTGTATTTTTTTGTTTTTCTTAAAAAAAATGTTTTTGTATTGATAAATAATATAGAATTACATTTGAAATTATGCTGAAATAATAAATAATTGCATTATAAAAAAAATAGTAAGTTTTATTATAAATGTAAAATATTATAATGACACAAATGCCCTAAGACTTCATTTAAATATAAAATAACTAGCTGTTATACCCGACGTTGCACGGGTAAAGGTGGAAAAATAATTTAAAAGTCAATATAACTTTTTTTTTTCTTCTTTCATTTTAGTTACATAAGATATGAAGATTACTCAGTAATTTTCCATTTAATTACCCAACTTGGATATAGTAATGATTAATATTAATTTCATAAATACCTTTGATAAGAAGCATTTAAGTAAAAAATAATCAGTAAGAATTAAAAATGGAAAAACAGCTAAATCTTAAAAGGGTCTCAAACATTTATTTTAACGCAATTCAAGTGAGTTCTATAATAAATTAAGTAACTTTTTTTGACACTTTGTAGACATAAATACAATATAAGCAGTACAAGTTTCTACCATAATTCAATACAAATGCTGAAAAATTAAGAATCAGACACACGGAAGTTGCCTTTTATGTATATAGATTTATCTAAGAGAACGAATTGTTTATATTTCAAAACTATTAACAAACCTATACCAATGCATTTTACAGACTTTTATTTAACAAAAAGAGAGTGGATTTCATCTCATCATAAAATAAAATTTAAGGTCTCTGCCGAATTTGCCATATTCAATGTAGAAAAGTTCTAAATTGTGTTATCTAGAATAAAATAATACCATTTTCTGATTTTCATTAGTTTTAAAGAAAATGTTGAGTTCGAGTCATTGAAGTAAATGGCTAGTAGTATTTCTAAGAAAAAGAACAAAATATGGAATTTCTATATTTTTAGGCTTTTGAATTATTATACGCGAACTACTTAAATCTTTGAATTTCCAGAAATATTCTCTAAAAATTTTATAACTGAAAAATACTAATTTATTGAAGCTATTAAAAGATTAACACTTCTCGCGCTGCTTTTTAAAAAATGTACTTTGAATATTTAAACGGATGATAGGTATGTGTCTAAATAAAATATAAAAGTTTTACAAATTTATAACAATAATACATATCTAAAAGGAAGAAGCATTGTTGTTTATTTTTTTTCATTACTCCTAACTTTTCTGCTAGAATTTATAGAAAATAAAATAGATATTTCAGGTGGCGGCATCTAGCTTCGTGCTTTTTAAACTATAGTGTATTTAAAATCTTTTTTGTTGTAATAAGAAATTGCTTAAGTCTTAAGCTTTTCTTCTCATTCAATTAAGATTTTTTCGATTTTTAACTAAGAAATACAATACTCTTAAAATGGCTTTAAATTTATATCTGCGAGTAAATTAATATTAAATATTTTTATTATGTTTTATGAATAAAAATTGGGAGGGAATACACATTTGCAAGCTTTATATTCTTGCAGTCGAGGATCTGATATAATTTCTGTATAACCAAAAACGATCCACAAGAAAAAGTTACGTGTGTGTAATTCAATGTATTAATAAAGTGTAACTCACAAAACAAATAATTTTATAAGGATAGGTTAAAAAGAATAGGTTTTAAAAAGCTGGATTATATTGTTGATTGGGTTTCAGGTAGAAACCCTGGATTACTTTCAATAATGATTGAAATTCACTAATAAATGTTAAAGTACTTATAAACATTCTTTTTAGCTTTTTTTTATTGAAAGTTGATTTGTAATAACTTTATTAATATGAAGGAAGAAAAAACATGAATGAATACAAAAAAAATCATATTAGTTACTTATGGAAACATTCCCGTTCAAGCAGCCTAAACATGTTAATTAAATAAAAGTTTATAACAAAGTACCAATAATAAAAAATTGCAATAAATTACAGCACCCTAGTACTTGGCAAGATACTGTTTTCTAGAATTACTTATGCTTTGTGTAGACAATAGTAAAATAAATGTCTATGTCGTCAATATTTATAATAAATTTAAAGAGAGAGCGTTTAAAAGATGAGTATTTATTAATAATCCATTCTTCATCAGCATCCGCCTTCTTGATATGTGCTGCCATCTATATAATTTCGAAATAACTAAATTTATGTTACTTCAATAATGTAACATTCTGAGACGTTACGCCATCTATCGGTAGTCATCCTCACTACCTGATTTTCTAAATATAAACGTCATCTTGTGACATTTGCTCTATTTACATCTGCCGAATGTCTCCAACTGATCTTTTCACTATGTTCTTCAAGAAACTAATTTGTAAGTATATTCTTCAATTAGTTATTACAAAATAAATTTAGATAATTTTTTTCTGCTAAATATTCACCAGGCGGATTTCAAAATGGCGTCATTCAACCGGTATTTTATGTATTGTAAGGCAAACAGTTTTACAGTAAACTAAATGAATACCAAACAGTTGTATAAGATGTGACTTTTTTTTATAATAATTGTTCTAATAACGTTATCATCATTTTAATATTGTGTATAGGGAGTAACAAAAAGCGATTTTCATCATACATGATTTACGTAACATTATCGATCGGGAGAATAGGTGTGGTATGTGATGCAAGAAAAACCCCATCCTATGTGGGAAAAGTGTGAGTAATAATAAATGATAATTTTATTTTTTATCAATGGATTACAAGAATGAAATAAAATGTTAATTGACTGTAAATATGTAGATCGTTCAATACGGAAGAAAGTTATGGATAAATTATGACATATGTTTACTAGCATATGCTGAAATTGTTAATATTTTTCTTTAAAATTAAGTTAATCTTAAACTAAATAGATCTTTTTATATACATTTAAGTTCATAAATCAAGAAATTTTTGTAACATTTTTATGTATTGTGTATTTTAAATATATGAAAATAGTATATATAAAAAAAATCAGTTTTCGTACTCTATTTATATAATTATTGTTATTAAATAAAAAAGATAACTTAATATGTATAAACCCTTTTTGCGTTGATAGTTAATTTAAAAGAATAAATGTAATGTCTTTACATAAAAAGATTTTTCTGAATTATAAATTTACTCATTATAGTTTTTTTTAACCTCAAATTATTTATTTTGAGGTGAATTAAATCTAATAGGAGATTTTGTTAAAGATAAATTTCGTATTCTAATTTTATTTTGCTGAACTATAATTTTATTTTTGTTAATTTCTTTAATGTATTCACATATTCCTCATTGTTTTAATTTATACTTAAATATATTTATTACTTTTTAATGGATTAGAAAAATTTTCATTATTAAACTGGTTAGTGGTAAAAATATTTTGATTTGGGTTTTAGTTTTCTATAAAAGTATATTCGTAAAACTCACTTATTTTCATATCAAAAATACTTATTACTTATCTTTGATTATAATAATATAATGATGAATTTGCTTTTAATGCATTAAATAGTACTATTTTGTGTTTCCTGAAAATATTTTAAGAATAAATATTTTGAAAATGCAATTGACGTAGAGATACAATAAATATTACTTTTAAAAAAGTGTAGCTTGTATTTTTACGCTCTCTAAATGTAGTATATGTGTAATTTTCTATTTTAAAATAAAAGGTTAAAAACTATGAAACTAAAAAAATATATTTTTGACATTATAAGTTTATCTTATTATTTTTGTTCTTAAGGATTATAGAAAAAAGTTGTTCCGATAATATTAAAACATAATTAAGACATTAAAAACATTTGGGGAAATCTACAATTGAAAACCTCAATAACCAAGCAAATGAAGTATCAAGTTGAAAATATCACATTTTCTAAAGTATAACTAAAATATAGTATCTCGTCAGTTTATCCAATTTTGATAATGGTAAATACAACTGGACGAAATCGCCAATGAAGGGGCCAGACCATGTATATTAATTATACTTTGGTGAATGTGAGTTTTACAACTAGACCCTTCAAATGATAAGTTATTTTGCAAAACATTTTAAGAAGAATCATATCGAAAGTGGACATAGCAAGTAAGTAATGACAATTCAGTTGAAAAGTTTAAAAAAAAAAGAAATCCTATGTGATTTTTGGAGAATGTGAAGAGTTGATTAGAGTTTATATCTGTTAACTAGTAAATTTCATTTTAGAATATGCATTTATGACTTAATACAAACAAATATTTTTTTAAAAATATGAAAAGAAGTATATGAAATCTAGGCATTTATTTATCCATTTTCCCTCCAAAGTATAGTAAGTAGTTGCAGTATTTATGAAACAGTGAAAAATATGTAATTCAAGTTTATTTTTATCAACTGGTGACAATATTTTATTATTATGATTCCCTTTATTAAGTTGTCATTTTTTAAAGCACCGAAACCTTTTTTGTGCCCCATCTATACACAATCAGTCTATTTCCAATCAATCTATACCCAATCAGTCTATAAATAGACTGATTGGGCATCGATGGCCATAACGACAATATTAAAAAGCTAAAAATGCCTTATGTGTCTTCTTAAAAAGTGCCCCAACATGTTCCACCCTATAATATATTCTTTAAATTTAATTTATCATCGTGAATATTTTTTTAAAAAAAATAAAGATTCTCTTGCTTTATAGTATTTTAACATATTTGAAATGGATGGAGACACTTTTAAAAAAAAATGTGATAAACATTTTGGAAGCTATTAAAATTTCCATAAAAAGATAACTTGTTTGTCATTTCCGTAAATATATCGAAATTAATCTATTAAATAATCTAAATAGAAAAACTGAACACAAACTATTTTAGAACACATGTAGAATATTTTAGATATTGGTAAATAGAATTGTTGGTTTGATTTAGTTGAATTAAAGTCGAACTATGCTTCAAAAGGGCTATGGTCTTCGTGAAGGGAGAAGGACAATAACGAGAGCCCCTATGGTTAAACCTACTCAAACCATCACACTGGGTTTTTTTTTAAATGCAGAGACAAAGCGTTTAATACAAAAATAGTAGATACATTTACTTTTAAAATTGCATACAGAGAAATGTTTATGCAAACTAAACAATTGAGCTAACAACTTCAAATATTTCATAGTGACTTGAAAATTATTTGGGGTGTGTAACACTACACGACTTTTAATTACCACTTCAATAAACCAATATATTTACAGGACTACATACAGATTAAAGGTAGGCCATATTTAAACACGTTTTTGCCATTAGACTGCAAATCTTAATTTCACATGGTATACCTAAACGCTGTTTATATCGATGGCCAATTCTTGAATATTTGAAAACTATGGTAAACGTTTAATTAATAATATAGGAACAATAACTGATTCGTAAAAAATTATAACAACAGTCTACTACTACTACTACTTCTATCTTCTTCCTACTAACAGTAAATAAAATAATTTTTTTATAATTGCGTGAAAAAAATCCGATTTTTACATTATAATTTTAATATCAGACGCGTGCGAAAAGTTATACTTTTTAGAAACAGTGATACAAAATTACTTTTTTCCACCCAAAAGCAGTGAAAAAAAGTACTTTTTTTCACTCTTTTCATAAGATGCCAACATTTCAAGTAAAATTTGTATTTCATAATCTTCATAAAATCCAGAAATTTATTGATCTGCTTTATTTATAAATATTATGCGCGTGAATTTTATTATTTTTTTTTTATTTTTGAATCAGTATCCATGTTCAAATATTTGACTTTAAACTAAAAAATTAGTTTACCTTTTGTAGTTCCAGAGATTTATCGATGCCGATCTTCTTTACGTAAAAAAAATTAGCACGTGAATTATTTTTGAACCAATGAGATTTGATTTTTTTCACGTAATTATAAAAAATAGTGTATGAAACACGCGTGAAAAGTAAACTTTTTAAAACACGTGTCATTATTTCACGAGCGAGGTACGAGCGAGTGAAATAAAATCCACTAGTTTTAAAAAGTATTACGTTTCACACTTGTTGCATAAATAACTATTTTGCCTCGGTTTTGTTTTTTGCCCCGGATTTTTTTCGATTTTTTGCCTCGGATTTTTTTCCAAATTCGGTGTGGCAAAATCTTTAAAGGCTAGTCAGCTACTTATTAATCAACTACAACTCGAACACGCGGCTTAAACAGCTAATTTTTCAGACGCAGTGCCACTCGATTGTGGTGATAATAGTTACAACTAATTAGAACGTGTTTTTCTTACATTCAGCTCTAGAATAACTTAAGAAAATAATGTAGACTATTTTCTGAAAAATGACCTTCATTAAAAATTTTCAGCATAAATAATGCAGTAAAAATATCTGGCTTGTTTGGGCTGGTAGTAACCACTTTTGCCGCTTCCCTAGGATAACGCTAGGAATGGGCCATTAGGCCTAACCCGGCAGTGGTGTACTAAAAGCTTGCATAAAAATAGTTTATTTCAATTTTTATAATGTTTGAGGATCATACTCGAGTTGAGTTGAAAATGTTAAGACCTTGAATAAACAAAAAAAATATTTTTAAAAATTACCGTTGCATGGAATGTTTACTTGCCTAATCTGTTTTAACAGAATCTTTAAAAAATAAAAGTGGCAATTAATCTATTATATTAAAGCATCATAGTAGGTCTTTACAGGTTCTTATTAACTTTTTATAAACTTGATTTCATTTTGAATGTGTTTCTTATGTATGGATATTTTTCTTTTCAGAATCCGAAAATGACTTTGCAATTAGGAGCTGTTGGCGATCCTAAACAAGACGATGAAGGTGAAGAAGCCAACGAGAGCTTTTGGCTCCAGATCATGGCCGAATGCGAAGCCAATTATCCAAACAGACTCCCGGCTTCGAAATCACTTCTCCTACTTGGCGACAACGACGCCCAGAAGACGCAACTCATCGCCAAACTTCAAGGGGCCACTGGCGAGAAAGCGCAAAGACGAGGAAACGGGCTGGAATATTACTTTTTGACTGTCAGAGACGAATACTGTGAGAACCAAACGAAGCTGGATATCTGGGTCCTAGATGACGACACGTCTTTTAAACGATTGTTGAAATACGTCGTCAATGAAAATACGTTGAAAGACACGACTGTCGTCTTAATGGCGACCATGACCAAACCATGGGATATTTTTCGTTCGATGTGCTCATGGATTGATATCTTGCAAAAGCATATCGATAGTTTGAATATTCCGAAAGAAGTATTAGACGAGCAGAAATCAAAGGTTCTTCGTCATTATCAAGAATACGCAGAACCAACCATGAGTATTTACGGGAACCTTGACGAACAGTATAACAACTCCGAAATTGAAATAAATTTAGGTATAGAAATAATGGTCGTTGTAACTCAAACCGAATTCATGTCAACCTTGCAGAATGAATTTGGCTATATCGACGAACATTTCGATTTTATACAGCTATCTCTCAGAAAATTTTGCTTAACCTATGGGGCAGCTCTTTTCTACGTTTCTGTGAAAGAAGATAGGAACTGTGATATACTTTTGAAGTACATTTTGCACAAGATTTACTCTTTCCCGTTTAGAATCCCTGCTATGTTTTTGGAAAAGGATTCGATTTTTGTACCAGCTGGCTGGGACACTGAAAACAAGATCTTGGCTCTTGCCGAGTCTTTAGCGACCATCACATTTTCGTCGCCTTACGAAGAGGTCATCGTTGAACCTGGACGTCTGGCAGACGTCAACAGGGCTCTGGTGGAGGTGATGGCACAAAACGACCAAGACTTCCTGCTCACGCTTCAGTCCGCTCTTCTCAGACAGCCTCCAGAACAAAGCGAATACAACAGGGACAGCTCAGGATCTGGAACGGCATCTTCAGCAAGAAATCCTTCAAGACGAGTGACAAGATCACCACAGAAGAAACAACTCGAGGCGAAGATCGCGAGTGGTGAAGGAGACACAGTTCTTCAATCCTTCTTCAAGAGTCTCTTGAAGAGGCAGACCAGTGCACCAGGAGAAAGACCCATGGACGTACAACATAGAAACAAAGCTTACGATCCCAATTCACATTTCGACCGAAGCACTTCGCTGGAAAATACCTCAACCACAAATGGCAAGCCTAATTTTGGTTCTCGAAGTCTTGGATCTTCCGTTGATTCTTCCACAGTCGCACAGAATTCCAGAGAGGTAGCCGAGAGCTTAGAGGCGGTTGACGAGCTTAAACCCAGCGGTGATTGTAGCAATGGCAGAGTCAGAGACGAGAAGACCACCGAAACCGAAGCAGAACCCTTCAATGTCTTCATGAAAAAATACGAAGCTCAAATGGATCCCAAGAAACAGAATTCCACAGAGGAGGAAGAGGAAGACATTCGCCAACTTCCGGAATATTTCATGAGCAGTCAGAATTCCGGTCCATGCCCTGAGGACTGTTGCTACAAGGAAGGCAGCAGAAATGGAAATTGCAATGAAGACTTGGATATGCCGTTAGATAGAGTAAAAAGCAAGTTCAATCCTCCTCTCAGGTTACTACTGGATTCGAATAAGCCCCTAACTCAGAAGAAAGAAAAGACATCTCCTAAATGTGCAACAATTAAACAGTCTTCCTCGGCGTTTGGACACTCTTCCCCTGAATCTTCATAATGAAAAGCTACTTGTATTTAATACTCCAATAATATGTGTTAATAATCGTAGTGAACACGCCTGTTGGGAAATAACTCAGTAAAATATCTGGTAACCTTTCGAATGCATTTTTAACGAACTTAAGTTAACTCTTTGAAAATCGTTAAACCCAAGAACTTAAATCTATAATAATAAAAGAAAGAGTCTGTCTGTGTGTCTGTATGTCTGTGGATCATAAAAGACCTACTTATACTGCCCTCAGAAATTCGAAATTTTTAAGATAGATTCCCTTTAATACCAACGTGTGCACCTGAAGCTTAGTTTTTTCATATTTGTTCCATATTTAGAGAAAATTCTAATTTTCCGGAAAAAATGCACCACTTTCGCTCAAATCCGATAATTTTTTCCCTTTCGTGTTGCCATTCGACAGAAGAAATTAAAATGAACACAAAAATTAATTAAAAGTGAAAGTGCTTTTATTTTCTTGCCATTACCTTCAGAAACTAAATTAATGATTTGTAAAATAATTGAACGTGCCAATGAGCTAAATGTTTTTTTAAAAAAAAACCCAGAATAGAGGTTTTGACGTGAAATAACATTGTTATACAACTATGGTTAATTTTGAATTTATCAGGAAAATTGCGATGACAGTAAGTTCATATTGAGGAAGATTTTTGGGATATGGGGATGTGCATTTTATAGTGATGTATTTTTATTTTGGAATTTTAAAGCAATATAAGTAACGGGATTTATTCTTTATAATGAACGGGAACAAAGGCAAAGCTTATTATCCTATAGCAAATTAAATGACACATATACTTGGATCGATTTGATATTCTTTTAGTCCGTACGAAGAACGGGTATAAATTTGCTAGTAACAAATATAAACCAGTACAAAAAAAGATCAAAAACAAGCTCAAGAACTCAAGAAATAGCCCATTTTTTCTGTTAGATTTTGTAAATTAAAGTAAACACTTTGATGAGTATAAAACAGTTGTGCACTTCAAACATACCTCCTTTGCACGGTATTTTGAGTTACAGATTTGCACTCTGTTAATAAAAAACCTAATTGGTAAAAGGGGAACAATATTAGTTGTAAACAAATAAAGAACTAACATATATCTTTGAAAATAATTTAAAGACACTTAAAGGTTGTGTTTTAATTGTGAAGTTAGGTTCTCAAATCAATATTTAAGCATTATTTAATATTATGCTAACTGTATTTTATAACTCCTTGTTCAATTTTTGGCAAAATATACAGGAAAACGATGATTTTATGAAGCAGATATTACTTATTAATTCTTTCTTTTTGGGGTATAATTATGCCAAAGGTTTTTTATGTGTCATTATCTGCAATGAAAAACAAAAATTGTAAATCAGGATAAATATAAGATTTCCTTTTATAAATGATACAAAATAACATTAAATCTACAGTCCCTGGATAAATTATTAGACGCACTGCAAGATTTCATGTAAAATACTAATTACCGGGTGATATTGCACCGTTTTATTATTTTAAATTGATTTGTTTTTTATATTTATATTATTATACAATCAATTACCGATTTATTTGACATAAATAAAACAGCATTAATTTAGAAAAGCATAAGTTTATTAAGTTTTAAAGAAAAGTGAAATTAATGTTATTAAAAGTCAATATTTAGTTGAGCCACCTTTAGCCGCTATCAGAGCTTTAATACTGCGCGGCATGCTATCAATACAAGATTGTACTGTCTCCTGCATTTGAGGATGATGATTCCACACATAAATAATCTTTTCTTAGAGCTGGACTTTGTTGGTAATCACATCTTTATCCACTTCTCTTTTCATCAGATAAATACAAATATGTAGTCTACAACATTTCTTTTAAAAAAATCAATAATATTGTAGTTTAAATATACCATTATTGCATAAAAACTCTTAAGAAACATAAAATTACTAAAAAAATACAGTGCGTCTGATAATTTGTCCAGGGACTGTATATTATTTACAACACATTTTGCGATTTTTTTTTCATAAATAACCAAGAAAAGTAGTTTTACTGAAATATAAAATACCTTGTATTCATTTTTAAGCTTCATAATAGCAAGATGAAAATTGAGTTTCATTCAGTGCATAATTACTATGAATAGATATTGCGTGAGGCGATATTCATTGTGAAATATAAGCAGACCATATTATACTAATTAAAAAACCTTTCTATCATTGTCTTTGTATTTTGAAACTTTCGCTCTGTAATTTATTTTTATGTGTTTGTTGTATTTTCTCAAAAGGATTTTTGACATTTTCATATCAATGTTTCTAATTTAAAAAAAAATTACTTAAAACATTCTTTCTCTCGTTTGTGTTTGTAAAGTCTCAATAACATCTGTACGTTTTGTTTAAAAATACATTATTATTCATAACATTATAAGTTAATTCATTAGCAGTAGCTAAAAAAATGAAAACATATCTAATTGAAATTTATTTTTATTATTTATATATTTGAATTGATAGGAGTATTTTTTTACATTAATCTAGGACAATGATCAGCTGCTAATAAAATTAACATATAAATAATATTTGTGCTGCAAAATCATACATTTTGAAAAGCACAAATATATATCCTATTTAAAAAGTTCGTTATTTGTAAATGCTTTGTTAATAATGGGCGACTTTGGTCCAAACACAAAACCTTTTAAGGGGGAATGGGCGCGCTAAATCGCGGGTCTCCAAACTCAAGTGCCTCAGTGTCAATCCAATGTGGCGAAAAAACTATTTTCTCTGCCACATTTCTCCGGCTGCATTGAATATTTTTACAAACGTTTCTTTTTAATAATAAATGTAGATAATTTACAGGTCTCTATCTTCCCACTCTTTGAAATTGCTTCGAATATTTTGTGTAAAATTATTTATTGAAAATTAACAAAAATATTCGAACCAATTTCAAAACGTGGGAAGGTCGAGACCTGTAAGTCAGCTACATTTATCACATAAAAAAATCCGCTAGTTAAAATATTGAATATAGCCGGAGAAATGTGGCAGAGAAATTATTTTTTTCGCTATAGGATTAACACTGATGCACTGCTTTGGAGACCCCCGGTCCAGCGCGCCCATTCCTCCTTAATACAGGCTTTCAACTTGATCAATATTTTATAGAGGCTGTTTCAGATGATGTTACTCTCCTTTTTTCATTTTTGTACTTCCTGCAATTTCATTGGTTGTTTCGGTTTCACTCTACCATTGCGCGGTTTTTGTCGCCTGCTCTTTTAGAGGGTTTGTTTTCGTGCAACTAGTTTTTGTTCCTGTTATCTGTTAAACATTCTCGTTTTTAATGCGATTAAATTTAAAGTATGCAAAGCATTACCAAAGAATTCTATAGTAGGGTAGAGACTGAACCTGGCATCAGCACCATGGACCAACACGGGGACAATATAGGGTGGCATGTGGGGCGCGATGGCCGAGTGGTTTGGATCGCAGGCCATAACGCTAGCAGTCCGCGCGATGTTACACGTGCGGGTTCGATTCCCGCCTTTGCCCTGGGTGTACTTCCTTTCTCAGTATCAAAATTATAAATTAACTAGCACTCTTGCCACGCTATTCGGGCTCCGTAGTGAGTCATGGCTGCCGATGGCAGCTCAGTACGAGTCGTTCCTCTACGCTACTATAGAACTCTTTGAGCATTACCAAAACGTCAATTTTATTCAGAATTTTTTTGTTTCGATGATATTTTGTCGTGTGCAAAAAATGCAAATTGTGGGACAGCAATTTAACGTGATTCACGAACCGAGAAAAGCTGTATAGTTAAACTCATAGTTTCCTTGCACAGAAGCCACGACCACGGGTGGAGCTATAAAACGTGCGGAGCAATCAGATGAAGACAAAATAAAACGGCTGAAATTTCCTATTCATCTGATTGCTCCGCGCGTTTCATAGCTCCGCCCATGGTCGTGGCTTATGTGCAAGAAACTATAAGTTTAACTATAGTTGTTCTAAAAGAAAAGTTTGTACACAACATTCGTTTCAGTAAGCATTTCAACATTCGTTTCACTCAAGATGTGAAAAATGCCCAGTTTGCTGTCAATGATTGAAAATATTAAAATAGTAAGTGCATTTTAATGAGGAAATATTACTGAAAGAAGTTTCGGCAAAAGTTACTTTAAAGGGTCATAAACGCAATATTGAGGTTAATTTTCATGTAATGTAAGCGACCAAACTATTTAATATTTAGTTGATGGCTTAAAATAACTTTTTTTACATACAAATACATGTTTCTAAATATTCTTTTTACATATACACTTAAAGTGTACTTAATCGTTTCTAAAATATGTTTCCGAGTTGATATGATGACTTGTATATACTTAAACTGTAATAAAACATTCTTAGAGCATAATGGCTTGTTTGGCATACTCAATATTTCAAAAAAATGATCAAACATAATAACTAAGTATGCGCAAAATGTTCAATGTTGCTAATGCCTCTGTATTGAATGTAGATTTATATTTATGTCAAACAATAATTAATTCCTTCATTTATGCATTTAATCTGTGAGAAAGTGCTTCCTTTTTTAAAAATGAGAAGGAATTATGTTCGTAAAAATTAAAAAAATGTTTATTTTATTACTTGTGTATAAAACTTTGTTAAAGAGTTATGCCATTGTAATGATTATCCATAATTAATATATACTAAGTTGAAAGATATAATTTATTGTATAGTTTATTTGTACACACTTTTATTACACGAGATTAAACTCGTTGTTGGAATACTACCGGATGCATATCCTAAAATTGAAATAAATATTTTATGTTAAATGATTGCAATTGTTTACTGTTTCCTTCATTTAAAAAATAAGTTTTGTTTACATATTTATATATCTATAATAATAAAAGAAAGAGTCTGTCTGTGTGTCTGTATGTCTGTGGATCGTAAAAGACCTACTTATACTGCCCTCAGAAATTCGAAATTTTTAAGAGAGATTCCCTTTAATACCAACGTGTGCACCTGAGGCTTAGTTTTTAGCCTACTTTTCTTTTTTTAATTCGAAAGAATTAAAAAAAATGAAAAAGTAGGTATTGACATGCGGTCGATGTCCGTCTGTCTGTCTGTCTGTCTGTCTGTCCGTACCCCCCTTCCAAAATCGATTCTATCCATCGGATCTTAAAAATTCTTTTTTTGTTAGAAAGCTATGACCTCAGATACCCAACTTTCATACTTTTTGTCCGTCTGTCTGTACGTCCGGACGGACATAAATCTACTATCTGTCGGCGAATTTCCCATTGAATTAGCATTGAAATTCAATTTTGAGTCATTTAAATCACTGTAGGTATTGAAATGCGGTTGATGTCCATCTGTCTGTCTGTTCGTATGTCTGTCTGTCTTTCCGTCTGTCTGTCTGTCTGTCCGTCTGTCCTGACCCCCCCCCCCCTTTCCAAAATCGGTTCTATCCATCGGATCTTAAAATTCTTTTTTTGTTAGAAAGCTATGACCTCAGATACCCAACTTTCATACTTTTTGTCCGTCTGTCTGTACGTCCGGACGGACATAAATCTACTATCTGTCGGCGAATTTCCCATTGAATTAGCATTGAAATTCAATTTTGAGTCATTTAAATCACTGTAGGTATTGAAATGCGGTTGATGTCCATCTGTCTGTTCGTATGTCTGTCTGTCTTTCCGTCTGTCTGTCTGTCCCGTCTGTCTGTCCGTACCCCCCCCCCCTTCCAAAATCGGTTCTATCCATCGGATCTTAAAAATTCTTTTTTTGCTAGAAAGCTATGACCTCAGATACCCAACTTTCATACTTTTTGTCCGTCTGTCTGTACGTCCGGACGGACATAAATCTACTATCTGTCGGCGAATTTCCCATTGAATTAGCATTGAAATTCAATTTTGAGTCATTTAAATCGCTGTAGGTATTGAAATGCGGTTGATGTCCATCTGTCTGTCTGTTCGTATGTCTGTCTGTCTTTCCGTCTGTCTGTCTGTCCGTCTGTCCGTATTCGTCTTCCAAAATCGGTTCTATCCCTCGGATCTTAAAAATTCTTTTTTTGTTAGAAAGCTATGACCTCAGATACCTAAATTTCATACTTTTTGTCTGTCTGTCTGTACGTCCGGACGGACATAAATCTACTATCTGTCGGCGAATTTCCCATTGAATTAGCATTGAAATTCAATTTTGAGTCATTTAAATCACTGTTGCCAAATCAACAATGGCATGAGAAACTTTATTTATTTAAGCATATTTGAAGCAAAATAATTTTTTTAATGAATCAGTTTGGAATGACGTCATAAAATGTAGCACAATATGATTCTTTGATTATTCATTATTTATCTACAAAGAAAGCGGCAAGGCATACTTTTGCATGCCAATTATGCTTAGTTTTAATTTACATTTCTTATTTTTTTAATGCAGTTCGGAGTAGTTTCATTACTTTTGTTATTAATAAATATTTAATTATTCTTCGAACTACAAATAAATCACGAGCAGATGATAAATAATATTTAATTAATTTGCGAAAGCATATTAAGGAAAATAGTTGATTTTGGCTTTTAGAAGTTTAAATTATAGCTGGGTGCTGTGTTTCGATTTTTTTTCTAATGTGTATAAATCTAGTGTAGAAACGGCTGTTGATGATATTTACTTTAGGAACCTAGTTTTTTTTCCCCGATTAGAACTTCAGTAAGTATTTAAGTAACAGGAAAGTAGGCTATTTTAGTTCTTTACGAACTTCTTGTTTCATATTTGTTCCATTTTTAGAGAAAATTCTAATTTTCAAAAAAAATACACCACTTTCGCTCAAATCCGATCATTTTTTCCCTTTCGTGTTGCTATTCGACAGAAGAAATTAAAATGAACACAAAAAGTAATTAAAATTAAAATTGCTTTTATTTTCTTGCCATTACCTTCAGAAACTAAATTAATGATTTTAAAAATAATTGAACTTTCCAATGAGCTAAATGTTTTTTTTAAAACCCAGAATGGAGGTTTTGACGTGAAATAACATTGTTATACAATTATGGTTAATTTTGAATTTATCAGGAAAATTGCGATGACAGTAAGTTCATATTGAGGAAGATTTTTGGGATATGAGGATGTGCATTTTATAGTGATGTATTTTTATTTTAGAATTTTAAAGCAATATAAGTAACGGGATTTTATTCTTTATAATGAATGGGAACAAAGGCAAAGCTTATTATCCTATAGCAAATTAAATGACACATATACTTGGATCGATTTGATAGGCAGTGTGGCCAATCCCATGGTGTTTGGAGAGCCTGTGGATTGTTGTGATAGTTTGGTTGGAAATAATGTGTCACATTAAAACTAGGTCATTAGTGAAAGGAGGATTATAGTTAATTGCTGAAGGTCGTCATCAATTGCACGTGCATTTCTTTTCTATCTTGACTTGATCGTCAATAGTTTTTTTTATCTGTAGTATGCATTATTTACAATATTCAGTATCACGTCGGGGATTGCTATAAGTTAAAATATGGCTATGCAATAATAGTGAACCCCTGCAAGTTCGAACTGCCCTTCAATTGAGAAACTGTTTCTAAACATTAAAGAAATATACATATGCCAAAGCAATGAATAGCCAAATATAGTACCTCGGGCTAAAACCAAAATTTTCCTTACCCCTTTACGTTTTACTAGTGATAGTTTGGAATCGTCTAAAACACACGTCATTGATGCCAAGAAGAGGTGGTAGGACTATAGTCCCTACTAATATTTTCTATCTAAACTTACAACAATAAAATAGCAGTATTTATTTATAAGCAATAATTTTTATAGTTTCTATCAAACAGTTAAATTGTAAAATTACAGAAGCACTCAATTATCAGAAGGAATTTGGATCAAACTACATTTAGATTATCTGAAGAGTTTGGTTGGTTGCTAAATGTATTTCCAGCTTGTGTGCTTGATCAGAGACCCGCTTATAAACCTTCGTCAACAGGAAATCCGGATATTTGGAGTTCATTAGAAAAAATAATTTTAATAAATTTTAATCAATTACTCAATGTACCTTTTTGGGCTGTAAGATAATGAATGCAGTTCTACTTTCGGTCGTTATCAACTCAACCAAAATCAAAATTAAGGGGGACCGGAGCCTTAAATTGTAATTTAGCTATCTGTTTTCTCCCTCTGTCTGTACGTTTGCGTCTGTCTGTGCTCCCTTTCAATTTCAGGGACCTATATTCTATACTTTTTATCGATACGTCCGGACCGAAGTCTGTTCGATTTGTTGATTTGAAAGGTATATGTGATCAGAGACCTATATTTTATACTTTTTCTCTGTACTCCCAGACGTCTGTCTACCTGTCTGTCGACTGTTGTTTTATAACTACTATACTTATCGTGTCAAAAGAAATTAATATATTAACTAATTATTAAGCTATATATAATATATATATATATATATATATATATATATATATATATATATATATATATATATATATATATATATATATATATATCTATATATATATATATATATATAATATAATATATATATATATATATATATATATATATATATATATATATATATATATATATATATATATATATATATATATTATATATATATATATATATATAATATATATATATATTATATATATATATATAAATAATATATACATATTATATATATACTTATACAGAGAGAGAGAGATAGAGAGAGGAAATTCAAATCAGGACGTGTTGAGTAAGACAAATTATAATATGAGTAAGACAAATATTATATTATAATATGTTTGGTTCTAACTAAAAGCAATATTCGGTAGTATCGTTACCATGGAAACCAAGGACTATGCAAATGGACCTTTGGCAGACGCTACGCTCCCATATCTAATCCTGTTTGAACCGAAAAAATATCCTGAATCTTTCAGGAGTGAAAAAAAGGACAGTTCGTTCTTCACACACAATAGACCGGATAAAAAAAGTATCATGGAATTTATGTAAATAAAAAAGGTTTGCTCGAAAGAGTATACTTTCAGGTGAGCCATGAAATTCGATTTTTCACAGACCAATTCCTTGGGTTCTGAAAAATAGACTTCTAGATCTTTTCGATAGATTGCTTTAGGAGTATGATCCATGGGAATTTGATGTATTCGGCTGTGGTATGGCGTAAAGTTTGTTTACCTTTACCTATATTTTGACTGCATTTGAATAATATTTTTTTTTATTAAAGTAGGGGAAAGAAGTAGAATTTTGGTAAGAGTTATACTTGTATTGATATTTTATAAATTATTGGTTAAGTTATAGTTAATCTTCGGTATTGTTTAGAGCTTATCCACAGAGAGCTGTGATTAATTACAATCTGTGAAGAAAATTAATTGGGAAATCAATGAAATAGTGCCTCTAAAAATGGTTTTTCGTTTAGGGGAAGTGGCCGATTCTAGAAATATCTATTATGCCCAACGCAGCACAATGAGAAAAAAATTAAGATTTTTTGTTAACGGTAATCAATAAATTTGTGTATGAATATTTTGTACTTGGATTAGTTTTTCACCAATTAATTTTTAATTAAAATTTAATTCATCAATAGAGTATTGGAATATTAATCCGAATGGTTTATGGAATCCACTAACAGATATTTATTTTTGATTTGAAATAAATCAGTATTTCTAATAAACTTAGTTGCTGCTTAGTGAAGCAAAAAGTAGCTGCAGAAGAACTTCACATTAATTATTTTAACTTCTATATTTCATTACAGGGTACAGTTACACAAACAAACAATACAATCATTAGGTCAGCTTGAACGCTTCCGGTTGTCTATTTCTAGCCTCCAAGCAGCTTTAACACAGCCAAATTGTGCCTAGTTATTCAGAACCGCGGCAAAGTGACGAGGTCGACACCTGAGCTGGTACCCAACTAGACCTCGAGCGACATCGTATGCTAACAACCGCGGGAATTTGGAATCAACAGATTTAACGAGTACCGTCTGTCCCATTTACTCGGGAACCCCTTAATTAAGTTGATTAATTATAATTTTTGCTAACAAATATTCGCATATAGGGATGTGGCAGGCTTAGAACGCGAGGACCCTCTGCATGAGAGGCCGATGTTTTGACGACTGGGTTACGAAGCCCCTTGTATAACCTTTTATAAATATTGTTAACAGTATCCTACACTCTTAAAAGTGGGTTCTCAAATTTGAGATAATGTTCTCATTTTTGAGACAATCATGGATTCATAATAGCTCCGAATACATTACTCTCAAATTTGAGAACATGCAGTTTTCAAAATTGAAGTCATGCATCCCCATTTTAGAGAAGAATTAAAAAAAAAAAAAACTGATCTGATGGTATAGCAGGGTTTGTGAACTGAGCCGTAGATGGCAGCACTGAAGTCACGTCCTTGGGTTATCATTTTGGTAATATTTCGCGACGAGCGGGCTCGAACCCATGAATGGTAGATCCACTAAGGACCCAATACGGAGCATAATCCAACTGTGTCATCCCAAGCCAATATCGAGTGGGTGTTGAGGCTATTTGAAGTTGTTGTACTGTGAACTTCTACATATATGGAGGGTTCAGAATACAAGTGAACCAAGTCCACTATGGACTTAGTTCACTTGTATTCTGAGCTCTCCACTTATTTTGCTACATAAGTAAATGGAGAGCTCAGAATACAAGTGAACCAAGTTCATGGTGAACTTGGTTCACTTGTATTCTGAACCCTCCATCTCTATATATAATACTCTTATACGGCGCCCAAATTTCCTTAGATTTCTATCTCTGGAATGGCAACAATCGAAAATGAACAAAAATACTACTAATTTCAAAATGGCCGACAGAAAACAACAAAAAAGTGTTTCTTCAGGAATGGCTTGAAAAAGGGAAAAATAACTATAAATATTATGCACGAAACATAGTTCGAAACGGCAGAAAAACATTGAATCTATTTTTTTGAGAAAAGCACTACGAAATAACACAAGGATTGCCGATTTCGGGAATGGCTGCAATAAGGCCAAAAAATGAAAAACAACCATAAATATTGTGTGCAGAATCAGTAAGTTTAAATTTAAAAATGCATAATATTAGGGACGTTTAATGTTTGAAAATTTAAATTATAATTTCGATTGACTGAACCACCAAACGCAATTGTTAATAAAATAGGAAAAATTCAAATTGGTTTTAAATATAGTTTCTAAGCGTTGACGGCTACTACGGTTTCCAATTTATTTACAAATGGTTCTTGGTCAAGCAGCGAAATATTTTCTCAACAATAACCATTAATTTATAAGCA